>OX388346.1:5843313-6443313 GCA_947579665.1 Sympetrum striolatum
TAAGGCATAATAAAAGAAAAAAATTGAACTTCCTGTGAAATTATCTGTTTTCGTTCCTTTTTTTGATCATATCTCCATAAAATGACGAATATTAGGGCAAAATAGAGGAAAAAAATTGAAATTTCGGGGTAATTATCCATTTTCTTTTCATTTTTCGATCATATCTAGTAAAAATGACGAAAAATACTACAAAATACAGAAAAAATAATAAAATTTCACTAAATTAATCCGTTTTAGGTGTTTTTTCGATCATATTTCGATTAAATGACGAAAAAATGGGCAAAATAGAGAATTAAAAATTGGTTTAATTATCGTTTTACGTCGCTTTTTTTGATCATAACTGGAAAAAATGACGAAAATTAACGGAAAATAGAGGAAAAAAAGAAGTATCGCTAAAATTATCTGTTTTTGTAACTTTTTTCGATCATATCCTGAAACAATAATGAAAACTTAGGCAAAATATGGGAAAAGTTTTACATTTTCACTTAAATTATCCGTTATCGTTTTTTTAAACGATCATATTTCGATAATAGGACGAAAATTATTTCGAAATAGAGGTAGAAATTATAATCTTCGCTCAAATTATCTTTTTTCGTTGCTTTCTTCGAAGATATCTCGATAAAAGGACAAAAAGTATGGCAAAATAGAGGAAAAAATCGAAATGTTCCTTAAAATTATCTTTTTTCGTTGCTTTTTCGATCGTATCTCGATAAAATTACGAAATATAAGGCAAAATAAAGGAAAAAATTGAAATTTCGCTAAAATGATCCGTTTTTGTTTGAAATTGAAATTTTGAAATTTTTGGTATAATTTCCGTATAGTTTTGGTATAATTATCAAATATAAATAAAATGTTAAAATTAAGACAAAATGGAGAAAAAAATAGAAATTCCGGTGAAATTATCCGTTTTCGGTGCTTTTTTCGATTATATCTTGGAATATGACAAAAATTAAGGAAAAATAGAGAAAAAAATTTATTTAGCGTTAAAATCTAGATAAAGTGATGGAAATTAAGGCATAATAAAAAAAAATCAAACTTCCTGTGTAATTATCCGTTTTCTTTCCTGTTTTTGATCATATCTCCATAAAATGACGAATATTATGGCAAAATAGAGGAAAAAATTGAAATTTCGGGGAAATTATCCGTTTTCTTTTCATTTTTCGATCATATCTAGTAAAAATGACGAAAAATACTACAAAATACAGAAAAAATAATAAAATTTCATTTAATTAATCCGTTTTAGGTGTTTTTTCGATCATATTTCAATTAAATGACGAAAAAAAGCGCAAATCAAGGATAAAAAATTGGTTAAATTATTGTTTTACGTCGCTTTTTTCGATCTTAACTGGAAAAAATGACGAAAATTAACGGAAAATAGAGGAAGAAAAGAAGTTTCGCTAAAATTATCTGTTTTTGTAACTTTTTTCGATCATATCCTGAAACAATAATGAAAACTTAGGATGAATATCGGAAAAGATTTACATTTTCACTTAAATTATCCGTTATCGTTTTTTTTAACGATCATATTTCGATAATAGGACGAAGATTATTGCGAAATAGAGGAAAAAAATTATAATCTTCGCTCAAATTATCTTTTTTCGTTGCTTTCTTCGAAGATATCTCGATAAAAGGACAAAAAGTATGGCAAAATAGAGGAAAAAATCGAAATGTTCCTTAAAATTATCTTTTTTCGTTGCTTTTTCGATCGTATCTCGATAAAATGACGAAAATTAAGACAAAATAAGGAAAAAACTGAAATTTCGCTAAAATGATCCGTTTTTGTTTGAAATTGAAATTTTGAAATTTTTGGTATAATTTCCGTATATTTTTGGTATAATTATCAAATATAAATAAAATGTTTTAAAATTTAGACGAAATGGAGAAAAAAATAGAAATTTCGGTGAAATTATCCGTTTTCGGTGCTTTTTTCGATTATATCTTGGAAAATGACAAAAATTAAGGAAAAATAGAGAAAAAAATTTATTTAGCGTTAAAATCTAGATAAAGTGATGAAAATTAAGGCATAATAAAAGAAAAAAATTGAACTTCCTGTGAAATTATCTGTTTTCGTTCCTTTTTTTGATCATATCTCCATAAAATGACGAATATTAGGGCAAAATAGAGGAAAAAAATTGAAATTTCGGGGTAATTATCCATTTTCTTTTCATTTTTCGATCATATCTAGTAAAAATGACGAAAAATACTACAAAATACAGAAAAAATAATAAAATTTCACTAAATTAATCCGTTTTAGGTGTTTTTTCGATCATATTTCGATTAAATGACGAAAAAATGGGCAAAATAGAGAATTAAAAATTGGTTTAATTATCGTTTTACGTCGCTTTTTTTGATCATAACTGGAAAAAATGACGAAAATTAACGGAAAATAGAGGAAAAAAAGAAGTATCGCTAAAATTATCTGTTTTTGTAACTTTTTTCGATCATATCCTGAAACAATAATGAAAACTTAGGCAAAATATGGGAAAAGTTTTACATTTTCACTTAAATTATCCGTTATCGTTTTTTTAAACGATCATATTTCGATAATAGGACGAAAATTATTTCGAAATAGAGGTAGAAATTATAATCTTCGCTCAAATTATCTTTTTTCGTTGCTTTCTTCGAAGATATCTCGATAAAAGGACAAAAAGTTGGCAAAATAGAGGAAAAAATCGAAATGTTCCTTAAAATTATCTTTTTTCGTTGCTTTTTCGATCGTATCTCGATAAAATGACGAAAATTAAGACAAAATAAGGAAAAAACTGAAATTTCGCTAAAATGATCCGTTTTTGTTTGAAATTGAAATTTTGAAATTTTTGGTATAATTTCCGTATGGTTTTGGTATAATTATCAAATATAAATAAAATGTTAAAATTAAGACAAAATGGAGAAAAAAATAGAAATTTCGGTGAAATTATCCGTTTTCGGTGCTTTTTTCGATTATATCTTGGAAAATGCAAAAATTAAGGAAAAATAGAGAAAAAAATTTATTTAGCGTTAAAATCTAGATAAAGTGATGAAAATTAAGGCATAATAAAAGAAAAAAATCGAACTTCCTGTGAAATTATCTGTTTTCGTTCTTTTTTTGATCATATCTCCATAAAATGACGAATATTAGGGCAAAATAGACGAAAAAAATTGAAATTTCGGGGAAATTATCCGTTTTCTTTTCATATTTCGATCATATCTAGTAAAAATGACGAAAAATACTACAAAACACAGAAAAAATAATAAAATTTCACTAAATTAATCCGTTTTAGGTTTTTTTTCGATCATATTTCGATTAAATGACGAAAAAAAGGGCAAAATAGAGGATTAAAAATTGGTTAAATTATCGTTTTACGTCGCTTTTTTCGATCATAACTGGAAAAAATGACGAAAATTAACGGAAATTAGAGGAAAAAAAGAAGTATCGCTAAAATTATCTGTTTTGGTACCTTTTTTCGATCATATCCTGAAACAATAATAAAAACTTAGGCAAAATATCGGAAAAGATTTACATTTTCACTTAAATTATCCGTTATCGTTTTTTTTAACGATCATATTTCGATAATAGGACGAAGATTATTGCGAAATAGAGGAAAAAATTATAATCTTCGCTCAAATTATCTTTTTTCGTTGCTTTCTTCGAAGATATCTCGATAAAAGGAGAAAAAGTATAGCAAAATAGAGGAAAAAATGAAATGTTCCTTAAAATTATCTTTTTTCGTTGCTTTTTCGATCGTATCTCGATAAAATGACGAAAATTAAGACAAAATAAAGCAAAATATTGAAATTTCGCTAAAATGATCCGTTTTTGTTTGAAATTGAAATTTTGAAATTTTTGGTATAATTTCCGTATAGTTTTGGTATAATTATCAAATATAAATAAAATGTTACAAAATTTAGACAAAATGGAGAGAAAAATAGAAATTTCGGTGAAATTATCCGTTTTCGGTGCTTTTTTCGATTATATCTTGGAAAATGACAAAAATTAAGGAAAAATAGAGAAAAAAATTTATTTAGCGTTAAAATCTAGATAAAGTGATGAAAATTAAGGCATAATAAAAGAAAAAAATTGAACTTCCTGTGAAATTATCTGTTTTCGTTCCTTTTTTTGATCATATCTCCATAAAATGACGAATATTAGGGCAAAATAGAGGAAAAAAATTGAAATTTCGGGGTAATTATCCATTTTCTTTTCATTTTTCGATCATATCTAGTAAAAATGACGAAAAATACTACAAAATACAGAAAAAATAATAAAATTTCACTAAATTAATCCGTTTTAGGTGTTTTATCGATCATATTTCGATTAAATGACGAAAAAATGGGCAAAATAGAGAATTAAAAATTGGTTAAATTATCGTTTTACGTCGCTTTTTTTGATCATAACTGGAAAAAATGACGATAATTAACGGAAAATAGAGGAAAAAAAGAAGTATCGCTAAAAATATCTGTTTTTGTAACTTTTTTCGATCATATCCTGAAACAATAATGAAAACTTAGGCAAAATATGGGAAAAGTTTTACATTTTCACTTAAATTATCCGTTATCGTTTTTTTTAACGATCATATTTCGATAATAGGACGAAAATTATTTCGAAATAGAGGTAGAAATTATAATCTTCGCTCAAATTATCTTTTTTCGTTGCTTTCTTCGAAGATATCTCGATAAAAGGACAAAAAGTATGGCAAAATAGAGGAAAAAATCGAAATGTTCCTTAAAATTATCTTTTTTCGTTGCTTTTTCGATCGTATCTCGATAAAATGACGAAAATTAAGACAAAATAAGGAAAAAACTGAAATTTCGCTAAAATGATCCGTTTTTGTTTGAAATTGAAATTTTGAAATTTTTGGTATAATTTCCGTATATTTTTGGTATAATTATCAAATATAAATAAAATGTTTTAAAATTTAGACAAAATGGAGAAAAAATAGAAATTTCGGTGAAATTATCCGTTTTCGGTGCTTTTTTCGATTATATCTTGGAAAATGACAAAAATTAAGGAAAAATAGAGAAAAAAATTTATTTAGCGTTAAAATCTAGATAAAGTGATGAAAATTAAGGCATAATAAAAGAAAAAAATCGAACTTCCTGTGTAATTATCCGTTTTCTTTCCTTTTTTTGATCATATCTCCATAAAATGACGAATATTAAGGGATAATAGAGGAAAAAAAAGGAAATTTCGGGGTAATTATCCGTTTTCTTTTCATTTTTCGATCATATCTAGTAAAAATGACGAAAAATACTACAATATACAGGAAAAATAATAAAATTTCACTAAATTAATCCGTTTTAGGTGTTTTTTCGATCATATTTCGATTAAATGACGAAAAAATGGGCAAAATAGAGGATTAAAAATAGGTTAAATTATCGTTTTACGTTGCTTTTTTCGATCTTAACTGGAAAAAATGACGAAAATTAACGGAAAATAGAGGAAAAAAAGAAGTTTCGCTAAAATTATCTGTTTTTGTAACTTTTTTCGATCATATCCTGAAACAATAATGAAAACTTAGGCAAAATATCGGAAAAATTTATATTTTCACTTAAATTATCCGTTATCGTTTTTTTTAACGATCATATTTCGATAATAGGACGAAAATTATTTCGAAATAGAGGTAGAAATTATAATCTTCGCTCAAATTATCTTTTTTCGTTGCTTTCTTCGAAGATATCTCGATAAAAGGACAAAAAGTATGGCAAAATAGAGGAAAAAATCGAAATGTTCCTTAAAATTATCTTTTTTCGTTGCTTTTTCGATCGTATCTCGATAAAATGACGAAAATTAAGACAAAATAAAGGAAAAAATTGAAATTTCGCTAAAATGATCCGTTTTTGTTTGAAATTGAAATTTTGAAATTTTTGGTATAATTTCCGTATATTTTTGGTATAATTATCAAATATAAATAAAATGTTGAAAATTAAGACAAAATGGAGAAACAAATAGAAATTTCGGTGATTTTATCCGTTTTCGGTGCTTTTTTCGATTATATCTTGGAAAATGACAAAAATTAAGGAAAAATAGAGAAAGAAATTTATTTAGCGTTAAAATCTAGATAAAGTGATGAAAATTAAGGCATAATAAAAGAAAAAAATTGAACTTCCTGTGAAATTATCCGTTTTCGTTCCTTTTTTTGATCATATCTCCATAAAATGACGAATATTAGGGCAAAATAGAGGAAAAAAATTGAAATTTCGGGGAAATTATCCGTTTTCTTTTCATTTTTCGATCATATCTAGTAAAAATGACGAAAAATACTACAAAATACAGAAAAAATAATAAAATTTCATTTAATTAATCCGTTTTAGGTGTTTTTTCGATCATATTTCAATTAAATGACGAAAAAAAGCGCAAATCAAGGATAAAAAATTGGTTAAATTATTGTTTTACGTCGCTTTTTTCGATCTTAACTGGAAAAAATGACGAAAATTAACGGAAAATAGAGGAAGAAAAGAAGTTTCGCTAAAATTATCTGTTTTTGTAACTTTTTTCGATCATATCCTGAAACAATAATGAAAACTTAGGAAGAATATCGGAAAAGATTTACATTTTCACTTAAATTATCCGTTATCGTTTTTTTTAACGATCATATTTCGATAATAGGACGAAGATTATTGCGAAATAGAGGAAAAAAAATATAATCTTCGCTCAAATTATCTTTTTTCGTTGCTTTCTTCGAAGATATCTCGATAAAAGGACAAAAAGTATGGCAAAATAGAGGAAAAAATCGAAATGTTCCTTAAAATTATCTTTTTTCGTTGCTTTTTCGATCGTATCTCGATAAAATGACGAAAATTAAGACAAAATAAGGAAAAAACTGAAATTTCGCTAAAATGATCCGTTTTTGTTTGAAATTGAAATTTTGAAATTTTTGGTATAATTTCCGTATGGTTTTGGTATAATTATCAAATATAAATAAAATGTTAAAATTAAGACAAAATGGAGAAAAAAATAGAAATTTCGGTGAAATTATCCGTTTTCGGTGCTTTTTTCGATTATATCTTGGAAAATGCAAAAATTAAGGAAAAATAGAGAAAAAAATTTATTTAGCGTTAAAATCTAGATAAAGTGATGAAAATTAAGGCATAATAAAAGAAAAAAATCGAACTTCCTGTGAAATTATCTGTTTTCGTTCCTTTTTTTGATCATATCTCCATAAAATGACGAATATTAGGGCAAAATAGACGAAAAAAATTGAAATTTCGGGGAAATTATCCGGTTTCTTTTCATATTTCGATCATATCTAGTAAAAATGACGAAAAATACTACAAAACACAGAAAAAATAATAAAATTTCACTAAATTAATCCGTTTTAGGTTTTTTTTCGATCATATTTCGATTAAATGACGAAAAAAAGGGCAAAATAGAGGATTAAAAATTGGTTAAATTATCGTTTTACGTCGCTTTTTTCGATCATAACTGGAAAAAATGACGAAAATTAACGGAAATTAGAGGAAAAAAAGAAGTATCGCTAAAATTATCTGTTTTTGTACCTTTTTTCGATCATATCCTGAAACAATAATAAAAACTTAGGCAAAATATCGGAAAAGATTTACATTTTCACTTAAATTATCCGTTATCGTTTTTTTTAACGATCATATTTCGATAATAGGACGAAGATTATTTCGAAATAGAGGTAGAAATTATAATCTTCGCTCAAATTATCTTTTTTCGTTGCTTTCTTCGAAGATATCTCGATAAAAGGAGAAAAAGTATAGCAAAATAGAGGAAAAAATGAAATGTTCCTTAAAATTATCTTTTTTCGTTGCTTTTTCGATCGTATCTCGATAAAATGACGAAAATTAAGACAAAATAAAGCAAAATATTGAAATTTCGCTAAAATGATCCGTTTTTGTTTGAAATTGAAATTTTGAAATTTTTGGTATAATTTCCGTATAGTTTTGGTATAATTATCAAATATAAATAAAATGTTACAAAATTTAGACAAAATGGAGAAAAAAATAGAAATTTCGGTGAAATTATCCGTTTTCGGTGCTTTTTTCGATTATATCTTGGAAAATGACAAAAATTAAGGAAAAATAGAGAAAAAAATTTATTTAGCGTTAAAATCTAGATAAAGTGATGAAAATTAAGGCATAATAAAAGAAAAAAATTGAACTTCCTGTGAAATTATCTGTTTTCGTTCCTTTTTTTGATCATATCTCCATAAAATGACGAATATTAGGGCAAAATAGAGGAAAAAAATTGAAATTTCGGGGTAATTATCCATTTTCTTTTCATTTTTCGATCATATCTAGTAAAAATGACGAAAAATACTACAAAATACAGAAAAAATAATAAAATTTCACTAAATTAATCCGTTTTAGGTGTTTTATCGATCATATTTCGATTAAATGACGAAAAAATGGGCAAAATAGAGAATTAAAAATTGGTTAAATTATCGTTTTACGTCGCTTTTTTTGATCATAACTGGAAAAAATGACGATAATTAACGGAAAATAGAGGAAAAAAAGAAGTATCGCTAAAAATATCTGTTTTTGTAACTTTTTTCGATCATATCCTGAAACAATAATGAAAACTTAGGCAAAATATGGGAAAAGTTTTACATTTTCACTTAAATTATCCGTTATCGTTTTTTTTAACGATCATATTTCGATAATAGGACGAAAATTATTTCGAAATAGAGGTAGAAATTATAATCTTCGCTCAAATTATCTTTTTTCGTTGCTTTCTTCGAAGATATCTCGATAAAAGGACAAAAAGTATGGCAAAATAGAGGAAAAAATCGAAATGTTCCTTAAAATTATCTTTTTTCGTTGCTTTTTCGATCGTATCTCGATAAAATGACGAAAATTAAGACAAAATAAGGAAAAAACTGAAATTTCGCTAAAATGATCCGTTTTTGTTTGAAATTGAAATTTTGAAATTTTTGGTATAATTTCCGTATATTTTTGGTATAATTATCAAATATAAATAAAATGTTTTAAAATTTAGACAAAATGGAGAAAAAAATAGAAATTTCGGTGAAATTATCCGTTTTCGGTGCTTTTTTCGATTATATCTTGGAAAATGACAAAAATTAAGGAAAAATAGAGAAAAAAATTTATTTAGCGTTAAAATCTAGATAAAGTGATGAAAATTAAGGCATAATAAAAGAAAAAAATCGAACTTCCTGTGTAATTATCCGTTTTCTTTCCTTTTTTTGATCATATCTCCATAAAATGACGAATATTAAGGGAAAATAGAGGAAAAAAAAGGAAATTTCGGGGTAATTATCCGTTTTCTTTTCATTTTTCGATCATATCTAGTAAAAATGACGAAAAATACTACAATATACAGGAAAAATAATAAAATTTCACTAAATTAATCCGTTTTAGGTGTTTTTTCGATCATATTTCGATTAAATGACGAAAAAATGGGCAAAATAGAGGATTAAAAATAGGTTAAATTATCGTTTTACGTTGCTTTTTTCGATCTTAACTGGAAAAAATGACGAAAATTAACGGAAAATAGAGGAAAAAAAGAAGTTTCGCTAAAATTATCTGTTTTTGTAACTTTTTTCGATCATATCCTGAAACAATAATGAAAACTTAGGCAAAATATCGGAAAAATTTATATTTTCACTTAAATTATCCGTTATCGTTTTTTTTAACGATCATATTTCGATAATAGGACGAAAATTATTTCGAAATAGAGGTAGAAATTATAATCTTCGCTCAAATTATCTTTTTTCGTTGCTTTCTTCGAAGATATCTCGATAAAAGGACAAAAAGTATGGCAAAATAGAGGAAAAAATCGAAATGTTCCTTAAAATTATCTTTTTTCGTTGCTTTTTCGATCGTATCTCGATAAAATGACGAAAATTAAGACAAAATAAAGGAAAAAATTGAAATTTCGCTAAAATGATCCGTTTTTGTTTGAAATTGAAATTTTGAAATTTTTGGTATAATTTCCGTATATTTTTGGTATAATTATCAAATATAAATAAAATGTTGAAAATTAAGACAAAATGGAGAAACAAATAGAAATTTCGGTGATTTTATCCGTTTTCGGTGCTTTTTTCGATTATATCTTGGAAAATGACAAAAATTAAGGAAAAATAGAGAAAGAAATTTATTTAGCGTTAAAATCTAGATAAAGTGATGAAAATTAAGGCATAATAAAAGAAAAAAATTGAACTTCCTGTGAAATTATCCGTTTTCGTTCCTTTTTTTGATCATATCTCCATAAAATGACGAATATTAGGGCAAAATAGAGGAAAAAAATTGAAATTTCGGGGAAATTATCCGTTTTCTTTTCATTTTTCGATCATATCTAGTAAAAATGACGAAAAATACTACAAAATACAGAAAAATAATAAAATTTCACTTAATTAATCCGTTTTAGGTGATTTTTCGATCATATTTCAATTAAATGACGAAAATAAGGGCAAAATCAAGGATAAAAAATTGCTTAACCCTTAAACTGCGGGAAACGTTTTAAAACGTTTTCCTGTCAGAATGCGAGAACTGCGGGAAAAACGTTTTAAAACGTTTGACCTGCTCTTCCTTGCCCATGCTTGGCCTTCCTCAATTTTATGGTGGTGCCTGTGAATGAGACGCACCCTCACAAAATCGTTTGCATTGTCCTAAATGTGGAAAACCCTTCGCCGGGGTTTTCCGGCCTCTGCGTAATTCCAAGATTTGTAGTGCACTCGTAATTTCATATTTCCTCATTTGTTAAAAATCAATGTATCTACTAACTGTTTGGTATCAAATTAATCAGCTAAAAGCAAGGGAAAAAAATAAGACAATTAAATCATTGGCAATTGCTTCCACGTTAGAGGAAAAACCAAAAGTCTTGTACTATAACCGCTGACCGCGGGCATCGGAAAAAGGTCTACCCGGATTATGGGGGTTTTCTACCTGCTGCAACTAGTCTGACCCACCAGGAGAAGGGACCGTTTCTCTAACTTGTCTCCCGCACACGACTGTCGCAAAAGAAAAATACACCCGCATCTAAAGGGTTAAATTATCGTTTTACGTCGCTTTTTTCGATCTTAACTGGAAAAAATGACGAAAAATAACGGAAAATAGAGGAAAAAAAGAAGAATCGCTAAAATTATCTGTTTTTGTAACTTTTTTCGATTATATCCTGAAACAATAATGAAAACTTAGGCAAAATATCGGAAAAGATTTACATTTTCACTTAAATTATCCGTTATCGTTTTTTTAACGATCATATTTCGATAATAGGACGAAGATTATTGCGAAATAGAGGAAAAAAATTATAATCTTCGCTCAAATTATCTTTTTTCGTTGCTTTCTTCGAAGATATCTCGATAAAAGGACAAAAATTAAGGCAAAATAGAGAGAAAAAGGAATTTAGCGTTAAAATCTCGCTAAAGTGATCAAAATTAAGGAATTATCGAAAAAAAATCGAACTTTCTGTGAAATTATCCGTTTTCGTTCCTTTTTTTATCATATCTCCATAAAATGACGAATATTAAGGCAAAATAGAGAAAAAAAATTGAAATTTCGGGGAAATTATCCGTTTTCTTTTCATTTTTCGATCATATCTAGTAAAAATGACAAAAAATACTACAAAATACAGAAAAAATAATAAAATTTCACTTAATTAATCCGTTTTAGGTGTTTTTTCGATCATATTTCAATTAATTGACGAAAAAAAGGGCAAAATCAAGGATAAAAAATTGGTTAAATTATCATTTTACGTCGCTTTTTTCGATCTTAACTGGAAAAAATGACGAAAATTAACGGAAAATAGAGGAAAAAAAGAAATTTCGCTAAAATTATCTGTTTTTGTAACTTTTTTCGATCATATCCTGAAACAATAATGAAAACTTAGGCAAAATATCGGAAAAATTTATATTTTCACTTAAATTATCCGTTATCGTTTTTTTTAACGATCATATTTCGATAATAGGACGAAAATTATTGCGAAATAGAGGAAAAAAATTATAATCTTCGCTCAAATTATCTTTTTTCGTTGCTTTCTTCGAATATATCTCGATAAAAGGACAAAAAGTATGGCAAAATAGAGGAAAAAATCGAAATTATCCTTAAAATTATCTTTTTTCGTTGCTTTTTCGATCGTATCTCGATAAAATGACGAAAATTAAGACAAAATAAGGAAAAATTGAAATTTCGCTAAAATGATCCGTTTTTGTTTGAAATTGAAATTTTGAAATTTTTGGTTTAATTTCCGTATATTTTTGGTATAATTATCAAATATAAATAAAATGTTTTAAAATTAAGACAAAATGGAGAAAAAAATAGAAATTTCGGTGAAATTATCCGTTTTCGGTGCTTTTTTCGATTATATCTTGGAAAATGAAAAAAATTAATGAAAAATAGAGAAAAAAATTTATTTAGCGTTAAAATCTAGATAAAGTGATGGAAATTAAGGCATAATAAAAGAAAAAAATCGAACTTCCTGTGTAATTATCCGTTTTCTTTCCTGTTTTTGATCATATCTCCATAAAATGACGAATATTAAGGGAAAATAGAGGAAAAAAATTGAAATTTCGGGTAATTATCCGTTGTCTTTTCATTTTTCGATCATATATAGTAAAAATGACGAAAAATACTACAAAACACAGAAAAAATAATAAAATTTCACTTAATTAATCCGTTTTAGGTGTTTTTTCGATCATATTTCGATTAAATGACGAAAAAATGGGCAAAGTAGAGGATTAAAAATAGGTTAAATTATCGTTTTACGTCGCTTTTTTTGATCATAACTTGAAAAAATGACGAAAATTAACGGAAAATAGAGGAAAAAAAGAAGTATCGCTAAAATTATCTGTTTTTGTAACTTTTTTCGATCATATCGTGAAACAATAATGAAAACTTAGGCAAAATATGGGAAAAGATTTACATTTTCACTTAAATTATCCGTTATCGTTTTTTTTAACGATCATATTTCGATAATAGGACGAAGATTATTGCGAAATAGAGGAAAAAAATTATAATCTTCGCTCAAATTATCTTTTTTCGTTGCTTTCTACGAAGATATCTCGATAAAAGGACAAAAATTAAGGCAAAATAGAGAGAAAAAGGAATTTAGCGTTAAAATCTCGCTAAAGTGATCAATATTAAGGAATTATCGAAAAAAAATCGAACTTTCTGTGAAATTATCCGTTTTCGTTCCTTTTTTTATCATATCTCCATAAAAGACGAATATTAAGGCAAAATAGAGAAGAAAAATTGAAATTTCGGTGAAATTATCCGTTTTCTTTTCATTTTTCGATCATATCTAGTAAAAATGACGAAAAATACTACAAAATACAGAAAAAATAATAAAATTTCACTTAATTAATCCGTTTTAGGTGTTTTTTCGATCATATTTCAATTAATTGACGAAAAAAAGGGCAAAATCAAGGATAAAAAATTGGTTAAATTATCGTTTTACGTCGCTTTTTTCGATCTTAACTGGAAAAAATGACGAAAATTAACGGAAAATAGAGGAAAAAAAGAAGTTTCGCTAAAATTATCTGTTTTTGTAACTTTTTTCGATCATATCCTGAAACAATAATGAAAACTTAGGCAAAATATCGGAAAAATTTATATTTTCACTTAAATTATCCGTTATGGTTTTTTTTAACGATCATATTTCGATAATAGGACGAAAATTATTGCGAAATAGAGGAAAAAAATTATAATCTTCGCTCAAATTATCTTTTTACGTTGCTTTCTTCGAAGATATCTCGATAAAAGGACAAATAGTATGGCAAAATAGAGGAAAAAATCGAAATGTTCCTTAAAATTATCTTTTTTCGTTGCTTTTTCGATCGTATCTCGATAAAATGACGAAAATTAAGACAAAATAAAGGAAAAAATTGAAATTTCGCTAAAATGATCCGTTTTTGTTTGAAATTGAAATTTTGAAATTTTTGGTATAATTTCCGTATATTTTTGGTATAATTATCAAATATAAATAAAATGTTGAAAATTAAGACAAAATGGAGAAAAAATAGAAATTTCGGTGAAATTATCCGTTTTCGGTGCTTTTTTCGATTATATCTTGGAAAATGACAAAAATTAAGGAAAAATAGAGAAAAAAATTTATTTAGTGTTAAAATCTAGATAAAGTGATGAAAATTAAGGCATAATAAAAGAAAAAAATCGAACTTCCTGTTAAATTATCCGTTTTCGTTCCTTTTTTTGATCATATCTCCATAAAATGACGAATATTAAGGCAAAATAGAGGAAAAAAATTGAAATTTCGGGGTAATTATCCGTTTTCTTTTAATTTTTCGATCATATCTAGTAAAAATGACGTAAAATACTACAAAATACAGAAAAAATAATAAAATTTCACTAAATTAATCCGTTTTAGGTGTTTTTTTGATCATATTTCGATTAAATGACGAAAAAATGGGCAAAATAGAGGATTAAAAATTGGTTAAATTATCGTTTTACGTCGCTTTTTTCGATCTTAACTGGAAAAAATGACGAAAATTAACGGAAAATAGAGGTAAAAAAGAAGTATCGCTAAAATTATCTGTTTTTGTAACTTTTTTCGATCATATCCTGAAACAATAATGAAAACATAGGCAAAATATCGGAAAAGATTTACATTTTCACTTAAATTATCCGTTATCATTTTTTTTTAACGATCATATTTCGATAATAGGACGAAGATTATTGCGAAATAGAGGAAAAAAATTATAATCTTCGCTCAAATTATCTTTTTTCGTTGCTTTCTTCGAAGATATCTCGATAAAAGGACAAAAAGTATGGCAAAACTGAGGAAAAAATCGAAATGTTCCTTAAAATTATCTTTTTTCGTTGCTTTTTCGATCGTATCTCGATAAAATGACGAAAATTAAGACAAAATAAAGGAAAACATTGAAATTTCGCTAAAATGATCCGTTTTTGTTTGAAATTGAAATTTTGAAATTTTTGGTATAATTTCCGTATATTTTTGGTATAATTATCAAATATAAATAAAATGTTGAAAATTAAGACAAAATGGAGAAACAAATAGAAATTTCGGTGAAATTATCCGTTTTCGGTGCTTTTTTCGATTATATCTTGGAAAATGACAAAAATTAAGGAAAAATAGAGAAAAAAATTTATTTAGTGTTAAAATCTAGATAAAGTGATGAAAATTAAGGCATAATAAAAGAAAAAAATCGAACTTCCTGTGAAATTATCCGTTTTCGTTCCTTTTTTTGATCATATCTCCATAAAATGACGAATATTAAGGCAAAATAGAGGAAAAAAATTGAAATTTCGGGGTAATTATCCGTTTTCTTTAAATTTTTCGATCATATCTAGTAAAAATGACGAAAAATACTACAAAATACAGAAAAAATAATAAAATTTCACTAAATTAATCCGTTTTAGGTGTTTTTTTGATCATATTTCGATTAAATGACGAAAAAATGGGCAAAATAGAGGATTAAAAATTGTTAAATTATCGTTTTACGTCGCTTTTTTCGATCTTAACTGGAAAAAATGACGAAAATTAACGGAAAATAGAGGTAAAAAAGAAGTATCGCTAAAATTATCTGTTTTTGCAACTTTTTTCGATCATATCCTGAAACAATAATGAAAACTTAGGCAAAATATCGGAAAAGATTTACATTTTCACTTAAATTATCCGTTATCATTTTTTTTTAACGATCATATTTCGATAATAGGACGAAGACTACTGCGAAATAGAGGAAAAAAATTATAATCTTCGCTCAAATTATCTTTTTTCGTTGCTTTCTTCGAAGATATCTCGATAAAAGGACAAAAAGTATGGCAAAACTGAGGAAAAAATCGAAATGTTCCTTAAAATTATCTTTTTTCGTTGCTTTTTCGATCGTATCTCGATAAAATGACGAAAATTAAGACAAAATAAAGGAAAAAATTGAAATTTCGCTAAAATGATCCGTTTTTGTTTGAAATTGAAATTTTGAAATTTTTGGTATAATTTCCGTATATTTTTGGTATAATTATCAAATATAAATAAAATGTTGAAAATTAAGACAAAATGGAGAAACAAATAGAAATTTCGGTGAAATTATCCGTTTTCGGTGCTTTTTTCGATTATATCTTGGAAAATGACAAAAATTAAGGCAAAATAGAGAAAAAAAGGAATTTAGCGTTAAATCTCGCTAAAGTGATCAAAATTAAGGAATTATAGAAAAAAAATCGAACTTTCTGTGAAATTATCCGTTTTCGTTCCTTTTTTTGATCATATTTCCATAAAATGACGAATATTAAGGCAAAATAGAGGAAAAAAATTGAAATTTCGGGGAAATTATCCGTTTTCTTTTCATTTTTCGATCATATCTAGTAAAAATGACGAAAAATACTACAAAATACAGAAAAAATAATAAAATTTCACTTAATTAATCCGTTTTAGGTGATTTTTCGATCATATTTCAATTAAATGACGAAAATAAGGGCAAAATCAAGGATAAAAAATTGCTTAAATTATCGTTTTACGTCGCTTTTTTCGATTTTAACTGGAAAAAATGACGAAAAATAACGGAAAATAGAGGAAAAAAAGAAGTATCGCTAAAATTATCTGTTTTTGTAACTTTTTTCGATCATATCCTGAAACAATAATGAAAACATAGGCAAAATATCGGAAAAGATTTACATTTTCACTTAAATTATCCGTTATCGTTTTTTTAACTATCATATTTCGATAATAGGACGAAGATTATTGCGAAATAGAGGAAAAAAATTATAATCTTCGCTCAAATTATCTTTTTTCGTTGCTTTCTTCGAATATATCTAGATAAAAGGACAAAAAGTATTGCAAAATAGAGGAAAAAATCGAAATGTTCCTTAAAATTATCTTTTTTCGTTGCTTTTTCGATCGTATCTCGATAAAATGACGAAAATTAAAACAAAATAAGGAAAAATTGAAATTTCGCTAAAATAATCCGTTTTTGTTTGAAATTGAAATTTTGAAATTTTTGGTATAATTTCCGTATATTTTTGGTATAATTATCAAATATAAATAAAATGTTGAAAATTAAGACAAAATGGAGAAACAAATAGAAATTTCGGTGAAATTATCCGTTTTCGGTGCTTTTTTCGATTATATCTTGGAAAATGACAAAAATTAAGGAAAAATAGAGAAAAAAATTTATTTAGCGTTAAAATCTAGATAAAGTGATGAAAATTAAGGCATAAATAAAAAAAAAAATATATCGAACTGCCTGTGAAATTATCTGTTTTCGTTCCTTTTTTTGATCATATCTCCATAAAATGACGAATATTAGGGCAAAATAGAGGAAAAAAATTGAAATTTCGGGGTAATTATCCATTTTCTTTTCATTTTTCGATCATATCTAGTAAAAATGACGAAAAATACTACAAAATACAGAAAAAATAATAAAATTTCACTAAATTAATCCGTTTTAGGTGTTTTATCGATCATATTTCGATTAAATGACGAAAAAATTGGCAAAATAAAGAATTAAAAATAGGTTAATTTATCGTTTTACGTCGCTTTTTTCGATCATAACTTGAAAAAATGACGAAAATTAACGGAAAATAGAGGAAAAAAAGAAGTATCGCTAAAATTATCTGTTTTTGTAACTTTTTTCGATCATATCGTGAAACAATAATGAAAACTTAGGCAAAATATGGGAAAAGATTTACATTTTCACTTAAATTATCCGTTATCGTTTTTTTTAACGATCATATTTCGATAATAGGACGAAGATTATTGCGAAATAGAGGAAAAAAATTATAATCTTCGCTCAAATTATCTTTTTTCGTTGCTTTCTACGAAGATATCTCGATAAAAGGACAAAAATTAAGGCAAAATAGAGAGAAAAAGGAATTTAGCGTTAAAGTGATCAAAATTAAGGAATTATCGAAAAAAAATCGAACTTTCTGTGAAATTATCCGTTTTCGTTCCTTTTTTTATCACTATCTCCATAAAATGACGAATATTAAGGCAAAATAGAGAAACAAAATTGAAATTTCGGGGAAATTATCCGTTTTCTTTTCATTTTTCGATCATATCTAGTAAAAATGACGAAAAATACTACAAAATACAGAAAAAATAATAAAATTTCACTTAATTAATCCGTTTTAGGTGTTTTTTCGATCATATTTCAATTAATTGACGAAAAAAAGGGCAAAATCAAGGATAAAAAATTGGTTAAATTATCGTTTTACGTCGCTTTTTTCGATCTTAACTGGAAAAAATGACGAAAATTAACGGAAAATAGAGGAAAAAAAGAAGTTTCGCTAAAATTATCTGTTTTTGTAACTTTTTTCGATCATATCCTGAAACAATAATGAAAACTTAGGCAAAATATCGGAAAAATTTATATTTTCACTTAAATTATCCGTTATCGTTTTTTTTAACGATCATATTTCGATAATAGGACGAAAATTATTGCGAAATAGAGGAAAAAAATTATAATCTTCGCTCAAATTATCTTTTTACGTTGCTTTCTTCGAAGATATCTCGATAAAAGGACAAATAGTATGGCAAAATAGAGGAAAAAATCGAAATGTTCCTTAAAATTATCTTTTTTCGTTGCTTTTTCGATCGTATCTCGATAAAATGACGAAAATTAAGACAAAATAAAGGAAAAAATTGAAATTTCGCTAAAATGATCCGTTTTTGTTTGAAATTGAAATTTTGAAATTTTTGGTATAATTTCCGTATATTTTTGGTATAATTATCAAATATAAATAAAATGTTGAAAATTAAGACAATATGGAGAAAAAATAGAAATTTCGGTGAAATTATCCGTTTTCGGTGCTTTTTTCGATTATATCTTGGAAAATGACAAAAATTAAGGAAAAATAGAGAAAAAAATTTATTTAGTGTTAAAATCTAGATAAAGTGATGAAAATTAAGGCATAATAAAAGAAAAAAATTGAACTTCCTGTGAAATTATCTGTTTTCGTTCCTTTTTTTGATCATATCTCCATAAAATGACGAATATTAGGGCAAAATAGAGGAAAAAATTGAAATTTCGGGGTAATTATCCATTTTCTTTTCATTTTTCGATCATATCTAGTAAAAATGACGAAAAATACTACAAAATACAGAAAAAATAATAAAATTTCACTAAATTAATCCGTTTTAGGTGTTTTATCGATCATATTTCGATTAAATGACGAAAAAATGGGCAAAATAGAGAATTAAAAATTGGTTAAATTATCGTTTTACGTCGCTTTTTTTGATCATAACTGGAAAAAATGACGATAATTAACGGAAAATAGAGGAAAAAAAGAAGTATCGCTAAAAATATCTGTTTTTGTAACTTTTTTCGATCATATCCTGAAACAATAATGAAAACTTAGGCAAAATATGGGAAAAGTTTTACATTTTCACTTAAATTATCCGTTATCGTTTTTTTTAACGATCATATTTCGATAATAGGACGAAAATTATTTCGAAATAGAGGTAGAAATTATAATCTTCGCTCAAATTATCTTTTTTCGTTGCTTTCTTCGAAGATATCTCGATAAAAGGACAAAAAGTATGGCAAAATAGAGGAAAAAATCGAAATGTTCCTTAAAATTATCTTTTTTCGTTGCTTTTTCGATCGTATCTCGATAAAATGACGAAAATTAAGACAAAATAAGGAAAAAACTGAAATTTCGCTAAAATGATCCGTTTTTGTTTGAAATTGAAATTTTGAAATTTTTGGTATAATTTCCGTATATTTTTGGTATAATTATCAAATATAAATAAAATGTTTTAAAATTTAGACAAAATGGAGAAAAAAATAGAAATTTCGGTGAAATTATCCGTTTTCGGTGCTTTTTTCGATTATATCTTGGAAAATGACAAAAATTAAGGAAAAATAGAGAAAAAAATTTATTTAGCGTTAAAATCTAGATAAAGTGATGAAAATTAAGGCATAATAAAAGAAAAAAATCGAACTTCCTGTGTAATTATCCGTTTTCTTTCCTTTTTTTGATCATATCTCCATAAAATGACGAATATTAAGGGAAAATAGAGGAAAAAAAAGGAAATTTCGGGGTAATTATCCGTTTTCTTTTCATTTTTCGATCATATCTAGTAAAAATGACGAAAAATACTACAATATACAGGAAAAATAATAAAATTTCACTAAATTAATCCGTTTTAGGTGTTTTTTCGATCATATTTCGATTAAATGACGAAAAAATGGGCAAAATAGAGGATTAAAAATAGGTTAAATTATCGTTTTACGTTGCTTTTTTCGATCTTAACTGGAAAAAATGACGAAAATTAACGGAAAATAGAGGAAAAAAAGAAGTTTCGCTAAAATTATCTGTTTTTGTAACTTTTTTCGATCATATCCTGAAACAATAATGAAAACTTAGGCAAAATATCGGAAAAATTTATATTTTCACTTAAATTATCCGTTATCGTTTTTTTTAACGATCATATTTCGATAATAGGACGAAAATTATTTCGAAATAGAGGTAGAAATTATAATCTTCGCTCAAATTATCTTTTTTCGTTGCTTTCTTCGAAGATATCTCGATAAAAGGACAAAAAGTATGGCAAAATAGAGGAAAAAATCGAAATGTTCCTTAAAATTATCTTTTTTCGTTGCTTTTTCGATCGTATCTCGATAAAATGACGAAAATTAAGACAAAATAAAAGAAAAAATTGAAATTTCGCTAAAATGATCCGTTTTTGTTTGAAATTGAAATTTTGAAATTTTTGGTATAATTTCCGTATATTTTTGGTATAATTATCAAATATAAATAAAATGTTGAAAATTAAGACAAAATGGAGAATAGAAATTTCGGTGATTTTATCCGTTTTCGGTGCTTTTTTCGATTATATCTTGGAAAATGACAAAAATTAAGGAAAAATAGAGAAAGAAATTTATTTAGCGTTAAAATCTAGATAAAGTGATGAAAATTAAGGCATAATAAAAGAAAAAAATTGAACTTCCTGTGAAATTATCCGTTTTCGTTCCTTTTTTTGATCATATCTCCATAAAATGACGAATATTAGGGCAAAATAGAGGAAAAAAATTGAAATTTCGGGGAAATTATCCGTTTTCTTTTCATTTTTCGATCATATCTAGTAAAAATGACGAAAAATACTACAAAATACAGAAAAATAATAAAATTTCACTTAATTAATCCGTTTTAGGTGATTTTTCGATCATATTTCAATTAAATGACGAAAATAAGGGCAAAATCAAGGATAAAAAATTGCTTAACCCTTAAACTGCGGGAAACGTTTTAAAACGTTTTCCTGTCAGAATGCGAGAACTGCGGGAAAAACGTTTTAAAACGTTTGACCTGCTCTTCCTTGCCCATGCTTGGCCTTCCTCAATTTTATGGTGGTGCCTGTGAATGAGACGCACCCTCACAAAATCGTTTGCATTGTCCTAAATGTGGAAAACCCTTCGCCGGGGTTTTCCGGCCTCTGCGTAATTCCAAGATTTGTAGTGCACTCGTAATTTCATATTTCCTCATTTGTTAAAAATCAATGTATCTACTAACTGTTTGGTATCAAATTAATCAGCTAAAAGCAAGGGAAAAAAATAAGACAATTAAATCATTGGCAATTGCTTCCACGTTAGAGGAAAAACCAAAAGTCTTGTACTATAACCGCTGACCGCGGGCATCGGAAAAAGGTCTACCCGGATTATGGGGGTTTTCTACCTGCTGCAACTAGTCTGACCCACCAGGAGAAGGGACCGTTTCTCTAACTTGTCTCCCGCACACGACTGTCGCAAAAGAAAAATACACCCGCATCTAAAGGGTTAAATTATCGTTTTACGTCGCTTTTTTCGATCTTAACTGGAAAAAATGACGAAAAATAACGGAAAATAGAGGAAAAAAAGAAGAATCGCTAAAATTATCTGTTTTTGTAACTTTTTTCGATTATATCCTGAAACAATAATGAAAACTTAGGCAAAATATCGGAAAAGATTTACATTTTCACTTAAATTATCCGTTATCGTTTTTTTAACGATCATATTTCGATAATAGGACGAAGATTATTGCGAAATAGAGGAAAAAAATTATAATCTTCGCTCAAATTATCTTTTTTCGTTGCTTTCTTCGAAGATATCTCGATAAAAGGACAAAAATTAAGGCAAAATAGAGAGAAAAAGGAATTTAGCGTTAAAATCTCGCTAAAGTGATCAAAATTAAGGAATTATCGAAAAAAAATCGAACTTTCTGTGAAATTATCCGTTTTCGTTCCTTTTTTTATCATATCTCCATAAAATGACGAATATTAAGGCAAAATAGAGAAAAAAAATTGAAATTTCGGGGAAATTATCCGTTTTCTTTTCATTTTTCGATCATATCTAGTAAAAATGACAAAAAATACTACAAAATACAGAAAAAATAATAAAATTTCACTTAATTAATCCGTTTTAGGTGTTTTTTCGATCATATTTCAATTAATTGACGAAAAAAAGGGCAAAATCAAGGATAAAAAATTGGTTAAATTATCATTTTACGTCGCTTTTTTCGATCTTAACTGGAAAAAATGACGAAAATTAACGGAAAATAGAGGAAAAAAAGAAATTTCGCTAAAATTATCTGTTTTTGTAACTTTTTTCGATCATATCCTGAAACAATAATGAAAACTTAGGCAAAATATCG
The DNA here is from genome assembly GCA_947579665.1 of Sympetrum striolatum. Taxonomy (NCBI): domain Eukaryota; kingdom Metazoa; phylum Arthropoda; class Insecta; order Odonata; family Libellulidae; genus Sympetrum; species Sympetrum striolatum. The sequence continues at coordinate 5,865,811 of OX388346.1, forward strand.
GAAAAATTTATATTTTCACTTAAATTATCCGTTATCGTTTTTTTTAACGATCATATTTCGATAATAGGACGAAAATTATTGCGAAATAGAGGAAAAAAATTATAATCTTCGCTCAAATTATCTTTTTTCGTTGCTTTCTTCGAATATATCTCGATAAAAGGACAAAAAGTATGGCAAAATAGAGGAAAAAATCGAAATTATCCTTAAAATTATCTTTTTTCGTTGCTTTTTCGATCGTATCTCGATAAAATGACGAAAATTAAGACAAAATAAGGAAAAATTGAAATTTCGCTAAAATGATCCGTTTTTGTTTGAAATTGAAATTTTGAAATTTTTGGTTTAATTTCCGTATATTTTTGGTATAATTATCAAATATAAATAAAATGTTTTAAAATTAAGACAAAATGGAGAAAAAAATAGAAATTTCGGTGAAATTATCCGTTTTCGGTGCTTTTTTCGATTATATCTTGGAAAATGAAAAAAATTAAGGAAAAATAGAGAAAAAAATTTATTTAGCGTTAAAATCTAGATAAAGTGATGGAAATTAAGGCATAATAAAAGAAAAAAATCGAACTTCCTGTGTAATTATCCGTTTTCTTTCCTGTTTTTGATCATATCTCCATAAAATGACGAATATTAAGGGAAAATAGAGGAAAAAAATTGAAATTTCGGGGTAATTATCCGTTGTCTTTTCATTTTTCGATCATATATAGTAAAAATGACGAAAAATACTACAAAACACAGAAAAAATAATAAAATTTCACTTAATTAATCCGTTTTAGGTGTTTTTTCGATCATATTTCGATTAAATGACGAAAAAATGGGCAAAGTAGAGGATTAAAAATAGGTTAAATTATCGTTTTACGTCGCTTTTTTCGATCATAACTTGAAAAAATGACGAAAATTAACGGAAAATAGAGGAAAAAAAGAAGTATCGCTAAAATTATCTGTTTTTGTAACTTTTTTCGATCATATCGTGAAACAATAATGAAAACTTAGGCAAAATATGGGAAAAGATTTACATTTTCACTTAAATTATCCGTTATCGTTTTTTTTAACGATCATATTTCGATAATAGGACGAAGATTATTGCGAAATAGAGGAAAAAAATTATAATCTTCGCTCAAATTATCTTTTTTCGTTGCTTTCTACGAAGATATCTCGATAAAAGGACAAAAATTAAGGCAAAATAGAGAGAAAAAGGAATTTAGCGTTAAAATCTCGCTAAAGTGATCAATATTAAGGAATTATCGAAAAAAAATCGAACTTTCTGTGAAATTATCCGTTTTCGTTCCTTTTTTTATCATATCTCCATAAAATGACGAATATTAAGGCAAAATAGAGAAGAAAAATTGAAATTTCGGTGAAATTATCCGTTTTCTTTTCATTTTTCGATCATATCTAGTAAAAATGACGAAAAATACTACAAAATACAGAAAAAATAATAAAATTTCACTTAATTAATCCGTTTTAGGTGTTTTTTCGATCATATTTCAATTAATTGACGAAAAAAAGGGCAAAATCAAGGATAAAAAATTGGTTAAATTATCGTTTTACGTCGCTTTTTTCGATCTTAACTGGAAAAAATGACGAAAATTAACGGAAAATAGAGGTAAAAAAGAAGTATCGCTAAAATTATCTGTTTTTGTAACTTTTTTCGATCATATCCTGAAACAATAATGAAAACATAGGCAAAATATCGGAAAAGATTTACATTTTCACTTAAATTATCCGTTATCATTTTTTTTTAACGATCATATTTCGATAATAGGACGAAGATTATTGCGAAATAGAGGAAAAAAATTATAATCTTCGCTCAAATTATCTTTTTTCGTTGCTTTCTTCGAAGATATCTCGATAAAAGGACAAAAAGTATGGCAAAACTGAGGAAAAAATCGAAATGTTCCTTAAAATTATCTTTTTTCGTTGCTTTTTCGATCGTATCTCGATAAAATGACGAAAATTAAGACAAAATAAAGGAAAACATTGAAATTTCGCTAAAATGATCCGTTTTTGTTTGAAATTGAAATTTTGAAATTTTTGGTATAATTTCCGTATATTTTTGGTATAATTATCAAATATAAATAAAATGTTGAAAATTAAGACAAAATGGAGAAACAAATAGAAATTTCGGTGAAATTATCCGTTTTCGGTGCTTTTTTCGATTATATCTTGGAAAATGACAAAAATTAAGGAAAAATAGAGAAAAAAATTTATTTAGTGTTAAAATCTAGATAAAGTGATGAAAATTAAGGCATAATAAAAGAAAAAAATCGAACTTCCTGTGAAATTATCCGTTTTCGTTCCTTTTTTTGATCATATCTCCATAAAATGACGAATATTAAGGCAAAATAGAGGAAAAAAATTGAAATTTCGGGGTAATTATCCGTTTTCTTTAAATTTTTCGATCATATCTAGTAAAAATGACGAAAAATACTACAAAATACAGAAAAAATAATAAAATTTCACTAAATTAATCCGTTTTAGGTGTTTTTTTGATCATATTTCGATTAAATGACGAAAAAATGGGCAAAATAGAGGATTAAAAATTGGTTAAATTATCGTTTTACGTCGCTTTTTTCGATCTTAACTGGAAAAAATGACGAAAATTAACGGAAAATAGAGGTAAAAAAGAAGTATCGCTAAAATTATCTGTTTTTGCAACTTTTTTCGATCATATCCTGAAACAATAATGAAAACTTAGGCAAAATATCGGAAAAGATTTACATTTTCACTTAAATTATCCGTTATCATTTTTTTTTAACGATCATATTTCGATAATAGGACGAAGATTATTGCGAAATAGAGGAAAAAAATTATAATCTTCGCTCAAATTATCTTTTTTCGTTGCTTTCTTCGAAGATATCTCGATAAAAGGACAAAAAGTATGGCAAAACTGAGGAAAAAATCGAAATGTTCCTTAAAAGTATCTTTTTTCGTTGCTTTTTCGATCGTATCTCGATAAAATGACGAAAATTAAGACAAAATAAAGGAAAAAATTGAAATTTCGCTAAAATGATCCGTTTTTGTTTGAAATTGAAATTTTGAAATTTTTGGTATAATTTCCGTATATTTTTGGTATAATTATCAAATATAAATAAAATGTTGAAAATTAAGACAAAATGGAGAAACAAATAGAAATTTCGGTGAAATTATCCGTTTTCGGTGCTTTTTTCGATTATATCTTGGAAAATGACAAAAATTAAGGCAAAATAGAGAAAAAAAGGAATTTAGCGTTAAATCTCGCTAAAGTGATCAAAATTAAGGAATTATAGAAAAAAAATCGAACTTTCTGTGAAATTATCCGTTTTCGTTCCTTTTTTGATCATATTTCCATAAAATGACGAATATTAAGGCAAAATAGAGGAAAAAAATTGAAATTTCGGGGAAATTATCCGTTTTCTTTTCATTTTTCGATCATATCTAGTAAAAATGACGAAAAATACTACAAAATACAGAAAAAATAATAAAATTTCACTTAATTAATCCGTTTTAGGTGATTTTTCGATCATATTTCAATTAAATGACGAAAATAAGGGCAAAATCAAGGATAAAAAATTGCTTAAATTATCGTTTTACGTCGCTTTTTTCAATTTTAACTGGAAAAAATGACGAAAAATAACGGAAAATAGAGGAAAAAAAGAAGTATCGCTAAAATTATCTGTTTTTGTAACTTTTTTCGATCATATCCTGAAACAATAATGAAAACATAGGCAAAATATCGGAAAAGATTTACATTTTCACTTAAATTATCCGTTATCGTTTTTTTAACTATCATATTTCGATAATAGGACGAAGATTATTGCGAAATAGAGGAAAAAAATTATAATCTTCGCTCAAATTATCTTTTTTCGTTGCTTTCTTCGAATATATCTCGATAAAAGGACAAAAAGTATTGCAAAATAGAGGAAAAAATCGAAATGTTCCTTAAAATTATCTTTTTTCGTTGCTTTTTCGATCGTATCTCGATAAAATGACGAAAATTAAAACAAAATAAGGAAAAATTGAAATTTCGCTAAAATAATCCGTTTTTGTTTGAAATTGAAATTTTGAAATTTTTGGTATAATTTCCGTATATTTTTGGTATAATTATCAAATATAAATAAAATGTTGAAAATTAAGACAAAATGGAGAAAGAAATAGAAATTTCGGTGAAATTATCCGTTTTCGGTGCTTTTTTCGATTATATCTTGGAAAATGACAAAAATTAAGGAAAAATAGAGAAAAAAATTTATTTAGCGTTAAAATCTAGATAAAGTGATGAAAATTAAGGCATAATAAAAAAAATATATCGAACTGCCTGTGAAATTATCTGTTTTCGTTCCTTTTTTTGATCATATCTCCATAAAATGACGAATATTAGGGCAAAATAGAGGAAAAAAATTGAAATTTCGGGGTAATTATCCATTTTCTTTTCATTTTTCGATCATATCTAGTAAAAATGACGAAAAATACTACAAAATACAGAAAAAATAATAAAATTTCACTAAATTAATCCGTTTTAGGTGTTTTATCGATCATATTTCGATTAAATGACGAAAAAATTGGCAAAATAAAGAATTAAAAATAGGTTAATTTATCGTTTTACGTCGCTTTTTTCGATCATAACTTGAAAAAATGACGAAAATTAACGGAAAATAGAGGAAAAAAAGAAGTATCGCTAAAATTATCTGTTTTTGTAACTTTTTTCGATCATATCGTGAAACAATAATGAAAACTTAGGCAAAATATGGGAAAAGATTTACATTTTCACTTAAATTATCCGTTATCGTTTTTTTTAACGATCATATTTCGATAATAGGACGAAGATTATTGCGAAATAGAGGAAAAAAATTATAATCTTCGCTCAAATTATCTTTTTTCGTTGCTTTCTACGAAGATATCTCGATAAAAGGACAAAAATTAAGGCAAAATAGAGAGAAAAAGGAATTTAGCGTTAAAATCTCGCTAAAGTGATCAAAATTAAGGAATTATCGAAAAAAAATCGAACTTTCTGTGAAATTATCCGTTTTCGTTCCTTTTTTTATCATATCTCCATAAAATGACGAATATTAAGGCAAAATAGAGAAACAAAATTGAAATTTCGGGGAAATTATCCGTTTTCTTTTCATTTTTCGATCATATCTAGTAAAAATGACGAATAATACTACAAAATACAGAAAAAATAATAAAATTTCACTTAATTAATCCGTTTTAGGTGTTTTTTTGATCATATTTCGATTAAATGACGAAAAAATGGGCAAAAAAGAGGATTAAAAATTGGTTAAATTATCGTTTTACGTCGCTTTTTTCGATCTTAACTGGAAAAAATGACGAAAATTAACGGAAAATAGAGGTAAAAAAGAAGTATCGCTAAAATTATCTGTTTTTGTAACTTTTTTCGATCATATCCTGAAACAATAATGAAAACATAGGCAAAATATCGGAAAAGATTTACATTTTCACTTAAATTATCCGTTATCATTTTTTTTTAACGATCATATTTCGATAATAGGACGAAGATTATTGCGAAATAGAGGAAAAAAATTATAATCTTCGCTCAAATTATCTTTTTTCGTTGCTTTCTTCGAAGATATCTCGATAAAAGGACAAAAAGTATGGCAAAACTGAGGAAAAAATCGAAATGTTCCTTAAAATTATCTTTTTTCGTTGCTTTTTCGATCGTATCTCGATAAAATGACGAAAATTAAGACAAAATAAAGGAAAACATTGAAATTTCGCTAAAATGATCCGTTTTTGTTTGAAATTGAAATTTTGAAATTTTTGGTATAATTTCCGTATATTTTTGGTATAATTATCAAATATAAATAAAATGTTGAAAATTAAGACAAAATGGAGAAACAAATAGAAATTTCGGTGAAATTATCCGTTTTCGGTGCTTTTTTCGATTATATCTTGGAAAATGACAAAAATTAAGGAAAAATAGAGAAAAAAATTTATTTAGTGTTAAAATCTAGATAAAGTGATGAAAATTAAGGCATAATAAAAGAAAAAAATCGAACTTCCTGTGAAATTATCCGTTTTCGTTCCTTTTTTTGATCATATCTCCATAAAATGACGAATATTAAGGCAAAATAGAGGAAAAAAATTGAAATTTCGGGGTAATTATCCGTTTTCTTTAAATTTTTCGATCATATCTAGTAAAAATGACGAAAAATACTACAAAATACAGAAAAAATAATAAAATTTCACTAAATTAATCCGTTTTAGGTGTTTTTTTGATCATATTTCGATTAAATGACGAAAAAATGGGCAAAATAGAGGATTAAAAATTGGTTAAATTATCGTTTTACGTCGCTTTTTTCGATCTTAACTGGAAAAAATGACGAAAATTAACGGAAAATAGAGGTAAAAAAGAAGTATCGCTAAAATTATCTGTTTTTGCAACTTTTTTCGATCATATCCTGAAACAATAATGAAAACTTAGGCAAAATATCGGAAAAGATTTACATTTTCACTTAAATTATCCGTTATCATTTTTTTTTAACGATCATATTTCGATAATAGGACGAAGATTATTGCGAAATAGAGGAAAAAAATTATAATCTTTGCTCAAATTATCTTTTTTCGTTGCTTTCTTCGAAGATATCTCGATAAAAGGACAAAAAGTATGGCAAAACTGAGGAAAAAATCGAAATGTTCCTTAAAATTATCTTTTTTCGTTGCTTTTTCGATCGTATCTCGATAAAATGACGAAAATTAAGACAAAATAAAGGAAAAAATTGAAATTTCGCTAAAATGATCCGTTTTTGTTTGAAATTGAAATTTTGAAATTTTTGGTATAATTTCCGTATATTTTTGGTATAATTATCAAATATAAATAAAATGTTGAAAATTAAGACAAAATGGAGAAACAAATAGAAATTTCGGTGAAATTATCCGTTTTCGGTGCTTTTTTCGATTATATCTTGGAAAATGACAAAAATTAAGGCAAAATAGAGAAAAAAAGGAATTTAGCGTTAAATCTCGCTAAAGTGATCAAAATTAAGGAATTATAGAAAAAAAATCGAACTTTCTGTGAAATTATCCGTTTTCGTTCCTTTTTTTGATCATATTTCCATAAAATGACGAATATTAAGGCAAAATAGAGGAAAAAAATTGAAATTTCGGGGAAATTATCCGTTTTCTTTTCATTTTTCGATCATATCTAGTAAAAATGACGAAAAATACTACAAAATACAGAAAAAATAATAAAATTTCACTTAATTAATCCGTTTTAGGTGATTTTTCGATCATATTTCAATTAAATGACGAAAATAAGGGCAAAATCAAGGATAAAAAATTGCTTAAATTATCGTTTTACGTCGCTTTTTTCGATTTTAACTGGAAAAAATGACGAAAAATAACGGAAAATAGAGGAAAAAAAGAAGTATCGCTAAAATTATCTGTTTTTGTAACTTTTTTCGATCATATCCTGAAACAATAATGAAAACATAGGCAAAATATCGGAAAAGATTTACATTTTCACTTAAATTATCCGTTATCGTTTTTTTAACTATCATATTTCGATAATAGGACGAAGATTATTGCGAAATAGAGGAAAAAAATTATAATCTTCGCTCAAATTATCTTTTTTCGTTGCTTTCTTCGAATATATCTCGATAAAAGGACAAAAAGTATTGCAAAATAGAGGAAAAAATCGAAATGTTCCTTAAAATTATCTTTTTTCGTTGCTTTTTCGATCGTATCTCGATAAAATGACGAAAATTAAAACAAAATAAGGAAAAATTGAAATTTCGCTAAAATAATCCGTTTTTGTTTGAAATTGAAATTTTGAAATTTTTGGTATAATTTCCGTATATTTTTGGTATAATTATCAAATATAAATAAAATGTTGAAAATTAAGACAAAATGGAGAAAGAAATAGAAATTTCGGTGAAATTATCCGTTTTCGGTGCTTTTTTCGATTATATCTTGGAAAATGACAAAAATTAAGGAAAAATAGAGAAAAAAATTTATTTAGCGTTAAAATCTAGATAAAGTGATGAAAATTAAGGCATAATAAAAAAAATATATCGAACTGCCTGTGAAATTATCTGTTTTCGTTCCTTTTTTTGATCATATCTCCATAAAATGACGAATATTAGGGCAAAATAGAGGAAAAAAATTGAAATTTCGGGGTAATTATCCATTTTCTTTTCATTTTTCGATCATATCTAGTAAAAATGACGAAAAATACTACAAAATACAGAAAAAATAATAAAATTTCACTAAATTAATCCGTTTTAGGTGTTTTATCGATCATATTTCGATTAAATGACGAAAAAATTGGCAAAATAAAGAATTAAAAATAGGTTAATTTATCGTTTTACGTCGCTTTTTTCGATCATAACTTGAAAAAATGACGAAAATTAACGGAAAATAGAGGAAAAAAAGAAGTATCGCTAAAATTATCTGTTTTTGTAACTTTTTTCGATCATATCGTGAAACAATAATGAAAACTTAGGCAAAATATGGGAAAAGATTTACATTTTCACTTAAATTATCCGTTATCGTTTTTTTTAACGATCATATTTCGATAATAGGACGAAGATTATTGCGAAATAGAGGAAAAAAATTATAATCTTCGCTCAAATTATCTTTTTTCGTTGCTTTCTACGAAGATATCTCGATAAAAGGACAAAAATTAAGGCAAAATAGAGAGAAAAAGGAATTTAGCGTAAAAATCTCGCTAAAGTGATCAAAATTAAGGAATTATCGAAAAAAAATCGAACTTTCTGTGAAATTATCCGTTTTCGTTCCTTTTTTTATCATATCTCCATAAAATGACGAATATTAAGGCAAAATAGAGAAACAAAATTGAAATTTCGGGGAAATTATCCGTTTTCTTTTCATTTTTCGATCATATCTAGTAAAAATGACGAAAAATACTACAAAATACAGAAAAAATAATAAAATTTCACTTAATTAATCCGTTTTAGGTGTTTTTTCGATCATATTTCAATTAACTGACGAAAAAAAGGGCAAAATCAAGGATAAAAAATTGGTTAAATTATCGTTTGACGTCGCTTTTTTCGATCTTAACTGGAAAAAATGACGAAAATTAACGGAAAATAGAGGAAAAAAAGAAGTTTCGCTAAAATTATCTGTTTTTGTAACTTTTTTCGATCATATCCTGAAACAATAATGAAAACTTAGGCAAAATATCGGAAAAATTTATATTTTCACTTAAATTATCCGTTATCGTTTTTTTTAACGATCATATTTCGATAATAGGACGAAAATTATTGCGAAATAGAGGAAAAAAATTATAATCTTCGCTCAAATTATCTTTTTTCGTTGCTTTCTTCGAAGATATCTCGATAAAAGGACAAATAGTATGGCAAAATAGAGGAAAAAATCGAAATGTTCCTTAAAATTATCTTTTTTCGTTGCTTTTTCGATCGTATCTCGATAAAATGACGAAAATTAAGACAAAATAAAGGAAAAAATTGAAATTTCGCTAAAATGATCCGTTTTTGTTTGAAATTGAAATTTTGAAATTTTTGTATAGTTTCCGTATATTTTTGGTATAATTATCAAATATAAATAAAATGATTTAAAATTTAGACAAAATGGAGAAAAAAATAGAAATTTCGGTGAAATTATCCGTTTTCGCTGCTTTTTTCGATTATATCTTGGAAAATGACAAAAATTAAGGAAAAATAGAGAAAAAAATTTATTTAGTGTTAAAATCTAGATAAAGTGATGAAAATTAAGGCATAATAAAAGAAAAAAATCGAACTTCCTGTTAAATTATCCGTTTTCGTTCCTTTTTTTGATCATATCTCCATAAAATGACGAATATTAAGGCAAAATAGAGGAAAAAAATTGAAATTTCGGGGTAATTATCCGTTTTTTTTTAATTTTTCGATCATATCTAGTAAAAATGACGAAAAATACTACAAAATACAGAAAAAATAATAAAATTTCACTAAATTAATCCGTTTTAGGTGTTTTTTTGATCTTATTTCGATTAAATGACGAAAAAATGGGCAAAATAGAGGATTAAAAATTGGTTAAATTATCGTTTTACGTCGCTTTTTCGATCTTAACTGGAAAAAATGACGAAAATTAACGGAAAATAGAGGTAAAAAAGAAGTATCGCTAAAATTATCTGTTTTTGTAACTTTTTTCGATCATATCCTGAAACAATAATGAAAACATAGGCAAAATATCGGAAAAGATTTACATTTTCACTTAAATTATCCGTTATCATTTTTTTTTAACGATCATATTTCGATAATAGGACGAAGATTATTGCGAAATAGAGGAAAAAAATTATAATCTTCGCTCAAATTATCTTTTTTCGTTGCTTTCTTCGAAGATATCTCGATAAAAGGACAAAAAGTATGGCAAAACTGAGGAAAAAATCGAAATGTTCCTTAAAATTATCTTTTTTCGTTGCTTTTTCGATCGTATCTCGATAAAATGACGAAAATTAAGACAAAATAAAGGAAAAAATTGAAATTTCGCTAAAATGATCCGTTTTTGTTTGAAATTGAAATTTTGAAATTTTTGGTATAATTTCCGTATATTTTTGGTATAATTATCAAATATAAATAAAATGTTGAAAATTAAGACAAAATGGAGAAACAAATAGAAATTTCGGTGAAATTATCCGTTTTCGGTGCTTTTTTCGATTATATCTTGGAAAATGACAAAAATTAAGGAAAAATAGAGAAAAAAATTTATTTAGTGTTAAAATCTAGATAAAGTGATGAAAATTAAGGCATAATAAAAGAAAAAAATCGAACTTCCTGTGAAATTATCCGTTTTCGTTCCTTTTTTTGATCATATCTCCATAAAATGACGAATATTAAGGCAAAATAGAGGAAAAAAATTGAAATTTCGGGGTAATTATCCGTTTTCTTTTAATTTTTCGATCATATCTAGTAAAAATGACGAAAAATACTACAAAATACAGAAAAAATAATAAAATTTCACTAAATTAATCCGTTTTAGGTGTTTTTTTGATCATATTTCGATTAAATGACGAAAAAATGGGCAAAATAGAGGATTAAAAATTGGTTAAATTATCGTTTTACGTCGCTTTTTTCGATCTTAACTGGAAAAAATGACGAAAATTAACGGAAAATAGAGGTAAAAAAGAAGTATCGCTAAAATTATCTGTTTTTGTAACTTTTTTCGATCATATCCTGAAACAATAATGAAAACTTAGGCAAAATATCGGAAAAGATTTACATTTTCACTTAAATTATCCGTTATCATTTTTTTTTAACGATCATATTTCGATAATAGGACGAAGATTATTGCGAAATAGAGGAAAAAAATTATAATCTTCGCTCAAATTATCTTTTTTCGTTGCTTTCTTCGAAGATATCTCGATAAAAGGACAAAAAGTATGGCAAAACTGAGGAAAAAATCGAAATGTTCCTTAAAATTATCTTTTTTCGTTGCTTTTTCGATCGTATCTCGATAAAATGACGAAAATTAAGACAAAATAAAGAAAAAAATTGAAATTTCGCTAAAATGATCCGTTTTTGTTTGAAATTGAAATTTTGAAATTTTTGGTATAATTTCCGTATATTTTTGGAATAATTATCAAATATAAATAAAATGTTGAAAATTAAGACAAAATGGAGAAACAAATAGAAATTTCGGTGAAATTATCCGTTTTCGGTGCTTTTTTCGATTATATCTTGGAAAATGACAAAAATTAAGGCAAAATAGAGAAAAAAAGGAATTTAGCGTTAAATCTCGCTAAAGTGATCTAAATTAAGGAATTATAGAAAAAAAATCGAACTTTCTGTGAAATTATCCGTTTTCGTTCCTTTTATTGATCATATCTCCATAAAATGACGAATATTAAGGCAAAATAGAGGAAAAAAATTGAAATTTCGGGGAAATTATCCGTTTTCTTATCATTTTTCGATCATATCTAGTAAAAATGACGAAAAATACTACAAAATACAGAAAAAATAATAAAATTTCACTTAATTAATCCGTTTTAGGTGATTTTTCGATCATATTTCAATTAAATGACGAAAATAAGGGCAAAATCAAGGATAAAAAATTGCTTAAATTATCGTTTTACGTCGCTTTTTTCGATTTTAACTGGAAAAAATGACGAAAAATAACGGAAAATAGAGGAAAAAAAGAAGTATCGCTAAAATTATCTGTTTTTGTAACTTTTTTCGATCATATCCTGAAACAATAATGAAAACATAGGCAAAATATCGGAAAAGATTTACATTTTCACTTAAATTATCCGTTATCGTTTTTTTAACGATCATATTTCGATAATAGGACGAAGATTATTGCGAAATAGAGGAAAAAAATTATAATCTTCGCTAAAATTATCTTTTTTCGTTGCTTTCTTCGAATATATCTCGATAAAAGGACAAAAAGTATTGCAAAATAGAGGAAAAAATCGAAATGTTCCTTAAAATTATCTTTTTTCGTTGCTTTTTCGATCGTATCTCGATAAAATGACGAAAATTAAAACAAAATAAGGAAAAATTGAAATTTCGCTAAAATAATCCGTTTTTGTTTGAAATTGAAATTTTGAAATTTTTGGTATAGTTTCCGTATATATTTTGTATAATTATCAAATATAAATAAAATGTTTTAAAATTTAGACAAAATGGAGAAAAAAATAGAAATTTCGGTGAAATTATCCGTTTTCGGTGCTTTTTTCGATTATATCTTGGAAAATGACAAAAATTAAGGAAAAATAGAGAAAAAAATTTATTTAGCGTTAAAATCTAGATAAAGTGATGGAAATTAAGGCATAATAAAAGAAAAAAATCGAACTTCCTGTGAAATTATCCGTTTTCTTTCCTGTTTTTGATCATATCTCCATAAAATGACGAATATTAAGGGAAAATAGAGAAAAAAAATTGAAATTTCGGGGTAATTATCCGTTTTCTTTTCATTTTTCGATCATATCTAGTAAAAATGACGAAAAATACTACACAATACAGAAAAAATAATAAAATTTCACTTAATTAATCCGTTTTAGGTGTTTTTTCGATCATATTTCGATTAAATGACGAAAAAATGGGCAAAATAGAGGATTAAAAATAGGTTAAATTATCTTTTACGTCGCTTTTTTCGATCTTAACTGGAAAAAATGACGAAAATTAACGGAAAATAGAGGAAAAAAAGAAGTTTCGCTAAAATTATCTGTTTTTGTAACTTTTTTCGATCATATCCTGAATCAATAATGAAAACTTAGGCAAAATATCGGAAAAATTTATATTTTCACCTAAATTATCCGTTATCGTTTTTTTTAACGATCATATTTCGATAATAGGACGAAAATTATTTCGGAATAGAGGTAGAAATTATAATCTTCGCTCAAATTATCTTTTTTCGTTGCTTTCTTCGAAGATATCTCGATAAAAGGACAAAAAGTATGGCAAAATAGAGAAAAAAATCGAAATGTTCCTTAAAATTATCTTTTTTCGTTGCTTTTTCGATCGTATCTCGATAAAATGACGAAAATTAAGACAAAATAAAGGAAAAAATTGAAATTTCGCTAAAATGATCCGTTTTTGTTTGAAATTGAAATTTTGAAATTTTTGGTATAATTTCCGTATATTTTTGGTATAATTATCAAATATAAATAAAATGTTTAGTATTATTTAACCTGGCTCTTCATGAAGCCATGAAGGAATTGAGAACAGAGGGAACGATTGTATATAAATCTATACAGGCCTATGCATATGCTGACGACATTGTTTTAGTGGCAAGAAGTATGGACTCGCTGAGAGAAATATTCAGAATTTTAGAGCTAAAAAGCCAGAATATGGGGCTTAAAATTAATGAAAAGAAAACAAAATATATGAAAATGTCTGCAATTGAGGACAGAGCGTGGACTCCAACTATAACATTTGGACAGTACAACTTTGAAAATGCAAAAAGCTTCAATTACCTAGGTACTAATTTAAATTGTAAGAACTCAATGACAGAGGAGATCCACAAGAGGATAATGTATGGAAATAGGGCATATTTTGCCAATATTAAGCTCCTGAAGTCCACCCTGTTAACCAGGGACATGAAAATCAAGATATACAAGACACTCATCAGACCAGTTGTGACATATGGAGCAGAAGTGTGGACCATGTCTGCTGCTAATGAAGAGGCTTTGAGGATATTTGAACGGAAGGTTCTACGAAAGATATATGGTCCTGTGAACGACGGTGGAACTTGGAGGATAAGAACAAATAGTGAAATAGAAAATAGTATAAGAGGCGAGGACATAGTGAGATTTGTGAAGGCTCAGAGACTAGCTTGGCTGGGTCATGTGGAAAGAATGAGTGAAGAAAGGCTGCCCAAGAAATTACTACATGGAGAGATGGATGGAAAAAGAAGAAGAGGAAGACCCAGGAAAAGATGGATGCAGGATTTGGAAGAAGACATAAAGGCTATGAGGATTGAAAGATGGTGGGAGAAAGTGCAGGACAGGGGAGAATGGACAGGCATCTTGAGGGAGGCCAAGGCCCACACTGGGCTGTAGTGCCAAGGAAGAAGAAGAAATAAAATGTTGAAAATTAAGACAAGATGGAGAAACAAATAGAAATTTCGGTGAAATTATCCGTTTTCGGTGCTTTTTTCGATTATATCTTGGAAAATGACAAAAATTAAGGAAAAATAGAGAAAAAAATTTATTAAGCGTTAAAATCTAGATAAAGTGATGAAAATTAAGGCATAATAAAAAAAAATCGAACTGCCTGTGAAATTATCTGTTTTCGTTCCTTTTTTTGATCATATCTCCATAAAATGACGAATAATAGGGCAAAATAGAGGAAAAAAATTGAAATTTCGGGTAATTATCCATTTTCTTTTCATTTCTTGATCATATCTACTAAAAATGACGAAAAATACTACAAAATACAGAAAAAATAATAAAATTTCACTAAATTAATCCGTTTTAGGTGTTTTTTCGATCATATTTCGATTAAATGACGAAAAAATGGGCAAAATAGAGAATTAAAAATTGGTTAAATTATCGTTTTACGTCGCTTTTTTCGATCATAACTGGAAAAAATGACGAAAATTAACGGAAAATAGAGGAAAAAAAGAAGTATCGCTAAAATTATCTGTTTTTGTAACTTTTTTCGATCATATCCTGAAACAATAATGAAAACTTAGGCAAAATATCGGAAAAGATTTACATTTTCACTTAAATTATCCATTATCGTTTTTTTTAACGATCATATTTCGATAATAGGACGAAGATTATTGCGAAATAGAGGAAAAAAATTATAATCTTCGCTCAAATTATCTTTTTTCGTTGCTTTCTACGAAGATATCTCGTTAAAAGGAGTAAAATTAAGGCAAAATAGAGAAAAAAAGTAATTTAGCGTTAAATCTCGCTAAAGTGATCAAAATTAAGGAATTATAGAAAAAAAATCGAACTTTCTGTGAAATTATCCGTTTTCGTTCCTTTTTTTGATCATATCTCCATAAAATGACGAATATTAAGGCAAAATAGAGGAAAAAAATTGAAATTTTGGGGAAATTATCCGTTTTCTTTTCATTTTTCGATCATATCTAGTAAAAATGACGAAAAATACTACAAAATACAGAAAAAATAATAAAATTTCACTAAATTAAACCGTTTTAGGTGTTTTTTCGATCATATTTCGATTAAATGACGAAAAAATGGGCAAAATAGAGGATTAAAAATTGGTTAAATTATCGTTTTACGTCGCTTTTTTCGATCATAACTGGAAAAAATGACGAAAATTAACGGATAATAGAGGAAAAATAGAAGTATCGCTAAAATTATCTGTTTTTGTAACTTTTTTCGATCGTATCCTGAAACAATAATGAAAACTTAGGCAAAATATCGGAAAAGATTTACATTTTCACTTAAATTATCCGTTATCGTTTTTTGTAACGATCATATTTCGATAATAGGACGAAGATTATAGCGAAATAGAGGAAAAAAATTATAATCTTCGCTCAAATTATCTTTTTTCGTTGCTTTCTTCGAAGATATCTCGATAAAAGGACAAATAGTATGGCAAAATAGAGGAAAAAATCGAAATGTTCCTTAAAATTATCTTTTTTCGTTGCTTTTTCGATCGTATCTCGATAAAATGACGAAAATTAAGACAAAATAAAGGAAAAAATTGAAATTTCGCTAAAATGATCCGTTTTTGTTTGAAATTGAAATTTTGAAATTTTTGGTATAATTTCCGTATATTTTTGGTATAATTATCAAATATAAATAAAATGTTGAAAATTAAGACAAAATGGAGAAACAAATAGAAATTTCGGTGATTTTATCCGTTTTCGGTGCTTTTTTCGATTATATCTTGGAAAATGACAAAAATTAAGGAAAAATAGAGAAAGAAATTTATTTAGCGTTAAAATCTCGCTAAAGTGATCAAAATTAAGGAATTATCGAAAAAAAATCGAACTTCCTGTGAAATTATCCGTTTTCGTTCCTTTTTTTGATCATATCTCCATAAAATGACGAATATTAAGGCAAAATAGAGGAAAAAAATTGAAATTTCGGGGAAATTATCCGTTTTCTTTTCATTTTTCGATCATATCTAGTAAAAATGACGAAAAATACTACAAAATACAGAAAAAATAATAAAATTTCACTTAATTAATCCGTTTTAGGTGATTTTTCGATCATATTTCAATTAAATGACGAAAATAAGGGCAAAATCAAGGATAAAAAATTGCTTAAATTATCGTTTTACGTCGCTTTTTTCGATTTTAACTGGAAAAAATGACGAAAAATAACGGAAAATAGAGGAAAAAAAGAAGTATCGCTAAAATTATCTGTTTTTGTAACTTTTTTCGATCATATCCTGAAACAATAATGAAAACATAGGCAAAATATCGGAAAAGATTTACATTTTCACTTAAATTATCCGTTATCGTTTTTTTAACGATCATATTTCGATAATAGGACGAAGATTATTGCGAAATAGAGGAAAAAAATTATAATCTTCGCTAAAATTATCTTTTTTCGTTTCTTTCTTCGAATATATCTCGATAAAAGGACAAAAAGTATTGCAAAATAGAGGAAAAAATCGAAATGTTCCTTAAAATTATCTTTTTTCGTTGCTTTTTCGATCGTATCTCGATAAAATGACGAAAATTAAGACAAAATAAGGAAAAATTGAAATTTCGCTAAAATGATCCGTTTTTGTTTGAAATTGAAATTTTGAAATTTTTGGTATAGTTTCCGTATATTTTTGGTATAATTATCAAATATAAATAAAATGTTTTAAAATTTAGACAAAATGGAGAAAAAAATAGAAATTTCGGTGAAATTATCCGTTTTCGGTGCTTTTTTCGATTATATCTTGGAAAATGACAAAAATTAAGGAAAAATAGAGAAAAAAATTTATTTAGCGTTAAAATCTAGATAAAGTGATGGAAATTAAGGCATAATAAAAGAAAAAAATCGATCTTCCTGTGAAATTATCCGTTTTCTTTCCTGTTTTTGATCATATCTCCATAAAATGACGAATATTAAGGGAAAATAGAGGAAAAAAATTGAAATTTCGGGGTAATTATCCGTTTTCTTTTCATTTTTCGATCATATCTAGTAAAAATGACGAAAAATACTACACAATACAGAAAAAATAATAAAATTTCACTTAATTAATCCGTTTTAGGTGTTTTTTCGATCATATTTCGATTAAATGACGAAAAAATGGGCAAAATAGAGGATTAAAAATAGGTTAAATTATCTTTTACGTCGCTTTTTTCGATCTTAACTGGAAAAAATGACGAAAATTAACGGAAAATAGAGGAAAAAAAGAAGTTTCGCTAAAATTATCTGTTTTTGTAACTTTTTTCGATCATATCCTGAATCAATAATGAAAACTTAGGCAAAATATCGGAAAAATTTATATTTTCACCTAAATTATCCGTTATCGTTTTTTTTAACGATCATATTTCGATAATAGGACGAAAATTATTTCGGAATAGAGGTAGAAATTATAATCTTCGCTCAAATTATCTTTTTTCGTTGCTTTCTTCGAAGATATCTCGATAAAAGGACAAAAAGTATGGCAAAATAGAGAAAAAAATCGAAATGTTCCTTAAAATTATCTTTTTTCGTTGCTTTTTCGATCGTATCTCGATAAAATGACGAAAATTAAGACAAAATAAAGGAAAAAATTGAAATTTCGCTAAAATGATCCGTTTTTGTTTGAAATTGAAATTTTGAAATTTTTGGTATAATTTCCGTATATTTTTGGTATAATTATCAAATATAAATAAAATGTTTAGTATTATTTAACCTGGCTCTTCATGAAGCCATGAAGGAATTGAGAACAGAGGGAACGATTGTATATAAATCTATACAGGCCTATGCATATGCTGACGACATTGTTTTAGTGGCAAGAAGTATGGACTCGCTGAGAGAAATATTCAGAATTTTAGAGCTAAAAAGCCAGAATATGGGGCTTAAAATTAATGAAAAGAAAACAAAATATATGAAAATGTCTGCAATTGAGGACAGAGCGTGGACTCCAACTATAACATTTGGACAGTACAACTTTGAAAATGCAAAAAGCTTCAATTACCTAGGTACTAATTTAAATTGTAAGAACTCAATGACAGAGGAGATCCACAAGAGGATAATGTTTGGAAATAGGGCATATTTTGCCAATATTAAGCTCCTGAAGTCCACCCTGTTAACCAGGGACATGAAAATCAAGATATACAAGACACTCATCAGACCAGTTGTGACATATGGAGCAGAAGTGTGGACCATGTCTGCTGCTAATGAAGAGGCTTTGAGGATATTTGAGCGGAAGGTTCTACGAAAGATATATGGTCCTGTGAACGACGGTGGAACTTGGAGGATAAGAACAAATAGGGAAATAGAAAATAGTATAAGAGGCGAGGACATAGTGAGATTTGTGAAGGCTCAGAGACTAGCTTGGCTGGGTCATGTGGAAAGAATGAGTGAAGAAAGGCTGCCCAAGAAATTACTACATGGAGAGATGGATGGAAAAAGAAGAAGAGGAAGACCCAGGAAAAGATGGATGCAGGATTTGGAAGAAGACATAAAGGCTATGAGGATTGAAAGATGGTGGGAGAAAGTGCAGGACAGGGGAGAATGGACAGGCATCTTGAGGGAGGCCAAGGCCCACACTGGGCTGTAGTGCCAAGGAAGAAGAAGAAATAAAATGTTGAAAATTAAGACAAGATGGAGAAACAAATAGAAATTTCGGTGAAATTATCCGTTTTCGGTGCTTTTTTCGATTATATCTTGGAAAATGACAAAAATTAAGGAAAAATAGAGAAAAAAATTTATTTAGTGTTAAAATCTAGATAAAGTGATGAAAATTTAGGCATAATAAAAGAAAAAAATCGAACTTCCTGTGAAATTATCCGTTTTCGTTCCTTTTTTTGATCATATCTCCATAAAATGACGAATATTAAGGCAAAATAGAGGAAAAAAATTGAAATTTGGGGGAAATTATCCGTTTTCTTTTCATTTTTCGATCATATCTAGTAAAAATGACGAAAAATACTAAAAAATACAGAAAAAATAATAAAATTTCACTAAATTAATCCGTTTTAGGTGTTTTTTCGATCATATTTCGATTAAATGACGAAAAAATGGGCAAAATAGAGGATTAAAAATTGGTTAAATTATCGTTTTACGTCGCTTTTTTCGATCATAACTGGAAAAAATGACGAAAATTAACGGAAAATAGAGGAAAAAAAGAAGTATCGCTAAAATTATCTGTTTTTGTAACTTTTTTCGATCATATCCTGAAACAATAATGAAAACTTAGGCAAAATATCGGAAAAGATTTACATTTTCACTTAAATTATCCATTATCGTTTTTTTTAACGATCATATTTCGATAATAGGACGAAGATTATTGCGAAATAGAGGAAAAAAATTATAATCTTCGCTCAAATTATCTTTTTTCGTTGCTTTCTACGAAGATATCTCGTTAAAAGGACAAAAATTAAGGCAAAATAGAGAAAAAAAGGAATTTAGCGTTAAAATCTCGCTAAAGTGATCAAAATTAAGGAATTATCGAAAAAAAATCGAACTTTCTGTGAAATTATCCGTTTTCGTTCCTTTTTTTATCATATCTCCATAAAATGACGAATATTAAGGCAAAATAGAGGAAAAAAATTGAAATTTCGGGGAAATTATCCGTTTTCTTTTCATTTTTCGATCATATCTAGTAAAAATGACGAAAAATACTACAAAATACAGAAAAAATAATAAAATTTCACTTAATTAATCCGTTTTAGGTGATTTTTCGATCATATTTCAATTAAATGACGAAAATAAGGGCAAAATCAAGGATAAAAAATTGCTTAAATTATCGTTTTACGTCGCTTTTTTCGATCTTAACTGGAAAAAATGACGAAAAATAACGGAAAATAGAGGAAAAAAAGAAGTATCGCTAAAATTATCTGTTTTTGTAACTTTTTTCGATCATATCCTGAAACAATAATGAAAGCTTAGGCAAAATATCGGAAAAGATCTACATTTTCACTTAAATTATCCGTTATCGTTTTTTTAATGATCATATTTCGATAATAGGACGAAGATTATTGCAAAATAGAGGAAAAAAATTATAATCTTCGCTCAAATTATCTTTTTTCGTTGCTTTCTTCGAATATATCTCGATAAAAGGACAAAAAGTATGGCAAAATGGAGGAAAAAATCGAAATGTTCCTTAAAATTATCTTTTTTCGTTGCTTTTTCGATCGTATCTCGATAAAATGACGAAAATTAAGACAAAATAAGGAAAAATTGAAATTTCGCTAAAATGATCCGTTTTTGTTTGAAATTGAAATTTTGAAATTTTTGGTATAATTTCCGTATATTTTTGGTATAATTATCAAATATAAATAAAATGTTTTAAAATTTAGACAAAATGGAGAACCAAATAGAAATTTCGGTGAAATTATCCGTTTTCGGTGCTTTTTTCGATTATATCTTGGAAAATGACAAAAATTAAGGAAAAATAGAGAAAAAAATTTATTTAGCGTTAAAATCTAGATAAAGTGATGGAAATTAAGGCATAATAAAAGAAAAAAATCGAACTTCCTGTGAAATTATCCGTTTTCTTTCCTGTTTTTGATCATATCTCCATAAAATGACGAATATTAAGGCAAAATAGAGGAAAAAAATTGAAATTTCGGGTAATTATCCGTTTTCTTTTCATTTTTCGATCATGTCTAGTAAAAATGACGAAAAATACTACAAAATACAGAAAAAATAAAAAAATTTCACTTTATCAATCCGTTTTAGGTGTGTTTTCGATCATATTTCGATTAAATGACGAAAAAATGGGCAAAATAGAGAATTAAAAATTGGTTAAATTATCGTATTACGTCGCTTTTTTCAATCATAACTGGAAAATATGACGAAAATTAAAGGAAAATAGAGGAAAAAAAGAAGTATCGCTAAAATTATCTGTTTTTGTAACTTTTTTCGATCATATCCTGAAACAATAATGAAAACTTAGGCAAAATTTAGGAAAAGATTTACATTTTCACTTAAATTATCCGTTATCGTTTTTTTTAACGATCATATTTCGATAATAGGACGAAGATTATTGCGAAATAGAGGAAAAAAATTATAATCTTCGCTCAAATTATCTTTTTTCATTGCTTTCTACGAAGATATCTCGTTAAAAGGACAAAAATTAAGGCAAAATAGAGAAAAAAAGGAATTTAGCGTTAAAATCACGCTAAAGTGATCAAAATTAAGGAATTATAATAAAAAAAATCGAACTTTCTGTGAAATTATCCGTTTTCGTTCCTTTTTTTGATCATATCTCCATAAAATGACGAATATTAAGGCAAAATAGAGGAAAAAAATTGAAATTTCGGGGAAATTATCCGTTTTCTTTTCATTTTTCGATCATATCTAGTAAAAATGACGAAAAATACTACAAAATACAGAAAAAATAATAAAATTTCACTTAATTAATCCGTTTTAGGTGTTTTTTTGATCATATTTCGATTAAATGACGAAAAAATGGGCAAAATAGAGGATTAAAAATAGGTTAAATTAACGTTTTACGTCGCTTTTTTCGATCATAACTGGAAAAAATGACGAAAATTAACGGAAAATAGAGGAAAAAAAGAAGTATCGCTAAAATTATCTGTTTTTGTAACTTTTTTCGATCATATCCTGAAACAATAATGAAAACTTAGGCAAAATATTGGAAAAGGTTTACATTTTCACTTAAATTATCCGTTATCGTTTTTTTTAACGATCATATTTCGATAATAGGACGAAGATTATTGCGAAATAGAGGAAAAAAATTATAATCTTCGCTCAAATTATCTTTTTTCGTTGCTTTCTTCGAAGATATCTCGATAAAAGGACAATAAGTATGGCAAAATAGAGGAAAAAATCGAAATGTTCCTTAAAATTATCTTTTTTCGTTGCTTTTTCGATCGTATCTCGATAAAATGACAAAAATTAAGACAAAATAAAGGAAAAAATTGAAATTTCGCTAAAATGATCCGTTATTGTTTGAAATTGAAATTTTGAAATTTTTGGTATAATTTCCGTATATTTTTGGTATAATTATCAAATATAAATAAAATGTTGAAAATTAAGACAAAATAGAGAAACAAATAGAAATTTCGGTGAAATTATCCGTTTTCAGTGCTTTTTTCGATTATATCTTGGAAAATGACAAAAATTAAGGAAAAATAGAGAAAAAAATTTATTTAGTGTTAAAATCTAGATAAAGTGATGAAAATTAAGGCATAATAAAAGAAAAAAATCGAACTTTCTGTGAAATTATCCGTTTTCGTTCCTTTTTTTGATCATATCTCCATAAAATGACGAATATTAAGGCAAAATAGAGGAAAAAAATTGAAATTTCGGGGAAATTATCCGTTTTCTTTTCATTTTTCGATCATATCTAGTAAAAATGACGAAAAATACTACAAAATACAGAAAAAATAATAAAATTTCACTAAATTAATCCGTTTTAGGTGTTTTTTTGATCATATTTCGATTAAATGACGAAATTATGGGCAAAATAGAGGATTAAAAATTGGTTAAATTATCGTTTTACGTCGCTTTTTTCGATCATAACTGGAAAAAAAGACGAAAATTAACGGAAAATAGAGGTTAAAAAGAAGTATCGCTAAAATTATCTGTTTTTGTAACTTTTTTCGATCATATCCTGAAACAATAATGAAAACTTAGGCAAAATTTAGGAAAAGATTTACATTTTCACTTAAATTATCCGTTATCGTTTTTTTTAACGATCTTATTTCGATAATAGGACGAAGACTATTGCGAAATAGAGGAAAAAAATTATAATCTTCGCTCAAATTATCTTTTTTCATTGCTTTCTACGAAGATATCTCGTTAAAAGGACAAAAATTAAGGCAAAATAGAGAAAAAAAGGAATTTAGCGTTAAAATCACGCTAAAGTGATCAAAATTAAGGAATTATAGAAAAAAAATCGAACTTTCTGTGAAATTATCCGTTTTCGTTCCTTTTTTTGATCATATCTCCATAAAATGACGAATATTAAGGCAAAATAGAGGAAAAAAATTGAAATTTCGGGGAAATTATCCGTTTTCTTTTCATTTTTCGATCATATCTAGTAAAAATGACGAAAAATACTACAAAATACAGAAAAAATAATAAAATTTCACTAAATTAATCCGTTTTAGGTGTTTTTTTGATCATATTTCGATTAAATGACGAAATTATGGGCAAAATAGAGGATTAAAAATTGGTTAAATTATCGTTTTACGTCGCTTTTTTCGATCATAACTGGAAAAAATGACGAAAATTAACGGAAAATAGAGGTTAAAAAGAAGTATCGCTAAAATTATCTGTTTTTGTAACTTTTTTCGATCATATCCTGAAACAATAATGAAAACTTAGGCAAAAGATTTACATTTTCACTTAAATTATCCGTTATCGTTTTTTTTAACGATCATATTTCGATAATAGGACGAAGATTATTGCGAAATAGAGGAAAAAAATTATAATCTTCGCTCAAATTATCTTTTTTCATTGCTTTCTACGAAGATATCTCGTTAAAAGGACAAAAATTAAGGCAAAATAGAGAAAAAAAGGAATTTAGCGTTAAAATCACGCTAAAGTGATCAAAATTAAAGAATTATAGAAAAAAAATCGAACTTTCTGTGAAATTATCCGTTTTCGTTCCTTTTTTTGATCATATCTCCATAAAATGACGAATATTAAGGCAAAATAGAGGAAAAAAATTGAAATTTCGGGGAAATTATCCGTTTTCTTTTCATTTTTCGATCATATCTAGTAAAAATGACGAAAAATACTACAAAATACAGAAAAAATAATAAAATTTCACTTAATTAATCCGTTTTAGGTGTTTTTTTGATCATATTTCGATTAAATGACGAAAAAATTGGCAAAATAGAGGATTAAAAATAGGTTAAATTAACGTTTTACGTCGCTTTTTTCGATCATAACTGGAAAAAATGACGAAAATTAACGGAAAATAGAGGAAAAAAAGAAGTATCGCTAAAATTATCTGTTTTTGTAACTTTTTTCGATCATATCCTGAAACAATAATGAAAACTTAGGCAAAATATTGGAAAAGATTTACATTTTCACTTAAATTATCCGTTATCGTTTTTTTTAACGATCATATTTCGATAATAGGACGAAGATTATTGCGAAATAGAGGAAAAAAATTATAATCTTCGCTCAAATTATCTTTTTTCGTTGCTTTCTTCGAAGATATCTCGATAAAAGGACAAAAAGTATGGCAAAATAGAGGAAAAAATCGAAATGTTCCATAAAATTATCTTTTTTCGTTGCTTTTTCGATCGTATCTCGATAAAATGACAAAAATTAAGACAAAATAAAGGAAAAAATTGAAATTTCGCTAAAATGATCCGTTATTGTTTGAAATTGAAATTTTGAAATTTTTGGTATAATTTCCGTATATTTTTGGTATAATTATCAAATATAAATAAAATGTTGAAAATTAAGACAAAATAGAGAAACAAATAGAAATTTCGGTGAAATTATCCGTTTTCAGTGCTTTTTTCGATTATATCTTGGAAAATGACAAAAATTAAGGAAAAATAGAGAAAAAAATTTATTTAGTGTTAAAATCTAGATAAAGTGATGAAAATTAAGGCATAATAAAAGAAAAAAATCGAACTTCCTGTGAAATTATCCGTTTTCGTTCCTTTTTTTGATCATATCTCCATAAAATGACGAATATTAAGGCAAAATAGAGGAAAAAAATTGAAATTTCGGGGAAATTATCCGTTTTCTTTTCATTTTTCGATCATATCTAGTAAAAATGACGAAAAATACTACAAAATACAGAAAAAATAATAAAATTTCACTAAATTAATCCGTTTTAGGTGTTTTTTTGATCATATTTCGATTAAATGACGAAATTATGGGCAAAATAGAGGATTAAAAATTGGTTAAATTATCGTTTTACGTCGCTTTTTTCGATCATAACTGGAAAAAATGACGAAAATTAACGGAAAATAGAGGTTAAAAAGAAGTATCGCTAAAATTATCTGTTTTTGTAACTTTTTTCGATCATATCCTGAAACAATAATGAAAACTTAGGCAAAATATCGGAAAAGATTTACATTTTCACTTAAATTATCCGTTATCATTTTTTTTAACGATCATATTTCGATAATAGGACGAAGATTATTGCGAAATAGAGGAAAAAAATTATAATCTTCGCTCAAATTATCTTTTTTCGTTGCTTTCTTCGAAGATATCTCGATAAAAGGACAAATAGTATGGCAAAATAGAGGAAAAAATCGAAATGTTCCATAAAATTATCTTTTTTCGTTGCTTTCTTCGAAGATATCTCGATAAAAGGACAAAAAGTATGGCAAAATAGAGGAAAAAATCGAAATGTTCCTTAAAATTATCTTTTTTTCGTTGCTTTTTCGATCGTATCTCGATAAAATGACGAAAATTAAGACAAAATAAAGGAAAAAATTGAAATTTCGCTAAAATGATCCGTTTTTGTTTGAAATTGAAATTTTGAAATTTTTGGTATAATTTCCGCATATTTTTGGTATAATTATCAAATATAAATAAAATGTTGAAAATTAAGACAAAATGGAGAAACAAATAGATATTTCGGTGAAATTATCCGTTTTCGGTGCTTTTTTCGATTATATCTTGGAAAATGACAAAAATTAAGGCAAAATAGAGAAAAAAAGGAATTTAGCGTTAAATTAGGCGCTCTGGGCCCTATGGGCGAAAGGCCAAATTCATCGTTTTTCATCGATCATGTCCCGAAAAACATTATTTATAACGTTTGTGATGTCAAAGATAACAATATATAAATTAATCACTCATCATCCAAGTTTAGATGGAATATAGAGTTCGTAATTACTGTTGTAGATAAATATTTACATCATATGTATAGAGAAAGTCATGTGCTGGCCACATCAGATTTTTAGAGGGTTGAAGTCATTCATTATTTAATAAAAATGTTTAAAAAGAACTTCCAGAGGGTCTTTTTTTGTAAAAGCTGGGTAAAAATAGCCTATTTTTGGCTTTTTTACAAAAACTGTTGACTCAATTTACAAAATAATGGAAAGTACTAGGATAATAAAATTTTATATTTATAAACTGTGTATTAATTTGTTACCATGCACAAAGTTTCATGTTGATTATATCTTTTCTTCTTGAAATATAAAAAGCCAAAGTTTTAGGGCCGTATTTATAGTCGACTCTTTCCCCTACACCTAACGAACCCCTCATGAGTAAGCTGCCAGGCGAGCGGTACCTATTGGTATTTATGAACGACTCCCCGCAGTCATCTGACGAGGAGACGAACTAGTGATACATTTGGCAACAGCGTTCCCTAAAAACAGTTTCGTTATTCAGTTTTTTTAAATATTCCTTTCTGCTAATTTGTTTTGGTTCAGATGAAATCTTGTATTGATGGCAAAGTTTGAATAGGTACTGTGAATTCTAATAACATTTAAGCTCTGCATGACAGTAAAAATCAGTGTCATGTCTTTCCTCTTCCATTTTCAGCTCTACCTGTATTTATTTTCATGTTTAAACCAAGGTTCTGCTGAGCTCAATGTTCCTGTTAATGACATTTACAACAGCCCAAGAAAGGAAATGTATATGAATAAAAAATAACTTCAATTTACAACAAAACTATTAAATTGATAATAATTTACCAACAATTTATTAAGGCAGCCGTTGTTGAAACTGCATTACTATAATCAAGATAGAAATGGCAGGTTAACGTTTGTGAGGTTGTAGTTACTTTATTGTATCTGGTATGATATTTCCAAATGTTCTTGAATGTTTAATTTGCGTCCTTTTGGTATTTTTTTTTAAAGTGAGGGAAGAGGTGATTATACATTAGAAGGCTTTTGAAGAAGGACATTTTGTGAAATTTTAAACCTCCCACGAACCGAGTTCTCGTGTTATAGCTTTGACTTTTAAAACTCCCGACACCGATGTATCAGTTAGCGTAACTCAACGTATTAACGCCGGTAATGTCAACTTTAAGTCGATTAAATAAAAAAATCAAGAATAAATATTGCCTCGGTAGCATTAGATGAATGAAGCAGCTGCTTCATCCATTCAATGCTTAACAAGTTTCGGTATCTAGATACCGATACTTGTTACACAAAAAATAGAAATTTCGACGTCATAAGACAATATATAGGAGACTTTTCACCAACTTTCTTCACATTCACAGATAAATCCTATGAATACATTTTCTCACGCACCATTGAATTCAACTGATTCTATCCATGAGATTTATGATTAGAATAGAATATTTTATACAGAAAAATTGTTTGTTATTATTCTTTTGTTGTATTGTTTTGTTCAAACAATACAATAATGCAATTTAAATAATATCCCCTGCCTGTGAACGGCTTACAAATTAATTTACATGACATATAAGTTCAAGAAACAGGATTGTAAACATTTGGTACTCTTGAACCAGATATAGGCTCATCAAAGCCTAATATTACAAATTATTTAAAATTTGGAGTATTTCATAAATTAATGATGAAAATTAAAAACAATTTCAAACGTTTCAAGCAACATAAAGCATGAAGTTTACAAAAACTATCACAAAAAACTACTTATGATTCCAAAAATTGTAAATACTGCATCTACTTATCTATTGCACTTATTATAATATGAAAATCAATATCAAATTCAGCAATTATATAATGATTCACAATGAACATATACCAAGTATGTATTACACAAGACTATAGAAAGCATTATATATATTTATATAAAATCACAAAGTACAACAGCAGATATAAACTTAGATACAATCATTAGCATCCCATAGTTAGAGCAATAAATATACAAAATCAACTCAATACAATTTTGACATATATCATAGGATGTACTAAGGGATCTGTTATATGTTTTTCAAAATTCAGTACAAAATTTTTAATCAAATATATTTTGATATCTTTCTTTACGTTAGAGATAGCATTTCTTAAGTGTATGTTATTAGGCAAGTCATTAAATAACATAGGTATTATGACATCAAGTCACTTCCTGCCGTACATATATTATAATAACTTGGTGCATTAAACGTTATACTATCTCTCCCTATCATGCCATGTTTTGTAGCAAACTTTTCCGTGTGCTTACTGGAGAAGTAATTCTCTGTAAGCAGGATGTAAGTGTGTAGGTATTGTAGAGGTTTCACTTTATGATTTATTTCTTCTCTAACTCTAATTTTCGTCACTTTTGTCTTGTGAACATTTAGTTTTAATTTGTTATCATGGCACCATTTATTAATGTTATTTAAGTCAGTTTGTAGAGCTCTTTCAGCCTCATTGAAGTATTTGTGAACAGATATTAATACAGCGTCATCAGTAAACAAGTATAATTTACAGCATTTTATAACAGAAAATATATCATTGATATATATTAAAAATAGCAATAGGCCTAATACTGACCCTTGTAGCATTCCACTGTAAATATTTACTCTTTCTCCATGGTAGCCATCTGCGTCAAAGGTTACATATCACGACTACGACAACGAAAGACCACAAAGAATCAGCAATCAAGAGTAGGAATCACCCTTGCACAGCATAAATATATCTCTACCAATAAGTATAGTAATTGCCAATAAATTCAACCTCAAGGAAATCAATATTTTACCTAATAAAACTAATAACTTCACATTTCTTAACGACTGCACAAGCTGAGGTTTTAAAACGTTCGTTAGATAGTTTTAAATGCATTAGGATAAAATAAATATCTACCGAAAATATTCTGCTGATTTGTACACTAATTTAAAGAAACGTTGAGGATTTGACAGTCCACTATTTAATTTTATTCATCTATTGTTGAATCTAATCGAACAATTCGAACAGATTGACCACCATGTTTGTTGTTTACAAAATTAGTACGCAGTTTTGCCACCACCGGTATCACGCCTTAGGGGTTCGCTGGATCACCTACCTCGGTTACCCAGCTTTTCACAGCTTGCGAGTCTCTAAGGGGGTTGCAAGGGGGAGAAAGAGGACTATAAATACCGTTTTTGGCCTTAGGGGACTGCTAGGCGCTGCGGAACTCCTGGAAGTCGACTATAAATACGGCCCTTAATATTTTTACTGCAATTTTTTGGGCCAGATTTGCACAGAATTTTCTGCAAGGAGGTCGCTCTTACAGTTATTTTTATTATTTTGTTTAATAGAGCGCAAAAAGTTATTCAAGATAGCCAAAGTTTATTTACTTCATAAAACAATTCTCTGAGATACAATGCCTCAAAGTTACTGAAAACTCTTAGGGCCATATTTATAGTCGACTCCTAGCAGTTTCCCAGCGCCTAGCAGTCCCCCAGCTGTGAAAAGTTGGGCAACCGAGGTAGGTGATCCAGCGAACCCCTAAGGCGTGATACCGGTGGTGGCAAAACTGCGTACTAATTTAGTAAACAACAAACATGGCGGATAATCTTTCGCGTTTGATTCGCTCGATTAGATTCAACAATTGATGCATAAAATAAAATAGTGGGCTGTTAAATCCTCAAAGTTTCTTTGAATTAGGGTAAAAATCAGCAAAATATTTTCGGTATACATTTATTTTATCCTAATGCATTTAAAACTATCTAACGGATGTTTTAAAACCCCAGCTTGGGCAGTCGTTAAGAAATGTGAAGTTATTAGTTTTATTACGTAAAAGTTTGATTTCATTGAGGTTGAATTTATTGGCAATTACTATACATATTAGTAGAGATATATTTATGTTGTGCACGGGTGATTCCTACTCTTGATTGCTGATTCTCTGTGGCCTTTCGTTGTCGTAGTCGTGATACATAACCTTTGACGCAGGAGAAAGAGTAAATATTTACAGTGGAATGCCGCAATGGTCAGTATTAGGCCTATTACTATTTTTAATAAATATCAATGATATATTTTCTGCTATAAAGTGCTGTAAATTATACTTGTATGTTGATGACGCTGTATTAATATCTGTTCACAAGGCTGAAAGAGCTCAACAGGCTGACTTAAATAAAATTAAGAAATGGTGCCATGATAACAAATTAAAAATAAATTTACACAAGACAAAAGTTATGAAAATTAGAGTTAGAGAAGAAATTAATCAGAAAGTGGAACCTTTACAATACCTTCACACTTACATCCTGCTTACAGAAAATTACTTTTCCAATAAGCACAAGGAAAAGTTTGCTAAAAAACAAGGCTTAATAGGGAGAGATAGAATGACGTACAATATACCAACTTATTATAATATGTATGGCAGGAAGCGACTTGATGTCACAATACCTATGTTATTTAATGACTTACCTTATAACATATACTTAAATTTAGTTCTGAATTTTGAAAAACATATAACAGATCCCTTGGTACATACTATGATATATGTCAAAATTGTATTGAGTTGATTTTGTACATTTATTGCTCTAACTATGGGATGCTAATGATTGTAACTGTAAGTTTATATCTGCTGTTCTACTTTGTGATTTTATAATAATGCTTTCTATAGTCTTGTGTATTACGTACTTAATATATATGCTATGTTTATTGTGAATCATTATATAATTGCTGAATTTGATATGGATTTTCATATTATAGTTAGTGCAATAGATAAGTAGATGCAGTATTTACAATTTTTGGAATCATAAGTAGTATTTTGTGAATGTTTTTGTAAACTTGATGCTTTACGTTGCTAAAAACGTTTGAAATTATTCTTAATTTTCATGATTAATTTATGAAATACTCCAAATTTTACATAATTTGTAATCTTAGGCTTGCAGTTATTTAACTTCTGGCACCTCCTGATGAGCCTACATCTGGCTCAGGAGGACCAAAAAGATGAATATTTACAATCCTGTTTCTTAAACTTAAATAACATGTAAATTAATTTGTAAGTCGTTCACAGGCAGGCTATATTATTTACATTGCATTATTGATTTGTTTGAACCATACAATACAACAAAATAATAATAACAAACAATTTTTCTGAATAAAATCTTCTATTATAATCATAAATCTCATGGTTAGAATCAGCTGAAATTAATGGGGTGTGAGAAAATGTATTCATTCAGGATTTATCACTAATTTATCAGTGAATGTGAAGAAAGTTGGTGAAAAGTCTCCTATATATTATCTTATGAAGTCGAAATTTCTATTGTTTGTGTAACTGGATACCGAAACCGACCGAAGCAGCTGCTTCATTCATCTAATACTACTGATGCAATATTTATTCTTGATTTTTTATTTAATCGACTTAAAGTTAACATTACCGGCGTTAATACGTTGCGTTACGCTAACTGATACAGCGGTGACGGGAATTTTTAAATTCAAAGCTATCACACGAGAACTCGGTTCGTGGGAGGTTTAAAATTTCACAAAATGTCCTTCTTCAAAAGCCTCTTTACCTCTTCCCTCACCTTTTAAAAAATTCACCGAAAGGACGCAAATTAAACATTCATGAACAGTTGGAAAAATCACACCATATGCAAAGTAACTACAACCTCACAAACGTGACCTGCTATTTCTATCTTGATTATAGTAATGCAGTTTCAACAACGGCTGCCTTAATAAATTTTTGATACTTTATTACAAATTTAATAGTTTTGTTGTAAATTGAAGTTATTTTTTATTTATAAACATTTCCTTTCTTGGACTGTTGTAAATGTCTTTAACAGGAACATTGAGCTCAACAGAACCTTGGTTTAAACATGAAAATAAATACAGGTAGAGCTGGAGATGGATGAGGACAGACATGAAACTGATTTTTACTGTCACGCAGAGCTTAAATGTTATTAGAATTTACAATACCTATTCATACTTTGCCATCAATGCAAGATTTCATGTGAACCAAAACAAATTAGCAGAAAGGAATATTTAAAATAACTGAACAGAGAAGCAGGTTTTTGGGAACGCTGTTGCCAAATTTATCACGAGACCGTCTCCGCGTCAGAGGACTGCTGGGAGTCGTTTATAAATACCCAGCAAACAATTTCACGTGGTCACCACGTGGCTACTACGTGGCGTTTGGTGGCAGTTACGTTGTAACACCACGTGGCGAGATGGAGTTGCAGGAACGTGGTCACCACATGGCGCTGCAACTTTACTACCACATAATCATCACATTTTGCCACATTTCTATAATATTGTATCCTAAAATTTATAAAATATTCCAGCTAATTTTGGACCCCTTATAATGAAAAATGACTTTCTGATCACTCCTTTCCATACAAAAATAAAATTTATAAATTGGCATCAAATACTTGCTTTCAGAAAAAATATTAGGATGCTACCCAAGATTCATACCTTTATCTAAAATTTGGATAAAAATGGTCTTTTACTTGAATTCAGTATTAAGACAAGGAAAAGCAAGACATGGGACATTCAAACCATATTACTGGGTGCTATGTACAGTAGATTCATTGCAGCATTTATTCAGACAATGTCTCAGTTTAAATCACATCTCAAGGTCTTTATATAAGACATCTCTGAAAGCAGCCAATGAGCTCTCAAGTACTTAACTTAAAACACATTGCATATTTTCCAAATTAACCTATTGAAAGGCTTTGAGAACAATAAATATAATTTTTTTAAAGGGGTAAATTAATAGTACCTGATAGATATTTCAAAAAATAAAACATATCAAAGCTTTAGACAAATTCAAATATTTGGATTAGGAATACTGCCGTTTCGTCACATCTCAGATGTATATTTTCCACATGAAAATTCCGCATAAATCATAAAGAAAATTAATAGTTCCTTCGAGTAGTCATTGATTCAGTAGTAAACTGAAAGAAGGGTAAAGGATGAAGAATACCCCAGAAAATATGCTGTAAATAAAATTTTTATTGTTATGCATTATTTTAATACATAAATACATTTGTGAATAAATACATATTACAATGAATTAAGTTTTACATAGCTGAATAGGAATGAAATCTTAATACAGCAAAAAGAAGCAAAACGATCTGTGATATTGAAAATGAAATCAATTCTTAACTCACTTTTGTTATTCACTTTTACTGCTGTGGATAAGGTCTTCCTCTTGTGAAACAACTGCCTTACGTGGATCCTAAGATCCGAGTACTATTATCTTCAATCCAGGATAATTCTTCTTATAACCCATATCTTGTTCTTTAAACCTTTATTATTCTATCATTCTGTCTGAGAATCTATCAGTCTTCAACGAATACAATAAAGTTCCGGAATTTCTCTTTTTCTTGCACTAAATAAAACAGAAATGACTAAATTAAAATTTGCTTCTCAGAAAACTTCCCATGATACTCCAATACGTACAAACAAGTGTGAAATACTACTTTTACTGAGAGTTGTATTAAGTTTTAAGAAGGCTTAAATTAATTTAAATAATGGAAATGAAAGTGTTTGAGTAACGTAAATAAACACTTGGGTAAAATTCTCGATAACACGGTAAATCATCGAGAATTTTACCAACACTTATAGCAAGCATTAATATTAGCTTATTAAATATTTAATATCTAATAAAGAAGGCAAAAAGCTTCAATTACGTTTCTTAGCTGAGCTTAAAACTGCAGATAATCTCCAGATTGTCACCATCTTCACAGTATGGATAACTTAACGTACACGATTTCCCCCAACAAATACACTACATCGGTCATATTGTAAAACATAATGCTCCGGATGAACAACCAACATCTTTGATAAAATTGATTGGATGGTGACAAGGGTTTTCCTGTAAAATACAATTAAGAACTCATTTCTAGGTAGTACATAGTTTGAAACGTGCAATTAATCAATCAATCAATGCTTAAATAATGTACTTACAATTCTGTTTCCTTGGAAAGTGAAAAGATGGAATACATTTACTGCTACTGTGCTGAAATATCCTTTGGGGCGACGTAATTCATCGCAATATTCGAAATTGGGTAAAATTTCACTTTCACACTTTTTGGTGAAAGTGAAATTTTACCCGAAATTGTTTTACAACTTCAACACGATGCCGATGTGAGCTATTGCCAACAAAAAATAATTCGAGACACTGCTACCACGCTACGAGACTACAACGAGAACAGCTCAAGCTCAAACCAGCAAGATTTGTCAGTTTTCGTATATGAAGGAAACATGATTGTTTTCCTTATCATTTTCGTAACATAGAGGAAAATAAAGCACGAGAAACACGGGAATCAACTTTTTAATAACGTTCGCGCTCGATTTCCTAACGAATCGTAAAAAAATATATGTTTTACGATTCGTTCATATGAATTTAAAAACGGATTGATGGATTTCTGATTCCATACAATCGAGTATAACGTCGGCTAAATATTTTCTTTTATTATTATAAATTTACTCACAGCGATAACAATGGAAAAATAAATAATTTTATGCTACTTCTTCCTTTAATATGTCATAAATGCATATTTATATTATTTTTTACTTGATTAGATAATGCTGCGGGTTATTCATCTTCCGTAATTGAATCACAGATTCTGTGTTTTATCCTTCTGCTTTTTTGTTTTATGAGTAAATGAATTTGATATGGAAGAAAATCTTTTTTATATAACATTTTATGTATAATAATCTCACGGAAATGACAACGTTTTGGCCACGATTATATGACGTTTTGGCAATATCCAATGTGGTCATGACCACGTTCTTACCACCTTTTTACCACATTCACCACATTCGCCACCAAAATGCCACGTGGCGAATAGTGGCGAACACGTAGTGTGTTTGCTGGGTACCAATAGGTACCGCTCGCCTGGCAGCTTACTCATAAGGGGTTCGTTAGGTATAGGTGAAGGAGTCGACTATAAATACGGCCCTTAGTCATATTGAAGAAGGCAGCGACACGGGGTCAAATAAACTGCTATATCTCAGCAAGTATACTATTGGCGAAAGTAAAACTTTACAAATGTTCATAAGAGATAAGTATAAATGTCCGTACAAAATTTCATTGAAATCCGTGATAGTGGAGCGGGGCACTTCTCTGAAATCAGACCACTTGGCATGGAATGACCCTTTTTTAATCCGCCTTCCTAGGTAAAGTAGACTTTTGCTAACTATAGTATAAGTATGAAACTGAATTATATCTCAACTTATGGTAATGTTACAGTTTACTTAGGGATATTTTTATTTTTCAGTTAAAAAATTTTCACATTTTTCTGGAGATGCAGCATTAATGTCAATGTTTAATAAAGAAAGTACCAATTTTCCTCAAGAGATGGCATTAGTGGCGAGGCTTATAAACCATAGTTCCAATCTTCCTCAAGAGATGGCATTAGTGTCGAAGTTTATAAACAAAAGTTCCAAATTCCCTCAAGAGATGGCATAAGTGTCGAAGTTTAGAAACAAAAGTTCCAATTTTCCTCAATAGATGGCATTAGTGTCGAAGTTTATAAACAAAAGTTCCAATTTTCCTCAAGAGATGGCATTAGTGTCGACGTTTATAAACAAAAGTTCCAATTTTCCTCAAGAGATGGCATTAGTGTCGAAGTGTATTATATAGTACATTTAATGTATTGAATGTCAATTCAATTATGACTATCGATCTCGGTATGGACAATACACGGAGATCGTGACAATTTGACATTATTTGAGATTTGACAATAGAGAAAAAAGAGATAAAGATTCCTTCGATAGAAAGAGGAGATATAATAATTCTAATATATTAATAATCGCTTCTTCTCTGGCAATATCGTATGACTTAGTGGGAGCATCAGAGACGATAACAGGAATGAGGGATGTCGGTGTGTTCTTTTTACACACCACTTCCGGATTATAAAGCCGATACATAAAATGTAAAAATGATCATCAAAAAAATTGCGCATTGCTGGAAAAAAATTACTCATGTATAAAGGGTAGATTATGATACAATTTGATGTAAATATCATTGCCACAAGTTGCAATGTATTGGAGAAATTAGATGATTAAATACAATGTGACGTCACCATTCTGCTGGTTGTGTACTCAATTTTCGTTTTGCATTGCTGCAAGTGCAATTGAAGAGACTTGGAAGAAATAAATAAATAGGAAGTTAGTGCATAAAATTGACTACGAACTGTGTTAAAAACCATGTTTCTACGTAGCAAAGTTACGAAGAAAAAAATTTATATAGTTCTCCTTCGCTGAAGTACGCATTTGATAACATCGACATAATTCATAAGTTTCCTTTTTTTAATAAAAAAGTTATTTGTATTAAATTATTTACTTTTATCAATTAATTGTTATATTGTTTATTGATATATTTTAGAAGTAAACGTCTCGAAAAAGATTCGATTCCCATGAATACATCAAAAATGGCAAAGGTCTATTTACTGATCGAACTTTTTAAATTAAACTTTTACATTAACGCTATATTTTAAAACCCGATGAGGAAAATTGGAACTTTTGTTTATAAACTTCGACACTAATGCCATCTCTTGAGGGAAATTGGAACTTTTGTTTATAAACTTCGACACTAATGGCATCTCATGAGGGAAATTGGAACTTTTGTTTATAAACTTCGACACTAATGCCATCTCTTGAGGGAAATTGGAACTTTTGTTTATAAACTTCGACACTAATGCCATCTCATGAGGGAAATTGGAACTTTTGTTTATAAACTTCGACACTAATGCCATCTCTTGGGGAAAATTAGAACTTTTGTTTTTGAATAAATTACCACATTGGTGCACCCATCTTTATTTGAACATCTTAGGAATGACTTCATCCGTTGCTTTTAAAATTACCTCCTCTTCCAAGAAACAAAAAATCATTTATATCAGATGAAATTAATCTGGTAGACTTTCAATTAAGCCTGATTTCGTTATTTATGTATTAGCCTAGTATGCAATTGAATGTGTCACATACCGGAGAGTACAAATTCGGCTGCATTAAAATATTCTGTAGACTCTTGATTATAGTTGATATTATAATTGAATTTGCAGAAATCAAGTTATATACCAATGGTGGAAAAAATGAAGACGTCAACTTACAATTATTTAGACTAAGTGATAGGTGGTTTAACCAGCAGAGAGATGATACAAAACCCAGTCTTACGCACTGAGTGTTCAAAGGAAACAAAAATTTTCCACAAATTGAAATTTTGAATGGGCATTGCATAACCAGATATGAGATTCGTGGGATTCTATCACAAGAGAAAAAATTTGCTGCATCGAAAAGGAAGCTGAAGAATTTAAGTCACAGTTTTAAAAGTTTCTCAAATTTATTTCAAGTCATCAAGTCAGTTACGTTAAATATGTGCGTAACTTACGCGCACAATACCTTTCAGCTGACTGATTTGCTTCCAAAATGGTATATTATTAATAATATCATCGAAAATTAATTTTTACTGATATCTTGTATTGCTCCAATACTTTTACTAATTTCTACGGAAACCCGGTTATTGAATTATTTTCGTAACTATACATCAAATTTACGGGTAATTATAAAATTTGGATCGGTATATTTTATAACATCCCGAGCAATGAAGAGCCTACTGTACAGACTTTTAATCGTCCAGAATGCTTAATAAAGGAACAAGTAACTTTGCAATTGTCGCTAACTCATCTTGAGATGTGCCCTCCGATAACAGCCCTAAAATAATACAATCCTAATTAATGCAACTAATAATGGTCATTTTACAACCCAGGCAGCACAGCAGATATCTCTTACGGATAGGAAAGGGCAATAATAGGGAAAGCATATCCCCAAGACTGAGATAGGGATATAATGGGGAAAAAGTTTCCCCATCTTATCCGCTTCGAAGGTTCCTGTTGTTACATGACTTACGAACACGCCATTCGCACAGCAACGGATAACACAAAGGATAGAATAAAATAAAGGAGACCTTATCCATTCAACGAGCACATGGCGACAGAAAACTTTAATAAGCAACATGGCTACAACAAGTAAAAACAGTTGAAATACAAAATCACTAAATCACATACAACACCATAGATGGCATTGGTATCAGACACAACATACAAATAAACACAGAGAAACAAACCTGATTATATTTCAACACTCTCCCTTAATCTGGTTGTTTTCTGTCGAGTCTCATACCTTCAACAAACCTATTATGCTTCACTTTCGGAAGGCTCTTAGTTAGTACATCAGCCAACATCTCTTCTGAAGGAATATACTCCAAAGAAACAGTTTTATCTTCTACTTTACTCCTAATGAAATGATGCTGCACATCTATATGCTTTGTTCTGCCATTACATACAATATTCTCAGCAATTCTCTGAGAAGATTGATTATCATTGTACATGGTTATACACTCCCTTTTACCAATAATACAATTCAAAATATTTTGCAAAAATACTGCTTCCTTTGCAGCTGTGGAGAGAGCAATATATTCAGCCTCAGTGCTGCTTAATGCCACAGTCTGTTGTTTTCTACATTCCCAACTAATTGGACCATTTGCAAACATGAAAACATATCCTGAATATGATCTTCTATCATTCATATCACTCCCCCAATCAGAGTCTGCAAAACCAGAAATTTTTGAATCTATTTTCGAATAAACCAAGGAATAGTCAATTGTTCCCTTCAGATACCTCAAGACTCTTTTTGCAGCTACCCAATGTTCATTATTATGACATAAATTAAATTGGCTCAAGTAGGTTACAGCAAAGGCAATATCAGGCCTTGTTTTTACAGCCAAATACATAAGACATCCAATTAATGTCTGATAGGGAATATTAGGATCACATACCTCTCCCTTCAGTAATTTCACCCCAGGTTCCATTGGGGTTGCAATAGGCTTGCAGTCCCACATCCCAAATTTCTTTAAGACATGCTCAACATATTGTCTTTGATCTACAAACAAATTCTCACCTTTCCTCTGTATTCTCATACCCAACAAATAATTTACTTCACCCAGATCTTTAATTTCAAATTTTTGCATTAGCTGCCTTTTTAGTTTACCTTTCTCATCAACATTATCACACAATATTAATAGATCATCCACATAAATAGCAAGTACAGCTAGGCAATCATTTTTAGATCTAATATATACACAGGGCTCATGATCACACCTTTCAAAGCCTAATTCTAATAAAGTACAATGAAGTTTCTCATACCAAGCCCTAGAGGATTGCTTCAACCCATAAATAGCCCTTTTTAAAAGACAAACTTTATTCTCTTGTCCCTTAACAGCAAATCCTTCAGGTTGATTCATGTAAACAATTTCCCTTAAATCTCCATACAAAAATGCAGTCTTTACATCTAAGTGTTCAATTGGAACTGACATCTCAACAGATAATGCAAATAATAACCTAACAGTAGAATTCCTCACAACAGGGGAAAAAGTCTCTTCATAATCAATACCCCTTTTCTGATCAAATCCCCTTGCAACCAATCTTGCACGATATCGGTCTATCTTACCTTCTGCATCTTTCTTTTTCTTAAATACCCATTTGCATTTAATTAGCTTTAAATTATCAGGAGGATCAACTAAAACCCATGCTTCATTTTTGAGTAAGCTTTCATACTCCTCTTCCATAGCTTTCTTCCACTTAATACCATCATCACAAGAAATAGCTTGATCAAAACTACATGGATCTGAATCATCACTAATGTCTTCCTCACTTAAGACAGTATATAATTGATATTCATCAAAAGCTCTAGGTTGCCTGTCTCTCAATGGATACCTCCTCTCACCTTCATCAACCATTCTTTCTACTGCTTCAGTAGAAACTTGTTGTGGCATCTCATCCAGCTCGACTTCAGTTGAGGATTCTCCCAAATTCAGAACGCTTACACTCTTTTCTAAATGCCCTGGAAGATCTGAAATGAACTGATTTTCATTAAAAACCACATCTCTCCCTTTAATACATTTTCGAGGATATTCTGGGTCAATCAGTCTATAACCTTTTGTTTCCTCACAATAACCCACAAATATAAGAGGCTTGCTTTTTGAGTCCCATTTTCTCCTTGTATTATCAGGTACATGATTATATGCCTTACAACCAAATACTTTCAAATGATTTAAAGTCACTTCATTACCACTCCATTTCTCTTCTGGGGTAGATTCCACTACAGCTCTAGATGGAGCTCTATTCTTTAAATAAACAGCTGTGTTCACAGCCTCAGCCCAATACTGTTCACTAAGGTTAGAGTCCTGCAACATACACCGCGCCTTTTCAGCAATAGTCCTATTTGCCCTTTCAGCCACACCATTCTGCTGAGGTGTGTAAGGCACAGTTGTCTGATGGACAATCCCCTCACTCTTCAGATATGCCGAAAAACTTTTATTCACATACTCCCTACCATTATCACTTCTAATTGACTTAATACATTTACCTGTTTGCTTCTCCACAAACACTTTGAACTCTTTGAAGTGCTCAAAGACTTCATCTTTGGATTTAAGAAAATAAACGAATGTCTTTCTCGTAAGGTCGTCAATAAAAGTAAGGAAGTACCTTGCACCTCCAAAAGATCTTTCAGGCATTGGTCCACACAAGTCAGTATGGATCAGCTCCAGCTTCTCCGATGCCCTTCTGCCGCCAGTTTTGCTGAAAGGTTGTCTCGTCTGCTTGCCTAACACGCAAGACTCGCAAGGTTTCTCGTAGTCCGATCCTGTGAAATCGACACCTTTCGCCATACCACTTTTCAACAAGTTCATTGATCTCATATTGAGATGACCTAATCGTTTATGCCATTTATCTACAGAATTTTCGCTAGTTACTGAACACACAATCTCTGTTTTTTCATTCTTCAGCACCTTAGAGTCTTCCACATTTAATTTATACATCCCATTCACACAGTCTGCTGTAGCAATTATTTCCCCATTAATTCCAAAATTATCATTCAGATACAATTTGCATCCATTTTCACTAAATATTACATTGATGCCCTTTGAAACAAGTTTGCTCACAGACAAAAGATTAGTGGACAAATCGGGAACATACAAAACGTCAGAAATAACCCTTTCTGTATCGTCACCTTTTAATTTAACATTCACATTTCCCTGACCTGCAGTCTTCATTTTTTCGTTGTTGGCCACAGTAACGTTCATCGGTAATGAATTCTCTTCGCGATCAGTCAACCAACTTTCATGCATTGTCATATGAGAAGTTGCACCGGAATCAACATACCATCCACTCGATTCAACTTTCGCGGAAAGTGCAGAAAAAAGAGAAAAATTCTTCTTCTCACCCTTTTCCTTCGCTTTACCTTTTGAATAAGATTCATACGTGGTCTTCTTCAACCTACAGTTCTTGCTAATGTGCCCTAATTTCTGGCAATTATAACATTTAATAGGTGGTTTCTTATATGTACTTGCCAGTAACGCTTTCGCGGAGACATCCTCCCTTTTGGAATCTTCTTGAAGTAGCTTTCCTTTAACCAAGTCACTGGTGATCTTGACGTTGCTGCTCTCCAACGCCATCACCATCGGGTCGTACTCCGGAGTTAGTCCGCTCAGCATGATAACTCCGATAAATTCGTCATCAATCGGATCGCTGATGTCTCCGATCTGCTGGGCTAACAGCATCACTTCCGTCACGTAAGCCTGCATGCTGTTGTGCTCCTCCAGTTTAACGGCGAATAATTTCCGTAGAAGCCTCAAGCGTCTCATCAGCCCCTTATCTTCATAAGCACTTTGGAAGTTCTTCCACGCTTCCCTTGGCGTTTTCGCAGCCCTAACATGCGGTATGCAACATGGTTCCACCATGAGCACAATCTTGCACATAGCCTTCCTCTGTTTCGTCTTTTCACATGGGATATCTTCCGGAATTGGGTCTTCTGGATCATCGTCGGGTCTCGTAACATCCCATAATTCGTCGTGATCGAGATACTTCTCCATCATGAATTTCCATGTGTTCCAGTTTTCCTGCCCTCTGAGTTTCTCGAACGTCGGCAGCGTGGAGCCCGCCATGTCTGCTATACTTGTGTTGCTGCCGGCGAATCTAAATCTGGATTCATCCGCGTTAATAACGGGTCAATACGGGCGTATTCCTAGTCCTGGGCCCATAACCTGTTGTTACATGACTTACGAACACGCCATTCGCACAGCAACGGATAACACAAAGGATAGAATAAAATAAAGGAGACCTTATCCATTCAACGAGCACATGGCGACAGAAAACTTTAATAAGCAACATGGCTACAACAAGTAAAAACAGTTGAAATACAAAATCACTAAATCACATACAACACCATAGATGGCATTGGTATCAGACACAACATACAAATAAACACAGAGAAACAAACCTGATTATATTTCAACAGTTCCATTCCGTATAATTCCATTAATTCATTGCTAATAGCTGAATTGAGATTGTGACGATATATGCATTATGAAAAACTGCCGATTATTTACGTTTCTTGGCCAACAGTGGATTGAAATACATAATTCAGCTTCTGTAAGTCGCTTAACGTGGAGTACAAAGCGCGATACACATATTAGCATTTC
Organism: Sympetrum striolatum; assembly: GCA_947579665.1. Lineage (NCBI taxonomy): Eukaryota > Metazoa > Arthropoda > Insecta > Odonata > Libellulidae > Sympetrum > Sympetrum striolatum. The sequence goes on from OX388346.1 coordinate 5,908,610, forward strand.
TGCGGAGTAATTGTTTAAGAGATATGAAGAACTTTTTCCCATTAGGTATCTTGTTTCCCAAAATCAAAAGGATTTTTATATATTCTCATAAAATTATCTGCAATTACATCAACGTGTTGCAATGCCGCAGATCGGGTACTCTACCGTGTTTCTATGTCTGCTATCAGCGGAAGACATGCAGCGCTATTTGCAGTAAATGGTCGCAAACTCCTCCATTTTCTTGTAGCGGTCATCTTAGTATTGGTTAAATTAAGTAAGACAGAGAATTATTGAAAAATTTAATTAGAAACCATGGGGCTGGGAATTTAAAAAACGCCCAACAACTAAGAGGGCAAACAGTGTACTGTAAATTAGTATTGGTGTTCTGTGGCGTTTGTGTTCTTTTGCTGTAGTCGCCGAAGATAGAAGACCAAGAAGATATCCCAAGACAGAGAAGCAACTGGAGTCTACGCATTGCTATTTTGTACGAAGAGTTTTAGTAGAGCTTGGATCTCTCCGTCAAGATTTCAAGTGAGTATATATAATTATTTATTCTATTACTGTGCTTTTTTTATCTCGGAATTTACTCATCGTTAACCATGAGGTTGTGCAATCTAAAACGCATACGATCTGGTTTAATTATAGAGTTAACTCCTTTTTCCTCTATTATGGTGGATCCTTCTGATGTAATCGTAATGAAAGTATTAATTTACAATTAGATTCATCCGTATGTGTATTGAAAGCTTTGGCTAAAGTATTGATATTTCTTTTTTAAGTTCAGTTTTATGGCCATAACCTTTGTTTTATTTGAATGTGTATGTTTTGATTCTATGCTAAATTAATCCCGAGAAATCCTCTCTTACAGTTGGGAAGACATTAATTACCAGATTTATGTGCGACAGTTTTGATAATACATACCAGGTGAGTTATATTTAGGAAGTAATCTTCGACTTACTGTTCATCCTGCCATTATTGCACTTTATTTTAATCGGCTAGTTAACTGGTTTTATCTGAAGGCACTTAGTTTTTGTAATACTTATGATTCGACTTAGCATTAGGATCGAGTTAATGGAAATTGTTTTAGCAGTGTCGTGATTTGGTATTACCACTCTATATTACTATTATTTCTATAATAAATTGTTAATACCGTTGTGTTTATATTTCGTAACGAATTTTTATTTGTCTAACCTGATCAAAATTGATAATTAGATTATGTAGCTGCAGCAAGATTCTGGGGAAGGATATGAATAATTAGTTAATGATTATTATCATATTTTTTAAGTAGAAGGAACTACTATGAAGTAGCAATCTCCATAAGCTTAGAGGGAATTCTTGTTAAGCTATAAGATAAGCAGCAACCATATGAGGCCACATGATGAAAGGGAAGTATTTTTTTGATGAAAGCATACAAACTTTGAGATTTGCCAAGGGTGAATGATAGGTAAAATCAGTTGTGGTGGTAGAAGGAAGGAAGGTGAAGGAAAATGTTACTTAGTGTAATAGGATTGGTATTGAATAGTTAAAGGAGTTATTAAAGATTACTGATAAAATGTTCTAAGATCAATAGCTGCAGCTGAGGATGTCATACAAAGAGCTGTTGTAGAACGATTCTTTGAACAGAAATTAGCTGTGATTGTAAATATGGACCCTAAGGAATGTGCACCAAAAGACTGAAAGCCTTTGAAATCTTGGATGGGCATATTTTCTAAGAAGAGTAGATTGGGTTGATGTGCTCCAAAAAGAGGTTTTGGGGATTCTGAGAAAGGAATAGATTTTCATTGAACTTGGGAGCTGTAAAGGATGGATTTTTTTGCAAATAATAAAAATATATAGTCTATGATCAGACATAGTAAGTGGTTGTACACTTTGAATATCATAAATCATTGAAGATCTTAGTATGTCATATTATATACTTCGGTCATTATGATGGTAGTTAGTTTTTAATTATTTAAGTAAGTGAATTAATCAGATAAACTGTTCAATTTGTTTAAATCAAGTATGTTTAATTTTGTAGCTGTTCAGATGTGTTGCAGCAGTTCTTCCTGGAATGGACTCCACTGAAAACAAGCCTCCTGAGGACAGTATCCTTTCAATTCTAACAAAGGAAGCTATAGATTTTTACATATTTTTATTTAATTTACTTGAAAATGTTATAATTTTGTCTAAAAAGTCTGCGAAGACCTAATTATATGCATTATTTTGCCTAGAATGATATATTTTTGTTGAATCTGATTGCACATCTTTCTTAAGCAGTGGTGAACTTAGATGAATTTTGGTTCTAAAGCTATTATTTTTCAGATATGTGCATCATTTATATAGTTTATCATCGTGATGTATGACCATTTTTTCACTATCCTTCAAACCTAATCTATCCCTTGTCATGGATTGAGACATTCTTTATGATGTGATAAGTTTTAATACTAGCTTTATTCTAAGATATTTTTTAGAATAAGAGTTAAAGTCACCTAGTGCAGGTAAAAACTGACTCTGATTAAAATATTATCTGGTTCAAAATTGAAAAATTTGTAGCTGGGTCTGTTCTATTCAGCTATTAGCATGGAGTATGTTGGCTTTATCCATCATTTATGGACTAAAAGCTGAGATATAAATTGCTCTTTCCCTGAAAACCTTGATCACCAGATCATGTAAACACATGTTATATATTCTTATTCATATTTATGAAGAATGACACAGTTGATGTATGTATAATTATTTTGGAGGATGGATGGATTCTCATATTCTTAAGGAGAATTTTTTTCACATCTTAATCATGGAAAAACTTCTCTTCACTTAACTACTTTAATGGAAAAGGTTTAATTAATTATATACTGTAAATATCTTTTCTTCCTGAATTGAAGTAGTTGTTGTTGAATATTTATCTGCTGAAATTTGAGATTGTAGAATATGGAAAGAAACTATCAATAGACTTCGCTTTATAGATAATCTGTAGAGGCTTTCAGGTACTAATGGTAATTAATTTGATTTTTAAGTTTAAGGAAACGTAATTGGGTTGTACTTACACAATGCAAATGAAAGCATTAAGAGAGAAAGGATACGTTTTGACTTCCACATTTAAATCATTAGTCTTAGTATTCTTTCTGAGTTTTAGTCTATTCTGTTTTGTAACTCAAAATTTCTAAATGGGCCAATGTTACTGTCTCTCAGAACTAGTTTTCTGTTTTATGCTTCTTTTTATTTAGTATTTCACATATATGTTCTAAGACCAAAATGTAGTCATTTCCTCGTGCAGTGTTTTCTAACAACCTTTTTCTGAGCGAGTTAGTTGTATTGCTATATTTCAATGCTTAATAGATTTTAATGAAGTTGAATGGATAACTTTGAGTAATTTATTGCTATTTTTAAGTAAAAAAGTTAAGTGAAGTAAAGACATATCTATGGAAATAAGAAACCTAAAACTTTATATCCTTTATGGTATACCTTCACTCCTAACTCAAGAACTCTTCTTGAAAAACCAGAAGATGATCTATCGTTGAAACCGGTCTTGTTTTTGTTTTTTATAAATAAATTTGTGGTTAAAGTACAAATATTTCGAAGATTATTTCCTTTATTTCTTCTTGAAAATTTTAGGAGGATTTTAAGCCTAAATGTTTGCTAGTAGGTGTATCCCAGTTGATGCTACATGAAGAGAAAATAGGGAGATAGGAGTGTTTTTAATAAGCCTATACTTGTTCATATACAGGTCAATGAAAAGTGCATTCAGTTAGATTTCTATACTCTTAATCATTCTTTATTTCCTAATTGTGTTAGTATCTCTGTGTCTTTATATTGTCATGGCTTCATGTATATCTTGTTATGCTATCATGGAAGGGTTCTTGGCATGCTAGGTAGTATTCTTTGTCGAAGGAAGTGTAAATTTGGGAAATGGAGTCACTTCTGCTGGCCTAAAGAGTGGTAAGTAGAAAGAGTATGGCATGGATTAAGATTCTTCCTTTACTGCTTGATTGAATGGCTGTTGCTAACCATCATTAGTTTAACATATCCATCTCATTGAAATGTTTTGGTGTTCAGGCAAGCTCCTTTTATGTAGGTTCCTTGTATGTGATTTTCTATCAATGCTTGCCAAAGTGGTTATAGGTCATTCTGTTTTCCATGTCTGGTTTTGTTATAAGGTGAAAACGTCGGTTTTCATCCATAGTGGTTGTTAGCTTTACTATCTTTAATACTGTTTTTGTATTATTTTATATTATCAAGTCTTGAAATAAAGTTTTCTGCTGTCTTTCTGGTTTCTTGTTTAATTTTATCCTATTGATTTTCCCTTCATTGATGTGTTAATCCTGTATTTTTATCATGTATCTGCTTTTACTTTGTTGAAATAAATACTATGAGATGGTTTCTATTTTGAGCTTTTTTATTCATATGTAGTTGATTCCAAGGTTTAAATAGATTTGGGGAAATATTTACCAAGATTCTTTTTCTTGTCCGCTCTTATATTTTAGATTTCGATTTTTTTACTATTACAATGTTTTCCTAAACAGCGCCTCATCAGTTCATATTAGGCGCGCCAAAACGTTGGTAGTTCAAATTTTAGCCACTAGATGCTGCTTCCATAGCTATTTGCTCTAACGTCTGTTAGTTCTCTTAGCGTCCCCTAGTAGCGCTGCTTTCGCCTTTAGGGATATGATATCCCTTAAAAACCGGAAATCTATCTGTGATATTGCCCTTCCTTATCCCTAACTTTGCCCTTCCATATACAGATATTCTTTCCCTTAAGGTAAACCATATCTCTTGGATATCTGTATAATATATATATATATTGGGGCAATTTGTGACGTTGTGCTGCCTGGGAAAAAACTACATAGACATTAACTTACGTTTTCCCGTTAGAGGCCTCGAGCTATTAGCGGACTGTGAAAAAAATTTTGGGATGTCCATCTGTACCTTATGAAATCCAAACTAAACTCTCCTTCGAACTGTTCCCTGTGAATTTCTCAAAATCACTATTCAAGAGCCTAGCTTTGCATTCACACCCTCAAAACAGTCACATGCAGAAGATCTAACTGAGCGTTTTATCAACCTGTTTGTCCCTCAAACGTAATCTTAATCTCTGTTTTCAAGGTGTATACTATAAATTGTAAGATAGGCCATGTATTTAGTGTGACAAACTGTTATTAATCTCCACGTAATTAGGACATATACAAAGCCGATGACACAGCACTGTTTTACAATTTACTGCCGGAAAAAACCTTGGCTGTTAAGGGCGACCGCTGCAAAGGTGGAAAAAGGAGCAAGGAGAGGCTTACAGTTCTCCTCTACACGAACATGAATGGATGTGATAAATAATTATTGGAAAATCCGTGCGTCCCCGAGCTTTTGGTGGCCAGCGAAATATTCCCTGTACTTACAAGTCCAACGCCAGGGCATGGATGACAGGACAAATTTTTACGCTGTGGCTAAATGCTTTTGATGCCAAAATTGGAGGGAGAAATAGAAAAATTGTGCTGTTCATGGATCGCTGTCCGGCCCACCCCGTCATTAATAGACGAACATAGAGCTTGTGTTCTTTCCCCCTAACTGCACAAGTGTGTTGTAGCCATTAGATCAGGGCATTATTCGAGCTACAAAGCGCCATTTTAGATCACACCTCGTTAATACGTTAATGAGGAAGTTAATGTCACAAAAAAAACCCGCATCAAATGGAATGTCCTGGAGGTAATCCATGGGTTTGCATTGGCCTGGGGAAAATATCACCCGAAAGTGTGAATAAGTGTTTCAAACATACGGGTTTAAAAAATACAGAAAATGATTCTGTCGATGGATCTGCTGAGCTGAATTAGGAGTTAGTGCCCAGATGCTGGAGAAATGTGTCCATTAGAGTATAGGAGAAGGAATTCTGCTCTCACCAGCTGCGAATTGCCGGCACCGGCGAAAAACTCGCGTCTAACGAGCATGACTCCAACTACTTACACTACTGGAAAGCCATGTTTAATTATTAAGCTAAATCACTAAATCCTAACTAATACGATTATCTAATGATATATTATTACTTTTGCGGATAATTTAGCAATAATGATCCACATTTTATGTTAGAAGACGCACTTTGGTTATGGTTTATGAGTCAATAATATAATATTTTTGACGCGAACGTACTCTTTTACGCATTCTGAAGCATTTGCGTAGGAATTAAAAACCCTACAGTTCCATTCGGACACATTTACTGATCTTGGATTCAAGAAGACGGACTTAATTAGACTTACTGTAAGAAATCAGCTATAACGAGTACTTTTCCGATTTTTGTCAGCTCTCGTTATAACGGACTTCTACTGTATCTATATATCTATTATATTTCCTAATTTGTAACTTAAGGGACCTAGAAAAGGAAGTTTTCCCCAAATAGTTTTTTCTTTATTGTTGGAACAGATGGGGTAGAATTTAGCTAAGTTTATTTTTGTGTGTTTGTTGGCAAGGATAGTATTTATAAGTTTTTCTGTGTAACCATTAGCAGTAGCAATTTGTTTAATGATGTTGAGTTAAGGTATGAAATTTTCAGGTGTAGGGGGTATGTGTAAGAGAATGTAAAGTCTGTATATGAGAATGTGCTAAGCGGCATGTTTGTGTGATTCAGGGTGGTTCAAATCCACATGGACAGTGTGGTTTGTGTACGTAGGTTTCTTATAAATAGCAAAATCAATTAGAGTTTTTATTTATTTTTGAGAGGGTAAGATCAAGCAAATTAATTTAATTATTGAGTTCAATTTAAAGAATGAATTTTATTTTTGGAAGTGTTTAGAAGAGATATAAAAATGTCTAATTGTCTAAAAGTACATCCCAAAAGCTTTGTAATAAAAATTTATTTGAAAACTGAAAAATCAAGACTGAATGCTGATACTATAGCACTTGCTGTTTCAACGTGAAAAATATTTCTTGTATGGATATTTATAAATTGTGGTAATGAAGAAAAACACTGTAAATTCCATCTAGATTTTATTCTAAATTGTTGTTAGAAATGATGCATTAACAAAAATATTCATTTAAATAATAATTAATCATAACACATCTATGTTATCTATTAATTATACGAGTAAAATGTTGCTTGCATACTGCAAGCAGATCGACAACACTAATTTTATATCGGCATTATATCGGGACGGTCCTAAAAAGAAAAAAAAAGGATAGGTAATAATATTAAAATTCGCTGCAATTTAATCGTCTGGCATCGAACCCGGGTCTTCCTGGTTAACTTACTATGCAGCAAAGCAGAAGATCGCCATCTCTAACTATATGTGGAAATTCAATTAGAAATATTGGCTGCAACTGCCTAAAACGACGACTTACCTTTCCCTTACATTCCTTATGAGAGAAATTTTAACATACTCTGGCATCGAACCCAGGAACAGCATTGTCGTATCTAATTTTTTTTCTTAAGCCGAGTCTTAATATACATCTTCTAGCAAAGCAAGAAGTTCCTATTATTTCGATAAGTACAACAAAATAAATAATGAAAACTAACTCAATATATTATAAATGGGGGATATATATACCGTCTGGCTTCGAACCCGGGTCTTTCTGGTAATACTTTCTATGCAGAAGAAGATCAACACCTTTAACCATGTATGAAAATTCAAGCAGAAATATTTGTTCCAACTGCCTCAAACGATGTCCTACATTTCCCTTATATTCCTTATGAGAGAAATTTTAATGTGCCCCGGCATCGAACCCAGGAACAGTACGGTCTTATCTAAATTTTTTTCTTAAACCAATTCTTACCATAGATCTTCCAGCAAAGAACAAACTTCCTATCATTTCGATAAGTGCATCAAAAAAAATAATGAAAAACTACTCCCATGTATTTTAAAGGGCAGATATTTGCATCGTCCTAGCATCAAACCCAGGATTACTTCAGTGAAAGTCATTTGTGTTTTCGGTAGATCATGACCATATATATAGGCTCATAGAGTTTTGATTCTCTAGCTATCCGGAAAGTATTTTTTTTTAATTCCCGAAAATCGAAGCAATGCTTTTAAATGGCAAAATTCAGGACTTTGGGGCCCTCAGGAATCGAACCCATGACACTGAGGATCAAAATCGCATTTTTTCTGGCGGTTACACATTATGGCCAATACGTCGAAAAAATTTCAAGTAAATGACGCTTGTGGTTTAGGCTGTGAATTAGTATCCTATCTATCTATCTATATGAATGAATCCGGAGAAGCATCTATATATAATAACGAGTAAAATGTAGCTTGCATACTGCAAGCAGATCGACAACACTAATTTCATATCGGCATCATATCTTGACGGTCCTCAAAAGAAAAAATAAAGGATTGAAAATATTCTTAAAATTCGCTGCAACTTTATTGTCTGGCATCGAACCCGGTTCCTTCAGGTCATACTTACTATGCAGCACAACAGAACAAATCCATTTCTAACTATGTGTAAAAATTCAAGCAGAAATATTGGTTGCATTTCACTTTTCACATATATTCCTTATGTGAGAAATTGCAATGTGCTCTGGCATTGAACCCAGGAACAGCATGGTCTTATCTAAATTTTTTTCTTAAACCGAGTCTTAATATACATCTTCTAGCAAAGCAAGAACTTCCTATTATTTTGATAAATACATTTAAAAAAATAATGAAAACTAACGCAATATATTTGAAATGGGGGATATATTTACCACCTGGCTTCAAACCCGGGTCTTTATGGTAATAGCTTCTATGCAGCTGTACAGAAGATCACCACCCCTAACTATGTGTGAAAATTCAAGAAGAAATATTGGGTGTAACAGCTTCAAACGACGTCCTACTTTCCCTTATATTCCTTATGAGAGAAATTATAATGTGTCTGGCATCGAACCCAGGAAATTTACAGTCTTTTCTAATTTTATTTCTGAAACCAATTCTTAATATATATCTTGTAGCGAAGCAAGAACTTCCTATTATTTTGATAAGTGCATCAAATTAAATAATGATAAACTACCTCAATGTATTTTAAACGGCGGATTTTTTGCATCGCCTTAGCATCGAACCCAGGATATTTTGCGAGTAAGTCATTACTGTTTTCGGTAGATCATGACCATATATAAAGGCTCCTAGAGTTTTGATTTTCTACCTATCAGGAAAGTATTTTTTTTTTATTCCGGAAAATCAAAGCAATGCATTTAAATGGAAAAAATCGGGACTTTGGGGCCCTCTGGAATCGAACCCATGACACTGAGGTTCAAAATCGCATTTTTTCTGGGGGTTTCACGTTAGGGCCAATACGTCGTAAAAATTTCAAGTCAATGATGCTTGTGGTTTAGGCTGTGAATTAGTATCCTATCTATCTAATGAATGAATCCGGAGAAGCATCTATATATAATAGATATTATTAATGCTGTCTTTTTATTTTAAGTGTGAATTTTAGTCTTCGAAGGCCAGTTATCCAGTTAACCCTTTTTATTTTGTCACTTTTTGTACTTTTTCTTTTTATTAATACCACACACATTATACACAGACAACAATTCCCTAACCTGAAAAATCCAATTAGCCAGGATTCGAACCTAGGACCATGAGGTTGGAGCGTTAACACGCTAGCATGCTAACCGCTTTGTCATCACGGCCGGTGGATATATATAATACAATATTTTCAATTATTTTTGCAAAGACTTTGGATTTATATTGAATAAAGTTAATCACCTTATGATAACTAATGTAGTATGACTGTTAATAATCCCAGCTTTACCAGTTACACTTCGTTCGTTCCATACCCTTTGTGTAAACAGTTTCCGAAATACCAATGGGAAGGTGTGAATGAGGCTGCATTAGAGATAATCTTCCAAACGTTTGCACAAAATTTAATTGTAATTTTAATATGCTGACTATTTTGAAGAACCGTTAACTCTGTCAATTGGTAGACATTGTTCTACTCAAAGATAATTCCTAGCTTCTAGTAAGGTTTTGGTTAAAATGAAGAAAGTACTTGATGGGGTGATAAAGTTGTTAAAATTATCAAGGCCCAATCTCTAAATTACATAATTTCAATTCAGTTTGTGAGGAAATAGGCTGTGGTTATAAACTGCTTTGTGTATATATACTTCTCTTTTTTCTCTTCTACCGAATTACTTCTCCTTAAACAAATATTTCATGAAATGGGCAGGCATGTTGCTCATTTCATGAACTGGGCAATTACACGTTTGGGGTGAAAGGATCCCTACCTACCCTACTTAACCCATCGCGCCACGCATATTTCACGATTTGTAGTGGAGATTAATTAATTAATTAAATATGCACGGCGTGGATGGGTTGAGTAGGGTAGGCAGGGATCCTTTCACCCCAAACGTTAGAGACTGATGAGGTGGTAAGATACTCTATTTTAGAAAATTTGAGAAAAAATTTGTCTGAATGAAGGACATTGAGACCTTGAAAGTACAGAATAATTTCCAAATGACTTATCTAATGATATACCAAGTATTACTTACTACATTAACCTTTGTATTGTATGATTGGTTTCTGAATAATCTCCTTGTATATACATTAAGGCAAAATCGATCAAATTCTTTCATTTGATAATTTACCGCGGCTCCTTACATTGATGGAAGTACATTGAGGGACTTGGCAATTACAGCTACAATTACCTTCACCTAAATCTTGATTCTTTAAAAAAGCTCCATGGATAGCCAAAGCTTTTTTGATCCTTGATCAATATCCTAAATATTGTCAACATTTGTTCTTGAAATTTCTGTTTAATATTTCTACTGTTTAATAATTAAATTTTAAATGAAATTATAGTTAAAAATTTTCATTTTTTATGTATTCTTAGGTGACATAGTGCATTCTGTATCTAGGAATAACTCAGTGGTGACTCTTTCATGCATCCATTCCTCTCTTTCCTTTGAATCCTAAATTAATGTTTTTTTTTAGTCTATACTGTACTGTATTTGAAAAGCACACCTGGCAGGGTACTGGCCTCCTTTTTGTCAGCCCATCTTCTAAACCAGGGGTCTCAAAACTACGGCCCTCAGGCCAAATGCGGCCTGCGAGGCCCTCTCCTCTGGCCCTTCGAGACTGTTTTATCTACAGAAATGAATCACAGAAATTTAAGTGTATCCTGCCAAGATCAGCCACCGCTTACTTGGACATAATGTTTTTAACCATGTTAAAACAGAAAAATTATTATATTTAATAATATAAAATTAAAAACTAACAACAACATCTACGTTTTGATTTTTTTTTATTTGGAACTCGAGTGTGCAGTTGGCCCCCAAAATGATGTTTGATAGTTAATACGGCCCTCGGGCTGAAAAGTTTGGAGACCCTCATTCTTAACAATTGGATGAATAACAAAAAAATTTTAAACTATATGAAATATGAATAGATTCTTACAATTGTCACAAAATACTTACTAGACTATCTAAGCAATGCTTTGGGAAACAGTAAAACTAACAAGTCAACTAAGTTTCTATTTTCTCTGTCATTTCAAAACATAAACAAGTAGTCTAGATCTTTTGTTTGATGGATTTCTTTGATACTTAATTTCAAGCATTTAATGCTGTGGTTTATGCATAATTTAGAATAGTGAGATGATTGTGATTGAAAAAGATTGCAATGACTGACATCATGATAAAAATACTTTTACTTCAAATATCGTTTATGTATGGAGATTACCAGCAGGAGAAAGTAGCACGATATTTCAGTGTCAGTCTCATTTCAGTGGGGTGATGTCATGTTCTTTCAACAGCATCGTCAAAAGAAAGAATTGAAAATAACATTGGAATTGTTTCCTCAATCATTGTCATCCGCCAAATATCCCTCAGTTGAATTGGTACTGGTAGTGGTGGTTGGGTTTATGGTGGCCTGGTTAGTTTCAGGAATTCGTTGTACGTAGCTTGTTTATCAATATATTGCCGCAATTTCTCAAGGAACAATTCAGGAGATGGAATCAGTAAACCATTTAACAAGGACAAAGATAGCATACACAATTTAAACTTAATAATCATAAACCTTAATCTGCTGCTACATTTATGTGATATAAATGCTCAAATATGAGATTAATAAATACAGTTTGTCTGAATGAAAGGTATCCAAAATAAAATACTTATATCTGGGAAAGTATTTGTTATACATATGTCTGGTATGCACCATTTCAAAGGAAATCTCTCAAAGTATTTTTACATATAATAATAATAAATATACACAATGCGCCCCAATGGGTTGGGTACTTTTCTGTGAAATATTAGCTCAACCTGAAGCATATTTTTACCTTTTTCCTCATAATAGTTTTGATGGTTTCAATGTTGGTACTGACATTGCACATCCATTCATATAAATAAATGCATGGATATATGAGAATTCCACTCGTTTTGAAAAACTATTTAAAATATTCTGAATATCTAAAGTTATTCATAATCATACAATTTTCTTTTCAGTTTAATTATTTTCCCACAACCTTGAACATCATTAAAAATTTATTATAGAAGTAATGCTTATATAGCGTGGCATTTTCAAATCACGACACTGCTAAAACATCTTCCATTAACTCCTAATGCTAAGTTGAATCATAACGATGATAACCATTATATAAAAAATACAAACCATGATGTGCTTATTGATCTTCATTTGTAAAAAGAAAACATCAAAATATATATTAGATTTTTGCAAAATATAACTACAGGTGAAGAGATTAATATAATTTGCAAAAAATAAATATATGTCAAATTTATTTTAAAGATATGAGAATGGTTGTTAAAGTTCTGGAATACGTGTACAGTATGTCAACAGCATGTTTCCTTATGTATTTAGATGAGTAGAAGTTAATTAATGTAGTTTTGTTCATAAAAATCATCATTCCATCAGCTGTGAACCATTCCTTAGGTTTATCTAATCTTTGTGATAGGTTATATCCAAGACTGTTAAGAGCTTTTCCTTTTGTGAAAGCAGTAGTACCGTCTGTGTTTAATATGAGATTGTTTATTACAAAGAAGATGGTTTTCGTATATTATATATAATCATGGCCCAGTAACAGATCCCTGAGAAATTCCTGTCGTTAAAGTTTTCCAGCCGGATGAGGAAATTTGTTTTTGATAGTAATTTACTGTTTTTTGTTCCTACCAGATGTATAAGATTTATACCAAAGTATTATTACTGGTTATACCATAATGATTCAATTTGTGAGCTAGAATTTCATCAATGACACAATCATTAATACTTCTGAAATATCACACACAGACCCGGAGTTGTACTAGATTGATCTAAGGTATGTGAAATATATTGTTTATAATTTCTGTTAAAGCAGTCAATGTGGAATGCTCCTTTTGAAATACATGCTATGGTTATTTGGGATGAGTTGATAGGCTTCAATGTATTTAGAGAGGCATTTATTAGCAGCAACTCAAATATTTTAGAGAAATTTGATATCAGTAGTTTTGGGGAGTAATTTTTTAGCACATTGGTTGGCTCACTTTTGTGCAAAGGGCCTCCGCCCGGTTGTTAATGAAACTGCCCAAGTATCTTCTTGAGCCATGAAGGTATGTACAAGGATAGATAAAATAAGGAGTGCATCTATAAGAGAGGAACTAGGAGTTCAGGCGATGCCAGAGCGAATAATAGAATACAAAAACAGATGGATTTCATGTATTGCGAATGCAAGCTTTGGAATATAAGCCATTAGGTAAAAGGAGTGTAGGAAGACCATGTTTAAGATGGTAAAGTGAAGCCGGAACAGGCTGAAAGCCTAATCCTGGAAGGAAGAAGAATCGAAGCCTGCAACCAACAGAATGGAACTTTCTGTGAATTCATTATGAAAAAGTTCTGATCCGTCAGGGTTCGAACCGTGGACAAATAAGTAAATAAAATGTAGCCTGTTCTCTGCGCGAGGTGACTTTTCATTATGTGTAGAAATTCAAAGATTTACAACTCTCAGTTCTCGAGTCCTTAGCAAACATACACGCATACCCATACTATATTTTATATATTACATATTAGGGTAAGTAAGATGCAAGGTTTTTATTCTCTCCCTCGATTATGAGTAAAATCTAAACTTTTACCTTCTTTTGGTAACGAGGAACAGGTTGAATCTCCGCAGGAGATAAAAATGTTCAAAATAAAATCTAAATTACCATCCACTCTCAATTTAACAAGGATTTATCAAATTTTAAACAACATTCAGCCCTATAATTGAAAAATTTCGAAAACATGCCATTTTTTGCCGATTTTACCGTAATTTGTTAAAAATTGTGGAATCTTTGTTCCATGTATGAAAAGATCTAGCATAGATCTATGCTAAATCAAAACAAGTCCAGGTTTGAATAGCTTTTTTAATGAAATTTAGGCAAAATAGAGCCAAATAATGAAAAATTTCAAAATAATTTCTTTTTCGCCGAATTTTCCGTAATTAGCTGAAAATAGTGGAATTTTTGTTCAAAATATGGAAAGATCTGACCTAGATATTTAAAGCAAGTCCTAATCCATGTAGGTTTTCTTGACTTTTTGGCAAAATACAGCCAAAAAACTGAAAAATTAAAAAAATGTCCATTTTACGCCGATTTTTTCATAAATTGCTAACAAAATGGCATTTTCGTAAATAATATGGAACAATCTTGCTTATATCTTCAAAACGAGTCCAACTTTAACTAGGTTTATCGAATTTTAGGCAAAATAAAATTTTAGCCAAAACACCTGTTTGTTACTTTGAAATCAAGTTGACTGTTCACTTCGGAGTGAAGGTATGTAACATACAATCAGAGGGTTAAAAGTGAAAATAGAAAACAAAGACATAGAAATTAACCAAAGAAAGACTTCGAAAAATAATACATACATCCACGCAGTAATGTAAGAGCTGCATATACAAACAAAAATCATTGCGATCCTCATTTTTGCTAAAACTCTCCCAAACAATCCCTAAAGTTATTTTTTCCTTCCTTTCACAGATAAATATTTCTGCTGCCAGTGGCATACGTGATACTTATATACGTTTTTCAAGAGTTATTTTTTCAAGGATATTTTCAAACTCCCATATTGGTACTTTTAGCAAAATTTACCATTTTATTCCATTCTGAATAAATTTAAAAAGTTATTTCTTAACCATGATAAATAGAGATGACGCAAAAGTCGATTACACAAACTAAAATGATAGAGAATCCATAGTTTAGAGGTTTATAATGAAACTCTGCTGAAGTTGGTAGGTGATACACTTTTAGTTGTTGCATGATATTTATAGAAAAACAGAAACATCATAAAATGTCAAATTCATCATAAAATAGAATTAAAGTAGCACCTAGAATCTGAGGAACAACTCAAGTTGTTACTTAAAATATCATTAGATAGCGGCAGATCTTGGAAGCAAAATGAGAATGCAACCCCAACAAAATTTTTCAGGGGTGAGCAGTACCCTTAAATGGAGCTTTTAATCAAAAGGGATAAATTAAGAATGGGCTCAATTATTTAAATCTCTTATTGCATTTATAATTTACAGGTTCAACATTTGTGCAAAAGTACACATTTTAATATCATGAAAAACAAGATATTTTTCGTAATTTTTCCTCAAATGACCCAAAGATTTTTCTAAAAAAATTGCTCCTTCAACAGAATCATTCCCTGCATAATACCAATCACATGAACCTTGCTAAACAGCGTTTTAAGGGTTCCAACATGTTGGAAAATCTATCATACATCTCAGTGTGAATTGCATACTTCACAGAAATACTCATAACTAAAATTATTCCTGAAATAAATATATTAGGAAAGGATTTCTAAATTACAATATTCCATTATGTAATTAGCCTATTAAATTTACAAGATAACAGACTTAAATGAAGGCATTGAAATTCTCAAAATCAAAAGCTTCTTGTGAAAATTAATACAATAAGTTTAAAGTATAATTCTAAATGAAAGTTCTGATATTTATAAATATATATAAATGTATATATTACTTTATCACAGAATGAGAAGTTTCTATAAATTCTCAGAAATCCTGAGAGCTCATGAAGAAGATGCCATGTTATATTGTTAACAAAATAAAATAATCTACAACTCTGATAAGCAATCAGTCTTGGAAACCAAATAATAAAATGAAAATTATATAATTGCAACAGTTATTAAACTTCCTTTCTGCTCAAAGACAGGTAACTAGTAAAATCATGATAATAAAAACAGAGTGTTATGTACACAAATGTCTTGGATACAAAAATATCAATATAATCAGATTGGATTCTGTCTTCTAGCATTTCTAACTCTGCTTCTGGCTCCTAAAAAGATAAAAATCATTATAGTAGACATAAGAGCAAAATATCACACTATAAAAATAAGGTACAATCATTTACCTCGACGTATCTGGTTCAGACATGCCAACATTCGAATCATAAAGGATGCCGGAACGGTAATGGTATCTCTTGTCTCTTCAAGCATTACCTCATTGCGTTTTGTTAGCTGCAATGAAATAAAATTAAATTAAATGGCAAAAACTAAAATAAAAATGAAATTTTTTACCTTACACTAGCCTTGGTTTTTTGAGAGAGTATTCCATCTTCTAATTTCAAATATTTATGTATTCCGGAGTAAAAAGAACAGTTGGGAAGAAGAAATCGCTTTCTCTTTTGCAAGTTTGGGAATTCAGTAAGTAAATTTTTCCAAATCTCTAATTTTTGGATTTATACATTTTCCTCTTGTTATTTGTAAGTAAAGTTTTTATTTTCAAATGTTTTCAGGTTCACCCTTGGAGTGCTTGCCATAAGGGCAAGGCTTTATTGCGACTAACAACTTGAGCGGATTCAGCGGGTATGGTAACGGAACCATCAGATCTTCAGCCGTTGACCTATCGAGGGATCCCACAACCTTCACTCAACCTTGCATGACTCTTTTATTGCCTGTTCCTGTCCTGCCAAAAAGAGGAGGACAGAAGTGGCAATAACTGATTATGAGGAAAGAGAGCACTCCCTCGAAGAAAGTGCTTCTCTAAGCCTCATCCTCGGAGGAAGTAAAGTCCTATTCCCCATTCTTTGACGAGAACTACGACCAGGACTTACAGATGGACTTCCCAGAGACTGAATAATCCTCCAATCCCTTTTACTGGCATGCCCGGCTTAAATATCACAGACCCTGGAGAAGGTCCCAGAAAATATTTTGACCTTTTATTAGCTGAGGAGATGACTGACTTGATTGTGACAGAGACAATCAGACACAAGGACTTTTTAATTTCGGAAAATATTTTTCCTAAAGCGAGGATATGTCATTGGCTTCCATTTATTTAAATGGAAGCCATTGACGAGGGGAATTCCTCATTTTTTTTGGGAATATTGTTTCAAATGAGTACATGCCCACCAAGTCAAATCTCTGATTATTGGATCACAGACTTCCTATTTTCCTTGCTTTAGGAATTGTATTAGCTGTGATAGGTTTGCTGCGATTCTTTAGGCTTTGCATTTTGCAAGAAGAGTTTCATTGCAATATAGCATGTTAATTTAGTGCAATTATTTATTAATTATTTGGTATGGATACTTTGCTGTAAATATTTGTAAATAATGATCAAATCACTTCATTTTTAATCTGATTTGTATATATAGTGTTAAATACATAATGTTATGTGGAAAAGTGTTATCATTTCAAAAATTCCTAAGTGAACTAAATAAAGGATCTTGTATTATAGATATTAGCTAATAATTGTATAATTTTCTTTAGCTAATGAAATGATTAAATTGCAGTTTTGAGTTTGCGTAAATACATTTTATGATCCAAACAGTAGGGTATAAATGTGTGAAACAATTTGCAGCTAAGAGGGATTAGGAGATCTAATTCAGGTGACAACTCAAATGTGATTCATTTAATGCTGATATATTACCGATAACTGTGCGCTTTTAACGCTATGGCAAATATAAATCTCAAGGAAGGGAAGGACTTTCAATATTATAAACAATTCTAGCACTTCCATGTGAAATATAGAAGCTTAAAAAAATTAAGTTTTTTTCGATCTAACAAGGGGAGACTCTCACTTTTGTCCGGGGATTTTGATGAAAATTTTTACTGTTGTTACAGGATGTAGAGAAATGAAAAATTGTATTGGCGTTCATCTAAATGGGCCTTAGTTTTGTTGCAATAATTAATTGAAAATTGACAATCTGAGTATAGGCAACCCCACATTACACGCCCGCACAAGATCAAATCTATAAGGAATAACTCACTGTTTTTGAGTAATTCTCAAATCTCATTTTTATTTCTTTTTATATAAATATTTTCCTTTTTACTCACTGATAGAAATAAGGGCGATATTTCTATTATTTCACCCGATATCCGATAGAATAACCTTATTTCAACCAAATGAACTTCGATGACGCTAAAGTATGATGAATGAGGGTACGTAAAAATGATTTCTGGAATCATTCGGTATTCTTTGGTAATGGTTTATAATTATAGCAATTAATAAGTGTTTTATAGTTATGTTTCAGATCATTAAACAATCAGCTGTGACTACGTCATAAGGAAGAAAAATTTGGAACATGGCTGTTAATGAATTAGAAGGTTTACATCTCCAAGTCTTTATCGACATGTTTGGCATTGTAAAGTGCGGTATTTCTTTCTCGCTTTCTTGGATTACTGGGAAATAAGAGGAGGAACGCCAACAAAGCAGGCTTTAGGAGATTTCAAACCTCTAATACATATACGTCGGCAACTCCTTGGTTACTGGGAATCTTTCCAGATCTACCATCTTTCTGGACGTAACCTTTGGTCTTGAATGTACTCAACCTACCATTTATCCAAATAGGGAGGAATATTCAAAAACCAAAAAAATATCACTAAGCAAGCTTAAGCACTATATACTACACTTTTGCAGAAAGTCTGGTTTTATGTGAAGCATGTTCATTGTTTCACAATTGTGTAATAATGATCAAGTCGAGAATACCTGGGAATTTACTGTGTTTTCATTGGCTTCACACCAACTCAGAGTTAGTAGGACAATGATTTTGTCTCACAATGCAAATCATTTTAAAGGCAAAGAATTTTTCTTTAAAATGATGTATAACATGTTCAATTATAACCACAGATCATTGTTAGGGAAAGCCTCGAAGTCCAGGTCTATACTCTTTCTTGTCCGACAATAGTTTTTTTTTGTTTTATTAAACAGTTTTAGTTATGTCAAAATTCGATGAATTTTATTGAGACCAGTTCAAAGTGGATTGCGTGTCACTGCGTTAGTCATTCAAGCTTTATGATTTAAGATGATCTATTAGGAATACCTCTTCAGCATAAGCAGCATCAAAGGCAGGCTCTGGTGCAATTGGAGCCCAAAGCTTGACATCATAGTCAATACCAGAGGTAGCAAGCAGTGGCAGAGTGGGATGAGGTTGCAAGCAGTTCACCACATGGGCATCAGCTTCAAGGAGCATCACCAAACGCCCAGTGTCTCTTTCCCACACAAACACATGCCCACAGTCTGAACCAGAGAGAACAAAACCATCTCCCCAAAATGTGGCTTCTTTTATCATTGTCCTATGAAGAGATACATAAAAGGAAACCTAATTAGAAAAAGAATGGAATTTATATGTAACCTAAAATTATACTCTTAATATAAAGTTGCGCTTTGCTGATAAGATATTATGGATGCAAAATTCTACAAAAACTATTCATTCGCAAAAATAAAATAAATAATGTTGACCTGAAACCAGAAAAAATCATGTAATATCATGATGAATGTAAAGGTATTTTATCCTGCCAATTTTATTGCAAATTACCATATTTACTTAAAAATGATATGCCATTGAGTGTTAAGGGCACAACAAAACTTGACCATCAAAAAATGAAAAATCACTTGCCCACAAATATTAATCACACTTTAAGACATGTGGTCATGCCATTTGCAGCACTGTATACATGTTTAATATGCACATATACGATTCTATATATTCATATTTATATGAGTAAAAGTTGTTTATGCATATTGATGATACAAATTTTAAGTCAATACCATATCGGAAAGGTCCGCAAACTTACTTCTGTATTCCCCCTTTGAAGTATATGGTAGAATACAAATGGTACCCCAGCATCGAACCAATGATCATTAGGTAAAAGATAAACTGTTTTTATGAAACATTGATTTTCCAGTTCACATGCCTGGCCAAAGAATTTCCACCTTGTTAGTAAATAAATTAAAAAGGTTGTAATTCCCACAAAATATTTCAAATGGTAGAGATGCCTGGTCTCTAATACAGAAACATTTTTGGAAGAAGCTACATAGAACTACATAGAATGACCTGGTAGCAATAAAACAAATTTAATACAATGTTTGAAGTCGATATCTTACCTGGAAGGTCCTAAAATAAGATTCCGTTATCTCAATTTGAAATGCACACAGGAATGTAAATAGTGCTCTGGGATGTAATCAAGGACCATCAGGGAAACGTTAAATAGCAGCAACGTTATGATCTCTATTTAAATGCCAGGTTTTAAGTTTCCATGTTAACGGGAAGTACCGTATTTGACGGCATATAAGACGCACCTTTTTTCCTAAATTATGTCTCGAGGAATTTCCCTGCGTCTTATATGTTAAGGTAAAACCTCCACAGGTTAACTTGCAATACTGAATGCTATTTTTAGCCCAGATGGTCTATACTACCTATTTCATAATTGCATTCAATGATTGTGTTAATATTTGGCTTTTACGAAACGTGGCAACTAAAAGAAAGTACATTTTAAGTAATTGTGGTACCGCGCTTTTGCACGGACTATTAAAACTTTTTTTCGTTGTGAGTGGCCAACTTAATGAGGGTGCGTCTTATATGCCATCAAATACAGTAATTAGAAAAATATACCTAGAATTTCCACCTTCTTGGTAAATCAATCATACAGAATTTGAAATTCTGTGCCATACATTTCAAATAGTAGAGATGCCTAGTTTCAAACCCAGGAGCTTTAGGAAGTTGTGAAAATATATAATGACTTGGTAGGAATAAAATGTATTTAATCCAAAGTTTGAAGTTATCAAAAGTTATTGATATCATATCGGGAACAACCTAAAATAGGATTCCATTATCATCATTTGCAATACATAGAGGACTGTAAAGGGCACTCCATAATTGAATCAAGGATCATAAGGGAAAAAATAGAATTCTTATATGAAATATATTTATGATCTCTTCTCACATGAACTGTGGCTGATTAAAGCAGTCCTGCCAACACTTCTGACCAAGATTGGAGGCAGCAATTCAAGCAAATGGGCAATATATTAAGTTAATGTGTTCTTTAAGACCTTACAAAACAATTTGGTAAAAAATAAATTGCAACAAAAAATGTTTGAAAAAAAAATGGTAAATTTGTCTGGATTTTGGCACTGCACCCTGAACATTGCAATACTTTTTCAGAAAAATAACCATCTATCAAAAAAGTGCCAATAACTGTTTGATTTTGCCAAATAGAGATGTGCCAATTGTGAATTTTCAATTTATTTCTACTACAATAGACCAATGTAATGCATGTAAAGGACATCATTGATATTTCATAAGAACTTAAGTATGATAATTATTTCTAGCCCTACACTGTGAAGATAATGTTTCTTGAATCCAGGGAATTTGAATGTGAAGTATCAATTGATGGAAGAAAACACTAATTACAGGTTGATCTAAATACACAAATATGCTTAAAATAAATATCAATGCAATAAAATGCCTCTGAGGAGAAAAGAAGCATAAAAATCTGATGTGGCCAACACATGACTTTCTCCATATTTATTGAAAACAGAAGCCTATGCTGGTAATATATAAATATTTCCAAAACAATAAGTGTTGCAGGAAAATGTTTCATACAAAAGTTGTAGTAAAATACATTGTCTATAACTTTTGTACATAATTGTATATACCTACATTGCATTTTGACAGAGATATGTATGAAAAACTTCCATTTCAGGATAAACAACAACTTCCGGTTAACCATTACTGAAAAATAACTCCTAAAACATCAATTTTACGAAAAAATGTTTCATACAAAAGTTGTAGTAAAGTAAATTATCTATAACTTTTGTATGCAATTGTATATACCTACATTGCATTCTGACAGAGATATTAAAGAAACAAAGTTTTGTTCCGGATAAACCGCAACTTCCGGTTAAGCGAAATTCACCAAAATCTAATCAACTCTTGGCATTGTTAGGAAAATACTAAATATGAATTTTGAAAATTATGGGATAATTACTTTTTAAGATAGAGCGCCCACAAACTTTTACCACAGACACACACACACACAGACAAACATGTTCAGGAAAATAGCAAAAATGAGCTCTATGGGCTACAAACATCTATTTCCGTCAAAATCTGGAGGTCGAATTTTATTGCGAATACAATACTTTCTCTATACTGCGTATAGGGAGAAAGTAAAAATTGATATTAAATAGCAGGGGGGGGGCAAATTACCCCTTTCCATCTAGTTAGTTAGAGTGGAACTCCCATTCCCCTAGAGTTAAAAAACACGATCCTCTATCAATGGCCATTTTCAATATGTTTTTCAATATTTGACAAGGAAATTTTATTATCAAGGTGGCTAAGAATGCATCTATGGTTATAAGAATGTTTCATTTTGGAATTCATTTTTGAGAAAATAATTCTGGAAGTTCACCATAATTTTGAGGAAACTTAGCGGATATTGCCCTTTAAACCGGAGAAATTCAAAAGCTATGCAGTACATACATAAGTTTTCAAATTTTCGATAGGTTTATGTACACTCCTGGCCAAAATTAACCCAGCACCTCCCTAGCGATCCTTACGGCCGGTGCTGCATTAATTTTGGCCAGGACTGTACATCAAAATTCATAAATCCCTATTGAACACAATCTCCATCACTTCCTTGTAGCTTACCTTAGCCCTTATGTCATCTAAAATCTTTTGTCTTTATCTTACCCTCTGATTTCTCCCTTGAATCCTACTCTCCATTACAATCTTCATCAGCCCCCCTCCCTCTCAGTATTTCACCCACCCATGTCCTCTGTTCATGCTTAAACACTTCAATTAAATCTCTCTCCACCCAAATCATCTTCAATACCTCTGTGTTTGTTTCCCTATCCACCCAACTTACTTTTTCCATTCTTTACTATATCCACATTTAAACAGGCCTTTAAACATTTGACTTCCGCTTTTCTTAACGTGCAAGTTTCATACCATAAAGCAAAACACTCTACACTAAGTATTTCACCGATCTTTACCTAATTCCTTCAGCAAGACCTTTAGCCACCAATTCCCTTTACTTTGTAAAGGTTTACTTGACCAAGGCTATTTTACGAAGCTTATCTTTGCAACTTTCGTCCCAAGAAAGTGTACTTCCCAAGAAAAAGAATTTATCCACCTGCTCCAGTTTTCCCACCCTTATCATTAACTAAGCTTTCTCAATAAACATAAGAAAATTAACAAGTAATGTAAGAAAATAAACACTGTCAATAAAATGCTTTTACCTGGCATTCCTATGCCCAGTGTACTTCTGTTTAATGGTTGGGTGATAGGAACAGCTTTCATCACAAACAAACTGCTGATTTTTAAATCCATTCTGAATGCTAGCTTCTGCTATGGCATCATCCATGTGCTTCTCAATAGGATGCACAATCCTTACAGAAGAAAACAATTAAAATTATTACAACAGATGATTGCAAAGGTCATAAATATGCTAACATAAAATTGTAACCAATAAAATAATGATTTTAGGGAGTATTCCAAAAATGAGCTACTATTACTTTTCCTTATTTAGCTGACAAAGGGTACCATATAATCATAACTATTTACATAACATTCCTAATGAAAATAAAATATGAAACATTCAAGATCAGTTTATCATAATAATTACAGACAGCATATTATTCTATTGAAATATCCGAGGATTACGGTGGAATTTTTTCAGACGTTCACCATAAGCCATTATGTATAGTGAGAGGCTGTGCAATACAGCAAAGGGCTCATTTTAAAGGTAAAAAGATCAGATATAATTACTCTCTTCCCAAATATATTGAGCAATCTTTACCTCATGAATTTAATTCATATCTCTTTTGAAAAGAAATAAAGCTCTAATTCACTTTTGTGTAAACAGATGATGACCCAAACCTCATGTTAATTGTTTACTACTGCCTCTAAAACGTAGATAAAACCAATGATATTGATCTAACTCAGGGACACTCAACCTGTTGACTGCAAGCTGTATGCTACCAGAAATTGTATGGCCTCCAAGAAATCAAATTTCTCCTCAGCTTTTCAAATATATTTTTCCATTTCCACTTAATTACAGATGTTAATAAAGAGCATTTTATTAAATCTTTCTAAACGTGAGACTGATGTAAAATATTGATATAAACTCAAAGATTAATCAGCAAATATTTGCTATAAAATTTCAGAAGGTAAAACTGTAAAGTTTCTTGCAGCTCTTGATCTTACCAAATAAAAGAGTGGTCCTCTGGAACAATAAGTGTGAATTTTTTCAGCTATTCAAAAACTTCATCTATTTCAACCAAAGGTAAGTATTCATGATACAGAAGATACATGATACTGTTATAATGAGAGCTGACAGAAATCAGAAAAGTAGTAGTAGTAGTATTGTTAAAAGTGCTTTGACAGCTTAGGTCATTTCGCACATTGGCTCCCACCGGGAATCGAACCCGGGACCGCTTTCACCAAAGGCAAATCAGAAAAGTACACTTTATAAAGCATACTCCTTGTAGGCAATTTCTAATGCTAAATATCTGTTCTCTTGAATCCAAGAGGAGCAAGAGTGGCAGAATGGAACTGTTGGGGTTTTTAATTCTTACACAAATGCCTCAAAATGCATAAAAAAGTATGTATGAGAAAAAATATTATATAATTAATTCTTAAACCATTCACCCATCCTCCTGGAGTGTTTTGCATCATGAATGCAGACTATTTTTTCTTTGTTTATATTTTTACTGTTTGTCTTGCAATATGTCTTGGAATCGTCAGTTGATGCTAAAGACAAAGTCCGACTAGCCAACGGTAATCTGAGGGATGTAATCTCTTCAAAGGCCAGAAAAATATTGAAAGTAAAAATTATCATTGCCTAATTTATGGATTTTTTTCCACAAGTTGCTTCACCCTTTCTCGGCAAAGATGCTTCACGGAGCTTTGATTAGACACTTCTCACGAATTCCACTCTCCCCTTTATCCCTCTGTACATCTTATCACCTCGTCACTTGTTCCTTTTCAGCAACAATCCCTATGATCCATGAATCAGTAAAATCTGTTTACTTGAAAATAAAGTGCCATCATAAGTAATGGGCAACTTCGGGTATTAAAAAATCATTTATATTAATCATAAATACATGTATACAGTCCAAACATCAATAGCGGATTGATGGAACGTTTGACGAGTTATATGGAACCAGGGTGAGCTGAGAATGCAGCCGGCCCTGCGCTACAGGACATGCCAATGAGTATTGTAGTGCACTGTCAATTTTAATGCAAACCCTGATTTTCGAGTTGAAAAAAAAATGTAAAAGGCTGCGTGTTATTTTCAAGTAAATACAATATTTTTTATGCAAATGTATTTTTTAATGCATTATGAAGCATTTGCAAATAGAATAAAAACCCTACAGTTCCATTCTGCTGTACTCACTGCTCTTCAATTCAAGAGGACAGACAATTAGTGTTAGAAATCGGCTATGACAAATACTTTTCCGATTTTTGAAAGCTCTGGTTATAACGAATTTTTACTGTAATTGGAAATTAAAGGCACCAAACTTCATGGGAATGCCGCCACATTGGCAAATATAAAACATACAATTGGCCGGATTCAAAAGGAAGGTTTTTCATATCCTTTTAATAATACGCAACTATTCTAGAAAAGAATACTAACATTGGTTTTTGTTTCTTTAACAACATTATAGTACAGATTCATTAAACACTATCAGAAGTATAGATTCCAGATGGTAATACATTATGGGAAAATCAAAGGTACATCATATGGGGTACCAACATACTTAATCAAATATTTTTATTTGTCTTCAAGTAGATTTTGCCAGCCAAATGTAATTTGTGGGAAGAATTTAAGAGACCTCTAAGAGACTATAAGAGACTATTTAAAAGATAAAGGTAGCCCAAAGATTTTTGACATTTAACACAGGGTAAAGAAGAAAAATGTGCAACCTCTAGATATTAAGTTTCAGAAAACAAATACGCAGATAGAGTATAAACCATAAAAGCTGTTATAAGTTAGCACTGGAAACAAACACATACATGTAGGATACAGACCTTTGACGAACATTTGACTGTGGGACGTTATCTTCTGCAATGTCATCCTCATCACTATCATTATAATCATCTTCCATGTCATAGAATGACTCTGAAATAAAGAGTAATTTCAAACATTGATCACTGAACCACATCAATGTAATGAAATATAAGCTGAAATCTTTTTGAAGAGCATTTTTATTTTTTTTACGCTTTATTTTTTTACTTTTAAACTGTAACTTCCCAAACATTTGGCTGAATGCAGGGTTTGTACATGAGTAAGAGGTGCCTTTGTATGCACAGACCAAATTTTACCCAAAAATATTTACTAAGAAATTGAAATACACTCTTTCATTGGTTGATTTGCTCCAATCACCTAAAGCTCAATTTTGCCTTTCCTCCTCTCAGCAGAAAAACACTTAAGGCGGCAGTTCGGGCTGTGACCGAGACCATTACTTGATTTAAGGCTTTCGTACGTGTGTTAGTTCGCAAGCGAGACCGAGGCAGGAGACTGCTACGCAAGACAGAAGACTGGGAGACAGTCTCTGCCCCAGACAAGAAGTGTCTCTCACCTCACTCGAGAAGAATGCACAATATTGTGAAAAATTACGTCTTTTTCTGATGAAGACACTGATAAATTGATTGAAAATATTAGACAACATCCTGTGTACTTTAATTCTCAGTTTAACTCATATAGAGATGAAAATTTGAAGGATAATATTTGGAAAAGGATAGGTGAAGGATTAAATAAAAATGGTGAGTGGTTTTTAAAATAAACGTACATTTATTTTGCATTTTATGAAATACAGTAGAACTCCGTTATAACGAGTACGGCATATAAAGAGAGTTGCGTTATAGCGAGTGATTCTTTGGACATTGTCCGTCCCACAGCAAAAAGGACAGGGAGTTACATCCATTATAAACAGTGATCAAATTCTGACGTATCGTTATAGCAAAGGCCATGGTTCTATATATTTGTCTTGCAGGTAGCATATCTCGTAATCGAAGACATCTCACGAGTTTCACTATCCCCTCTGTCCCTCACGTTTCCTGTATCTTATCGCCTTATATCTAGTTTCTTTTCGGTGATGATCCCTCTAGTTGGCAGGTTGAATCGTTTTTCCATTTTATTGTCATCCACCCACCTATGGGATTTGTTTTCATTCAAAACTTGGCACCAAATCGTCTAAAGGGAGGAGATATAAGAGATAAAAGCAGAGCTTTTTTGGATTTCCAGGGTTGTTATTGCGCCACAGTCATTAGTTATGAAGCGTGTGAATGTAAAATATCTTGAGAAAGACATTTGATATGAATTAGGGGTGCCTTTCCACATAATGGTCATCGCTCTTCATCAGTCGATCATTAGACGTGAGTCCGTTCAGGAGAGCTTTCTAATAACTGAGTTTCTAGTGTTACAGTTTGGTGATGGAGAGTAATACTGAGTTTGAGCCCGAAAGCTGGAGAACTGTGTCCAGCATATTGGACATAAACTGCTCCTTTGATGATTTCGTAGTGGTAGACGTGGAAACTGCTGTTTGTGGTTTGCTGACAGATGATCAATTTAAAGAGCAGCAAAAGAATAACAAAAAATAGTCAGATATCGAGAGTATGGAAGAAGATTCATTTAAAAGCCCTAGTAGTGAGTCCCTCTCACAAGCATTAGGGGTTCTTAATTCTTTGTATACAACTAAAAATGCCTCAGTGGATGATTTAATGACTTTAAAGCATGAAGAAGATTCTGTCACCAAATACTGTACTAATAACTTTAAACAGACAAGAATAGATTATTTTTTTAAGATATTGATTTTTTTATGTACAGTGAGACTGAGAAATCAGGTTTATACACCAGTAGATGTTTATTAATCATTGTAGAGTTCTTATAACTTCTGTTAAGGTTAATTTATTCTTACTTTCAATGTTTCTGAAAAAGTGAATTTATCGTAAAGTTCAGTGACATTTTGGGAAATAATTAATGTGAATTGACTGGAACGACGAAACTTTTGGGCTATAACTTAACCAAATGATGCAAGTACATACCTGCAAGTGGCCATCAATTGTAATATTGCTTTGTTACAATGTTTCAAATAAAATCCCTTTCATTCTTTCATAGTTTATCCGATTATTTTTTCCTAAAAATTAGCACCATCACAAGAAAAACATTTTTTTTGTTCCCTTGATTAATGTATCGGAAGTGAGAGATGACATGGCTTTGAAGGGTGGGAGTTGAATCGTGAGGTTTCTGTTTGTGCCTGGAGGACAAGAGAGGAAAGAAGAGAGCTGCCGTGGCGGAAGACGATATATGAGAGTAGAGGAGAAGGAATTCTGCTCTCACCAGCTGCGTTGAAGAATTGCCAGCACCGGAGAAAAACTTGTGCCTAACGAGCATGACTCTCGCAACTACTTATCCTACTGGAAAGTCATGAATAATTATTATGCTACATCACCAAATCCTAACTAATACGATTATCTAATGATATATTATTACTTTTGATGATTATCGAGCAATAATGATCAGTATTTTATGTTAGAGGAACACTTTGGTTATGGTTTATGAATTAATGAAATTATATTTTTGACGCAAACATACTCTTTTACACATTCTGAAGCATTTGCGTAAGAATTTAAAAAAATTTGCTGCCCTTGGATTCAAGAGGATGGACATTTAGAATAAGAAGTTGGTTATAATGAGTACGCATTATAACGAGTATTTATCCGATTTTTGTCAACTCTTGTTATAATCAACTCCTACTATAGTTGAAATGTACCTAGACTAAAAGTTCTAATTAAGTCATGTGACACGCTGTTCTTGCCAGTCCACTGCTCCTTGATCCGTCATACAATAATCAGTTAATTTTGCTCTGACAGCCAGTCCATTACTATTCGAAATGCCTCCTCTTCCAAGTAGTGGCATAAAACTTTGAGGTGAATTGTCTTCTTGGTTCCATTGATGTAAGGGCGTTTGGGCAGGTTCTAATAATCCTTCCCGTAAAAGATTATGCAAGCAGCAGGCAACTAAGATCATGTCAGTACACGTTTCTGGCGCTATTTCTATAGGTATGTAAAACACTCTGAATACAAAGGCGGTAGTTAAATATTTCTTTCCGTAAATCATTTTTGGCTACTTTCCTAGAGTAGGGGTTCATCACAAAAGTATCGAGACTAAAAGCTTCATCTCCAACTAAAAAATGTGGTAGATTTGTATTCAATCCTGGAAGATTTTTCAGTTCCGGAAAATTAAATTCATTCTTCATGATTTTTTTCATGATGAACCTCGACTGCAATAAACTTGTAGTTATAATCTACAATAGCCAGGAGGACCATTGAATAAAATTCCTTATAATTAAAATACAAGGATCCACTATTTTTGGGGCTCTTATTCGCACATGTTTGCCGTCAATAGCACCAGTGAAGTTGGGGAATCGCCATTTATCCCAAAAATCTTCGTATACAAGCTTAAAGTCACTTATTTTTGGTATTGGCATTAAAATTGGCACTAAGTTTATAATTAAGTGATTCAAAACTTCTTTGATAATTTGTGAAATATAAGAAGGCGAAATCAATATTAGCATGCGTGACTTCATGGAAAGCCATAGTAAAATGAAGAAATTTGTAATTTTCACCTTGAGTTTATTCGCGACTGTTTTCATAATTTGCATTACATCTTCAGCCTGAAGATGCAAATGAAAAAGAGATGTAATGCAAATTACGAAACCGGTCGCGAATAAACTCAGTGTGGAATTTACAGAGTTTTTCATTTAAATATAAGAAGGCGAGATACAAAATGGGAAGGACAAAGAAGCAAAAGTTTCTCCTGCTGCCATGAACATAAAAAATAAATATACTGTTATCTATTTTAAATAACTAGTAGTCAAGTAATTAATTCATATTTATATTTATAGATTTATAATGCCGCAAGAAGTGGAAATTAATAAAGGACTCCTACAATCGATACAAAGGTAAACAAAAATGTTCAACAGAATCAGCAGCACCTGCAAAAAAATCTTAAATGGCAATTTTTTTACCATCTTAAATTTTTGGAAAACAACCATCTCAAAAAAAAAGTTCCATCAATATAGTAGATAAAGATAATACAAATACACCTTTAGAAGGTGTATTCGTATTATCTTTATCTACTATAGATGTAGAGATGAGATGTAGATACAGAAGTCGACGAGGAACCCTTATTCGTTGAGGATATTCTTTCAAAAGAGGTGGTGCCAACACCAGGATCCTCTATTACATTGGATACACAAGAAAGATCTACCCCATTAAATACATCTAAATACAGATGCTACCCAACTTACGAATGTCCGACTTACGACCGTCTGAAGTTATGACCAAATTTTTTTGTGATATGTAATTTCAAACTACCATGAAAATGAAACAAAATTTTCATTGGAATGGCTCTTGAATTGCGCACAAAGTTTTGAGCAACTATGTAATAATTCTATGAATAAAACAAAGTAATGGGACGCAGTAATTTTATACACGTATGTCTCATGTTTCGTTTCTTATCCTCGAGTCTGAGCTATTTCGTTCAGTTTACATTTGGTCGTTGTTTCACTTGTTTGTTTTAGGTCAGGGCTAGCTCGATCACCGCAGAAACCTACGGACCATTTGTCTTTACTGTTTGACGGATTCTGATACTTAAAAAAAAGAGTACATGGACACATATATGTTACATGTTTAATAACTGTTCCATAACCAAGGGGTTCCCAAACTTTTTCAGTTCAAGACACACAGGTTTTCACTGCGCACTGTCTCAATAATTGTATCTTAACCTGGTACCTCGAGGTACTCAACGAGTGAGTGTGCTCATATTTACATACTTACGATATGTGATCCTCACAGATGATCATATGCACATAGAAAACGATGAAAGGACTTGTTTGAGCAACCATCATATTTAGATCTCAATTAAAACTTAAAATGGTACAAAGAGAATTAATTACCATCCCTGGCTGACAAATTAGCTCTCCCACTGCTTCCAGCAACAACAGGTTCAGCTGAATTCTCTGTACTGAGACCATCACCAGCAGTGCTTTCCGGGTCACCATCATTGGGAATATTTTGGGTAAGCTGCCTCCCAACTTCGTCACCAACCCCAAGGGAGATGCTTCCACTTGCTGATCCATGCTCGGAGTAGACTAGACTGATGGCAGGCTCTGAATGGTGCCTTCAGGAAACAAAAGCGTACATTCAATACTAACATAAAAATGAAAAGGCTCATTAAATCAACTATAAGACAAAGAGACTCTCCAAGTGTAAAAAGGACTCATTTTTAATCCAAAATTACAAGAACTGTGTCAAAATAAATACATATTAGGAAAATTTTAATTCTAGTCCCCTTGATGACCAAAGTGAGCATTGAATCAGAGCTCACATGTTTCCTCATAAAACTGCAAGGGGAATTAAGGCTCATATGGAGCTATGGTTAAGGTCTTTTCTAAAGCAAATAAGACAGTAGAAACAAAAACAAGATAAACTGTATTTACTCAAAAATAACATACCATAGAATGCTATGCACACCCCATAATTCAAGCAATAGAAATTGAAAAATCATTTGCCTGTCAATGTAATGCACACCTTAAGATAAGTCATACCATTCGCAGCACCATATACTATATGCGTAAATGCTGCGAAATATATATATGAGTAAAAGTTGCTTGCATACTGCAAGCATAAAAAATGTATTTATAATCTTTATTCACATGCCAAGTTTTGAGTTTCAATGTTATCGGGAAGGGATTAAAAAATCTTAAAAATTGTTGCAATTTCTAATTTTTGTAGACGCCTGGTGTGGAACCCAGGACCTTTTGGAAGATGCGATTAGGCATAATAACTTGTTAGGACCTGATCTTAATTAACGCTAAGTTTGAAGTCCATATCATACCGGGAAGATCCTGAAATAAGATTCCATTATCCCCATCTGAAATGTATAGGGCAATGTAAATGGCTTTCTGGGATCGAACCAAGGACGATCAATGAAATCTAAAACACGTTTTTGAAATGTATCTCTGGCCTCTATCTATATGCCAAATTTCAAGTTTCTATATCATTGTGAAAGGGTTCAAAATAATTCTTAAAAATCGGATCAGTTGCTGATTGTAGAGACGCCTGGTGTTGAACCCAGGAAATATAGGCAGCTGTGAATGCACAGTATGACTTGCTAAGACTTGATCTTATTTCATGCAAAGTTTGAAGTTCGATATCATGCCGGGAAGTATCTAAAATTTGTTTCTGTTATCTCCATAAGAAATGCATTGAGGAAGGTAAACGGCTCTCTGGAATCGAACCAAGGACCATCATCAGAACGTTCAACAACATACATAAAAGATATTTACTATCTCTATTCATTGTCGAGTTTCAACTTTACATCTTATCGGGGAGTGATTTTTTTTTAAATCTTAAAAATCGCAATGTAAATTAAACGGGAGAATATTTGCCCTGACCTAGCATCAAACCAAGGATAATCTTCGATGATGTCTTAATAGTTTTCGCCTGATACGCACGGCTATCAGCGATACCTCGAATTTCAACTCCCTACTTTGCCAGAAAGTGCCTCAAAACAATGTATCTTTATGGAGAAAGTTGAGAAAATGGGGCCTTCTGGAATCGAACCCATGACATTGAGGTTCAAAGTTGGCTTTTTTATGGAGGTTACACGTCATGGCCACCATGTCATAAAAATTTCAGTCAGTGTCAACTTGTGGAACATGGTTAGAATTTTCATCCCCTATGAATGTATATCTATTATATATAGACGCTTCTCCGGATATCTATTATATACGAGTAAAATGTAGCTCGACAACACTAATTTCATGTCGGCATTGTATCGGGACGGTCCTCAAAAGAAAAGAAAAAGGATTGAAAATATTCTTTAAATTCGCTGCAAGTTATTCGTCCGGCTTCGAACCCGGGTCTTTTTGGTGATACACACTATGCAGCACAACAGAATTTCTCCATCTCTAACTGTGTGTGAAAATTAAAGCAAAAATATTGGGCGCAGCTGCCTCAAACGACGCTCTACTTTTCACATATATTCCTTATGTGTGAAATTGTAATGTGCTATGGCATCGAACCCAGGAACAGCATGACCTGATCAAATATTTTTTCTTATACCAAGTCTTAATATACATCTTCCATTTAAGCAAGAGCTCCCAATCATTTAGATAAGTGCATGAAAAATATCATGAAATACAATCCCAATGTGTTTTATATGGCAGATATATTTACCTCCCGGGATCGAACCCGGGTCTTTTTGCTAATATTTTATATGCTGCACAATAGAAGATCACCATCTCCAACTATGTGTGAAAATTCAAGCAGAAATATTTTGTGCAACTGCCTCGATCGACATCCTACTTTTTCCATATATTCCTTATGTAAGAAATTTTAATATGCTCTGGCATCGAACCCAGGAACAGTAAGGTCTTATACAATTTTTTTTCTAAAACCGATTCTGAATATACATCTTCTACCAAAGCAAGCACTTCCTATCATTTCAATAAGTGCATCAAAAAAAAAATGAAAAACTAACCCAATGTATTTTAAACGGGAGACATATTTACCACCTGTCTTTGAACCCAGGTCTTTCTGGTAATATTTCCTATGCAACACAATAGAAAATTACCATCTCTAACTATGTGTGAAAACTGAAGCAGAAATATTGGCTATAACTGCCTCAAACGACGTCCTACTTTTCCCTTATATTCCTTATGAGAGAGAAGTTATTGCGCTCTGGCATCGAACCCAGGAACAGTATGGTCTTAAAAAAATTTTTTTCTTAAACTAATTCTTACCATACATCTTCTAGCCAAGCACAAACTTCCTGTCATTTCGATAAGTGTATAAAAAAAATAATGAATAACTACTCCCATGTATTTTAAGGGTGGATATTTGCATCGTCCTAGCATCGAACCCAGGATATTTTTTGTGAAAGTCATTGATGTTTTTGATAGACCAAGACCATAAATATAGGCTCCTTGAGTTTTGTTTCTCTACCTATCTGGGAAGTATTTTTTTAAATTTCCCGAAAATCACGGAAATGCATTTAAACGGGAAAAATCAGGACTTTGGGGCCCTCTGGAATCGAACCCATGACACTGAGGTTCAAAATCGCAATTTTTCTGGTGGTTACACTTTATGGCCAATACGCGGTAAAAATTTCAATTCAATCACGCTTGTTGTTTAGGCTGTGAATTTGTATCCTATCTATCTATCTATCTATCTATTATATATAGATGCTTCTCCGGATTCATTCATGTATATAGATAGATAGATAGATAGGATACTAATTCACAGCCTAAACCACAAGCGTGATTTACTTGAAATTTTTATGACGTATTGGCCATTAAGTTTGCATTGCATTGCTTTGATTTGTGGGAATTAAAAAAAAATACTTTCCGTATAGTAAGATAATCAAAACTCTAGGAGCCGTTATACATGGTCAGGATCTATTGAAAACATAAATGACTTTGGTGAAAAATATCCTGGGTTCGATGCTGACGATACAAAAATCCGCTGTTTAAAATACATGGGAGTAGTTTTTCATTATTTTATTTGATGCACTAATTGAAATGATAGGATGTTCGTGCTTGGCTGGAAGATGTATGGTACGAATTAGTTTTAGAAAAAATTTCTTATAAGACCGTACTATTCCTGGGTTCGATACCAGAGCACAATAACTTTTCTCTCATAAGTAATATAAGGGAAAAGTAGGACGTCGATTGAGGCAGTTGCAGCCAATATTTCTGCTTGAATTTTCACACATAGTTAGAGATGGTGATCTTCTATTGTGCTGC
Organism: Sympetrum striolatum; assembly: GCA_947579665.1. Classification (NCBI taxonomy): domain Eukaryota; kingdom Metazoa; phylum Arthropoda; class Insecta; order Odonata; family Libellulidae; genus Sympetrum; species Sympetrum striolatum. Next base: position 5,943,524 of record OX388346.1, read on the forward strand.
ATAGTAAGTTCACCATTAAGACACAGGTTCAATGCCAGACGATGAAATTTCAGCGAATTTTAAGAATAATTTCAATCCTTTTTTTTTCTTTTGAGGACCGTCCCGATATGATGCGGATATGAAATTAGTATTGCCGATCTGCTTGCAGTATGCAAGCTACATTTTACTCGTATCCCTATATATATGAATGAATCCGGAGAAGCATCTATATATAATACGAGTAAAATGTAGCTTGCATACTGCAAGCAGATCGACAACAATAATTTCATATCGGCATCATGTCGGGACAAACAAAAAAAAGGAGTGAAAATATTCTGAAAATTCGCTGCATTTTAATCATCTGGCATCAAACCCCGGTCTTTCTGGTAAATTTACTATGCAGCACAACAGAAGATCACCATCTATAACTATGTGCGAAAATTTAAGCAGAAATATTGGCTGCAACTGCCTCAAACGACGTCCTACTTTTTACATATATTCCTTATGTGAGAAATTTTAATGTGCTCTGGCATCGAACCCAGGAACAGCATTGTCGTATCTAATTTGTTTTTTTAAGCCGAATCTTAATATACATCTTCTAGCAAAGCAAGAAATTCCTATTATTTCGATAAGTACAACAAAATAAATAATGAAAACTAACTCAATATATTATAAATGGGGGATATATATACCGTCTGGCTTCGAACCCGGGTCTTTCTGGTAATACTTTCTATGCAGCATTAAAGACGATCACCACCTTTAACCATGTGTGAAAATTCAGGCAAAAATATTGGGTACAACAGCTTCAAAGGACTTCCTACTTTTCCCTTATATTCCTTATGAGAGAAATTTTAATGTGCTCTGGCATCGAACCCAGGAACAGTACGGTCTTATCTAAATTTTTTTCTAAAACCGTTTCTTACCATACATCTTCTAGCCAAGCACAAACTTCCTATGATTTCGATAAATACATAAAAAAAAAATTGTGAAAAAATACCTCAATGTATTTTAAACGGCCGATTTTTGCATCTTTCTAGCATCGAACTCAGGACTTTTTCCGAGATGGTCATTTGCGTTATCGATAGATGCTGACTATATCCATCGGCTCCTTGAGTTTAAATTCCCTACCTATCCGGGAAGTATTTTTTAAAAATTCCCGAAAATCAAAGCAATGCATTTAAATGGAAAAAATCGGGACTTTGGGGCCCTCTGGAATCGAAATCATGACACTGAGGTTCAAAATCGCATTTTTTCTGGTGGTTACACGTTATGGCCAATACGTAGTAAAAATTTCAAATAAATCACGCATGTGGTTTAGGCTGTGAATTAGTACCCTATCTATCTATCTATCTATATAGGTATATACATGAATGAATCCGAAGAAGCATCTATACATAATAGATAATACGAGTAAAATGTTGCTTGCATACTGCAAGCAGATCGACAACACTAATTTCATATCGGCATCATATCGGGACGGCCCTCAAAAGGACGAAATAAGGATTGAAAATATTCTTAAAATTTGCTTCAATTTAATCGTCTGGCATCGAACCCGGGTCTTCCTGGTGAGCTTACTATGCAGAACAATAGAAGATCACCATCTCTAAATATGTGTGAAAATTCAAGCAGAAATAATTCCTGCAACTGCCTCAAATGATGTACTTTTCACGAATGTAAATGGCTCCCTGGATTCGAACCAAGGACGATCTTGGAAATCTAAAACATGTTTTTGAAATGTATCTATGTTCTCTATCTATTTGCCTAATTTCATGTTTAAATATCATTGGGAAGGGGTTTAAATTAATTCTTAAAAATCGGATAATTTACTGATTGTAGAGACGCCTGGTGTCGAACCCAGGAAATATTGGTAGTTGAGAATGCACAGTTTGATTTGTGAGGACTTGATCTTACTTTATGCAAAGTTAGAAGTTGATATCATGCCGGGAAGTACCTAAAATTTGTTTCTGTTATCTCCACAAGAAATGCATTGAGGAATGTAAATGGCCCTCTGGGATCGAACCAAGGACCGACAGCAAATATGTAAAATTTGATTATGAAACATTTTAATGATCTCCAACTCCATGCCGAATTTCAAGTTTCCATGCCATCGGGAAAGGGTTAAAAAAAAATCTTAAAAATCACCACAATGCATTTTAAACGGCCGATTTTTGCCTCGACCTAGCATCGAACCCAGGATATTTTCCGTAAAACTAATTTATATTTCGATAGATCATGACCATATATATAGGCACCTTGAGTTTTGATTCTCTACCTATCTGGAAAGTTTTTTTTTTAATTCCCGAAAATCAAAGCAATGTATTTAAACGGGGAAAATCGGGACTTTGGGGCCCTCTGGAATCAAACCCATGATACTGAGGTTCAAAATCACAATTTTTCTGGTGGTTACACGTTATGGCCAATACATAGTAAAATTTTCAAGTCAATGACGCTTGCGGTTTAGGCTGTGAATTAGTATCCTATCTATATCTATTATATATAGATGCTTCTCCGGATTCATTCATGTATATACCTAGATAGATAGATAGATAGGATACTAATTCACAGCCTAAACCACAAGCGTTATTGACTTGAAATTTTAACGACGTATTGGCCATAACGTGTAACCACCAGAAAAAATGTGATTTTGAACCTCAGTGTCATAGGTTCGATTCCAGATGGCCCCAAAGTCCCGATTTTCCCCATAAGGATACATGGTGGGAAATTTCAAAAAATATTTTGAGGCACTTCCAGGAAAGGAAGAGAGTTGAAATTCAAGGGATCGCTAGAAGTTGAGCATATCCAACGGAAATCAAAAAGACATCTACGAATACTGTCCATGGTTCGATGCTAGGTCGGGGCAAAAATCGGCCGTTTGAAATGCATTGAGGCAATTTTTATGATTTTTTTTGGACCTCTTCCTGATGGCATGGAAACTTGAAATTCGGCATGGGGTTAGATATCATAAATATATTTCATAATAAAATTTTACATGTTCGCTGATGGTCCTTGGTTTGCTCCCAGAGGTCCATTTACATTCCTCAATGCATTTCTTACGGAGAAAACGGAAACAAATTTTAGGTACTTCCCGGCACGATATCGACTTCAAACTTTGCATAAAGAAAGATCAAGTCCATACAAATCAAGCTGTGCATTCACAGTTATCAATGTGTCCTGGGTTCGACACCAGGCGTCTCTACAATCAGTAACTGACCCGATTTTCAATGATTATTTTGAACCTTTTCCCAACAATATAGAAACATGAAATTCGATATGTAGATAGAATTATAGATACATTTCAAAATCATGTTTTAGATTTCCAAGATCGTCCTTGGTTCGAATCCAGAGAGCCATTTACATTCGTGAAAATTAGAACGTCTTTTGAGGCAGTTGTAGCCAATATTTCTGCTTGAATTTTCACACATAGTTAGAGATGTTGATCTTCTACTGTGCTACATAGTATGTTCATCAGTAAGACCCGGGTTCGATTCCAGGCGATGAAATTTCAGCGAATTCTAGGAATATTTTCAATCCTTTTTCTATTTCTATTGAGGACCGTCCCGATATAATGCCGATATGAAATCAGTGTTGTCGATCTGCTTGCAGTATGCAAGCAGCACTTTACTCGTATATACCTATATACATGAATGAATCCGGAGAAGCATCTATATATAATAGATTTAAGAATTATTTTAAACCCCTTCCCAATAATATTTAAACTTGAAATTCGACATATAGATAGAGATCATTAATACATTTCAAAAACATGTTTAAGATTACCAAGATCGTCCTTGGTTCGAATCTATCGAGAGCTATTTACATTCGTGAAAAGTAGAATGTCGTTTGAGACAGTTGCAGCCAATATTTCTGCTTGAAATTTCACACATAGTTATAGATGGTGATCTTCTGTTGTGCTGCATAGTGAGTTTACCAAGAAGACCGGGGTTAGGGCCTCTACCCTGTAAAAATTTTAAGTCAATGACGCTTGTGATTAAGCCAGTGAATTTGTATCCTGACTATACACCTTTCTATACATATGAATGTTTGTTGAATGGTTCTTCAACAATCCTAATGATTTTCATCCGACAATTTATAGATGGTGCTCTAGGAACTGGTCATATATGTGAGAACTCCAAAAAACAGCTTTTTTCAGAAAATAATTCAATTCTCTGCTATTTTTCAATATTAAGGCTAAAATTTTAGGGTTGTACGCACAAGATATACCACTACCCTAAAAAAATAACAGTATCTGCCGATCTTGCAAAAATTATATTTATTTTGCAAAATTACTGTCGGGAAAAGTGGAAAAAATCACACATCATAAAATTTGCCTTTTGGGCTTTTATTGGCTTTTAAATACACATCTACTTATAGAAAAGTGAAAAAATATTATTCCCATGACATTTGAATAAAAAAATTTATTGACCAGCACACATCATGCACAGAGGCAACCGATGTTCCTCGCAAGCCAGCCTTCCACAGGACAAACATCCAATCCGCGTTTTTCTATCCTTCTTTCACTCGCACAGTAAGCATAATAATTTTTTTTCTCTAGAATATTAAAAACTCACCTTTTTTTTGTCGATTGACACCATGAACAACTAGTTTTTCGAGAAAAAATATCAGACTCGAGCAACAGTTGCAGCCACACAAGGATAACTAGTTACCCCACGCTAATAAATGGAACACTCGAAGCACCCCCACACGTTATTTCGGGTTCCTATGTAATGGGATATCAAGTCACACTTGTCTACTACCAACAGATGTAGTTACTTGTATCAATTTCAAACATTTTAGACCTCTAATTTCATATTTTCTGAGCCTGGGGTAACGAGCAACCCCCAGTGGCCGCTAAGGGTTAAGTTTCTATGTTATCGGGAAATGGCTCAAAGCAAAATCTTAAAAATCGTAAAAATTTCTAATTTTAGAGACCCCTGGTGTTGAACCTAGGATCTATTGGCAGATGTGAATACACAATATAACTTGGCAGGATTTGATTTTATTCAGGACATGATTTTATTCACTGCAAAGTTTGAAGTTGATATCACGCCGGGAAGTACCTTAAATTGGATTCCGTTATCCCCATTAGAAATGCATTGAAGGAATATAATAACTTACTGGGATCGAACCAAGGACCATCAGCAATACGTTAAACAGCATATATAAAATATATTTATGACCTCTATCTACATGCTGAGTTTCCAGTTTCCATCTATTCGGAAAGGGATTTTTTTTATCTTAAAAATTGCCACAATGCATTATAGCCTTCAAACATATCTTTTTAATTTTCTAAAGATATGCGTGGTTCCCAGCAATCCCTTGAATTTCAACTCTCTAATTTGCCGGGAAGTGCCTCAAAAAATTTTTTTAAGTCCCCTCAATGTATCCTATGGAAAAAATCGGGATTTCGGGGCCTTCGGGCATGATACTGAAACCCGGACAGGACATTTTTTGCCATTTCAACGTAAATAATGAAGATACAGAGTTAATTTGTTTCCTCTAGAATAACTAAATAGTTGCTTCAACTGATGCAAAAATAATTTTTGTCACAGCTGCTCATTCAGAATAAAACGTCAAATTTCAAAAACTGTGACGCCATGAATTTGATCAAAGTCTTTGAGGCTAATTTTAAAAATAAAATATAAATAATATAATAATAAAATAAAACATTTTTTGATGACTACTCTAAAAACTTGCCCAAGTCATTAACTATTTACCACGAAATTTTCATTGAGCTAGCTTTACGGCAACATACTTAAAATTAGATTTAAAACATAGTAAGTTAAAGATTCTCAGCTTAAACAGATGAGTCAACACCTCATTGTTACTCATATTGGTGATGCTAATGTGTTCAATTATCCAAACTACAAAAACTTTTTCTAATTGGCATCGCTTTGACACTGCGGTGGTAAGAAAAAATACCACTTAGCCCTCGTTACTAGGTGAAGTCAACAACAATATCCCTCGTGAGTATTACAAAGTATTTGCCATTGTTGGGAGCTGCGGCATAACTAAGCTTTCCCAATAATGCATTCCACAAACGTTTCAATTACTACAGTCATTTTAGATGAATACTACCTCAAAAATTTACTCAATTAACCGTCTATTTACCACGTAAAGTTTATCGAGTATTAAGTTTTCTCCATGTTGTCATACTTACAGTTCTATTAAAAACTTATTTAATTAAGGAGGACTCAAAAGTTAAATAATACAATAAATAGTGTTAACTGCATGTTTATATGTCGAAATTACAGTGTTTTCAGAATGACGACTTCACACTCCATGCAAATCTTAAATCTTCTAAAAACTTTTTTCTTAATTCATGAGATCATTTTTATGTTCTTTTAATCGTATTTTTCTGCTTCCTTCAATTTTCCTTGCAATTCTGCTGAGTTCTTGATTTCTTTGGAGTAAACTAACTCTTTAAAGTAACCCCACATGAAGAAGTCTTAAGGGGTTTCAGTCGGGGGGACCTTGTCAGTCACTGGATTGGCTCACCACAGCCTATCCATCTGCCTCTAAATTTTTCGTTAAGTTCCTTATTGATTAAGAAAATGCGAGCAAATTAAGAGAAATCCAAATCAATGTGTAGCCTGTGAAGAAAGCCAAAATCATGTAAATAGAAGAGTTTTGAGACAAATCCGGAGAAATATTCCCTCAAGAATCCGTAGAAAGAGCCAGAGTTACCACAAAAATCATGAACCTGGACCAGAATGGTGTAAACAGAAGAGTGGAAGAAATCCAGTACGATATCCACACAGAAAACCATAGAAAAAGCCAAAGTCCTAATGAAAATCAACAACCAGGATCATAATTGAGTACCCAGCGGTGTGAGACATATCAAGAACTATGTCCAATCAAGTCCATTAAAAATGCCAAAGTCGTCATGAAAATAAAAAAACTAGGAGAGTAATGTATAGCAATGAATAAAAGCAGGCAAATGACTGTATTAATTGAAACAATCTTAAAAAAAAGGATACGCAATTACAGTTTTCTCTATTTTTCTCATTCAAAGTGCATTATCATTAATTGATTTTTATATTTTAACATATTCTTTCATTACTATTCTGTATGTGTTCTTCCTGGGTCTTAGTGACTTTTATCCCATCTTGCAAGATCATTTTCAATACTGAGTTTTCACTTATCATTCATATATTTTAATTGTCTTTTTTACATGTTTCTTACATGTAGAATAGTCTTTATGATTATGGTAATTGCTAAATTATTTTCAATCATACTTGTAAGAGATACATTCACAGTAGAAGTCCATTATTATGAGTATGGCATAAAACGAGAGTTGTGTTATAGCGAGTGATTTTTTGGCCGTTGTACATCTCACAGCAAAAAGGATAGGGAGTTACGTCCATTATGACAAGTGTTTATTTCTGATGTATAGGTATAGCGAGTGCCATGTTTCAACATTTGTCTTACAGGAGGCATATCTCAGAATTGTCACAAAGATGATATATTTGCTCAAAGCAGAGTCACTCATACTCTTTGAGCTTTAGGTCTGTTGTGTGTGAGGTGTCCTAAGTGGTAATTATTATTTAACCCTTTCGTTATGGCGAGCATGCCGGCACGCTCTCTGGTTCCTTACCGAGGTACGGAGAGCGTGCCGGGACGCTCATGCCCATCAGTTTTAAATGAGTGGGGGAACGCTTCAGAAACTCGGAAAGGTTTTCCTTTAGTCTGCCGTTAACCACGAAGGAATACAATCTCATTCTCACGCATACGGGCTATATCATTATGAATGTGCAAAAATCGCCAATATGGCTGCCGTAGTGAAAAGGTTAATGGGACTAGCCGTACAAATAAAAACATTTTCTCACCTTTCTATGAATCCCTCCCTCAAAGAAGAGAGGTGATCTTGAAGATTACTAATATCCTGAGACATGATCTCAGACCCAAAAGGCGGTGACTGGTGTTGTGGATCTGGGTCTGAAGAGAAATTCTGATTGGAAGAAGAGAGGTCTAGTGCCTGACCAGTTTCTGGTTGACTTCTGCCTGTGGTTGGAGAACCAAGGGAGAGAGTAGAGAGACGAGGCACTGACTGTAAGATGCTTGGCTCAGCATTAGATGCTGAAGAAGGTTCCCGAGACACATCCATCGCAGCAGTTCCTTCTGCAGCAACCTCATTAGCGGATGCATTGAGATTTACAGCTTCTGCAATAACATTGGTAATAAATCATCAAATGAATTTTTGAAGGCAGGAAAAAGCACAGGTACCAGATTTTTTAAGGTACGTACAAATAATGCAGCAAAACTAATGACACACAGAACATGGAAAAATTACAACTGCACTAACAAACACACTTTATTTAACAGAATAGGCAAGACTTCATTTAATGAACTTACCATAAAGTTAAAAGGTTGAGTAATTTGTGGAAATCACTTTTCAAAAAACCATTCAAACTTATGTATTCTATTCTAGCGGTAATAATAAGGTAATGCTTTAATGGTTCCATTCATGTACAGACACAATGATTCGTAATTAAAAGAAGGTACTTAAGGCCCAAGGAAATTTAAAAACTGTATTACCAGTACCAGGATTCAATATTAAAGCTTAAGCTTTACTAAGCATCATAACTTTCAAATAATGGGATTTGAGCCCATTCTCATCTATGTTAAGTACCTATGAGCCACACTACAGCCCTCAAACGCACTTGATTGGTGGCCCATTGTTTATTTGTAACATTTTTTTGTAGATTATATTTCCAGCTGCAAAAATTTCAATTTCATGCAAACCTACGTTAGCACTTGTCAGTATTGCACTGATGGGCATAAATTTTGACAAAATTATTTAAAATCAAAACCCGCTAACAATTGTAATTAATTGTTATTAGCTTATCAGTATTTTAAATATCATTTCCCCATCTTAGGTACAGCAGAACAACCTCTGAAAGAATAATTTGGAAAAAATATTTAATCAGTTACTGACACCAAGATTGTACATGAACCTACTGAAAGGTAGAACACTCATGATGATGATTGACACCAAATAAATTAATCATTCTACCTGTACAAAAGGTGAGACAAATATTGAAAGGGAGAATAAATGGCATTTTTCAATTTTGAAAAAGATTGAAAGTATTCACATATATATGTAGTGCATGTTTGAAAAAAAAAAACTACAAATTGTTGAATGTACTCTATGATTGGATCGCCCAAGAAACAATTATCCAAGAAGGTTGTTGCGTCTCACTAAACACTTCACTCATGTCAAGTGCCATCCTATGTTTATCTGTCTCTTGGGCCAGCTATGATTAGGAGATAAAGTAGAAGTCTGTTATAACGAGTACAGCATATAATGAGAATAGCGTTATAGCCAGTGATTTTTTGGCGATTGTCCATCTCACAACAAAAAGGATAGGGAGTTGCATCCATTATAATGAGCAGTTATTTCTGAGGCATCAGTATAACAAGTTCCATGTTTCTATATTTGTCTAGCAGGAGGCACATCTCAGAATTGTCAATTGACGTGAGTTACGAAGTCTGACAAGCAAACGGTAATCTGAGGCACATTATCTCTACAGAAAAAAGAAAAATGCAATAATCATCGCAATCTAATTCATGCATTAGTCTCCCACAACTTGCCTCAACCTTTTTCAGCAAAAATGCTTGAAAGAGCTTTGATTAGAGACTTATCACAAGTATCTCTCTCCCCTTTGCCCCTCTGTACATCCTATCCCCTCGTTTCTTTTTGGCGATGTCCCCTCTAGTCAGCACCAAAATTTTTATTTGAGTTCCCATCATATCGTGGGATTTGATTTCCTATGAAACTTGGCACCAAATCCTCTGATCCAGGGTAGGTGGGAATATAGGAGATAAAAGCAGGGCTGATTCAGATTCTATCCCTCACAACACAGCCATTTCTCATAACGCGTGTGAATGAAAACTATCTCGAGAAAATAATTTGATATTAATTGGAATTATCTAATGATAAACCATTACTTTTTAACAATTATTGAGCAACAATGTTCCTTATTTTAAATTAGAGGATGCTTTTCGGTTATGGTTTATGAATTAACGAAATAATATTATTGATGTGAACCTACTTATTGTGCAATCTGAAACATTTTCATAAGGATTAAAAACCCTACGGTTCCATTTTATATTAGAGATCAGCTATAACGAGTACGCTTTATAACCAGTATCTTCTAATTTATAGTCAGCTCTCATTACAACAGATTTGTACTACACCATAGTGTTTTCTTTCAATGTAGAGAGACTAAAAAAGCAAAGCTGCCTTATTTTTGTCAGGTTATCCACATCTGCATCAAACCACACAGTTTGAGAGGATAACCAGCTGCTGTATCAAAATTGCATATACGATAAATATTGTCTGCAAAATTCAATTATAACATATGAATATTAATATGCAGCTCACCAGTCTGAGAGCTAGTGTTGCCCTCTGGTGATAGCTCTTCTGAAGTAACTCCTGCAGAGGGTTCTTCTCCCTCGTAAGACTCCTCTCCGCCACCACTGAGAGCCGCTCTAGTGGCAGGATCATTCAGCATGCGGGACAGCACATCAGTCATGCGCTGCATGAGGTTTGCATGCAGCGTGGGCCTGGCCTGTGCAATCTCTGATGGATTGGGTCGAGGGCAGATATCGACCACTACGTCTCAATGTTACAAATTTCATGTTCAATTTCATATAAAGGGAGCAAATCTATCTACTCTGGGAAGGTGGGGTGTCAAACACTACTGGGAGGGGACACAAGACAGATAAGAAAAGCTATCTGATGAAATTAGTAGGAATACAAAAAAAAATGAAGTCGAAAATGTGATTTGACAAGAAAAATCCAGATTTTCGATTCATTTGGCAAGTTCTTCATCATCAATCCTTGATTCCTCATCAAAGATTATACTAAATTGAGGAAAATGCTAATTTGGCCTCCACTTTGTGGTAGTTTTACATAGTAAATCTTGAGAAAAAAGAACACTTATAGCTTTACCAAGGTAATTACTATGGTAAAGGTATAGATGTTCTTTTCCTCAAGTTTACCATACTAAAAGACTGAAAATTACTAATCATTGAGATTTGTTTACTATTCTTAAGTTATGGTACAATTGCAAGCAGTTAAAATTACACAGGATATGAAAAATTTCAGACTTTAAAGACAAGATAAGTATTCTCCATTCTGCCAAATAAGTACAAGCGAATACGAAATAGCATATATACTCCTGTATAAATTTACCATAAAAAACAAAACTTTGATGAAAAATGGTAAAGTGAGCCTATTGTGACACAAATCATGTTCACCAGGTACTTAAGCAAACCATTTCTTAAGTTTCCTAAGTTTGCAAAACCTAGGATATTCTAAGGAATGTAAAACATGAAATGTAAATCTTTCATCATTTGTTTCTAAATCTGTCCAATCCTACAGAGTATACCAATAGATGTACTGCAACACACTTCTCACAATAAGAGTGCTATTGCAGGGTTGTTTATGAAATATTTCTTTCCAATTTAATCTTCAAGTTTTATAAAGAAAATTTTAAATAATACTTGGAAAGTGTAAGTATATACCACATGTATACGTAAGACAGCAAAGTATAGTAACATAAGGCACGTTTTTAAATTCACCAATCTGATAAGCGATTCCATCTCCATAATTCTTTAAACTCTGATGAAATATAAATCATCGCATCGTTTTTGTTCATTGATTGTTGCATTATAAATACGTTTTATTTCCCATTGCAAGTTGCCATTTACTGGCTTTTTATGAGGTTATTTATATTAACATTTCAATGACCTGCTGCTGTCATCAGAACCATCGGCTCTTCATAGGGAATTAATCTCGATGGAAGCGATGGACATCGTTGGAAAGCAATGTAAATCCATTGGTGAATAAAAAGACGGTTTGATGGATCCATCGATGAATTTAAAAACGGATTGATGGATTTCCAATTACATCGATGGATTCATCGATGAATTTAAAAACGCGCCCATGCGCTGAAGTGGTAAGGAGCCAAAGAACCAGTTCCTGAAGTTTTTTAATCCCACTAATCCATTGGTTTATCACTACAGTGTCCTAAATAAAAGTCATACAATCTAATTTCAACTCTAAAAGGAAGTAAATTGCAGTTGAAAGTATCTGCACAATATGCAAAGTCTACAGAATAGTAAATTAAAAACAAAAGAAGAGGCTGAGAGTTAAAAAAGTCTTATTTTTCATTTTAATTTCTTTTCCAGCCAAAAATCTTATAATCATAGCAAACCTAGTTTCAGAGATATTAAATATTTTTAAGCAATGACTTAAATGAAAGTATTTTTTTAATACTTGTAATGATTCTGTGAACAAATTACTGCCTTCTTTCAAAGATAACTTAGTTTAACCATGAAGAAAAAATATAAATTCAAATAAAATAGAGGAATCCATAGCCAACCAAGGAATTCTGAACAGGTTTTATTCAAACTCCTTAATCTCAAAACAGACCATGAAAATTATGTAAACACCCACTTCATTTCATCATTATATTTTTTTAAATTGTAAATGTGGTAATAATTATGAGAATATTCAAAAGAAACAAAATAGAAAGAAAAAATGTTTCCAAATTGCATTAGGTTCTTGAGAACCACTTTGATGAAGTCTAGCAGGAATTGTCCAATTATATTCATGTTTAAACAGCAAATTGAAATTGTTTCTTTATTAAAGTTATGTTATACCTTTAAAAAAGCTAAATTAAAATCTTTCACCATGAACTGGATATCTTATTTCCCAATTTTAATCAAGATAATCTCATTCTGGACATCTCTAATATACACATTCCTATAAGATGGATGAATAAATACTAGTTTCTTTAATGTTGGAATTATTCCAAGAAAATATCGAAAAAAATTATTTCAGTTCATTTGTATAACTTTTTATACTTTTTAAATATATGTAAAATAATCTAGGATAAATACTTACACTCAATGAAATGATAAGAATCCCATGAATAAGGGTCAATAAGCAAACAGATTCATAAATGCACTCATTCTCAGAAATGTTTATGATAAAGTTGCCAACCAATCCAGATTTACAGGGATACTCCTAGAGATGGAGAATAATTTTGAAATCTCATGCATCCAGGATTGAGATTACCAACCTTAATGCAACTAAACTCAACTTACAGTTCTTACACTAATTTGATAACTTCTGCAACTTATTTCCTTCTGCAACTTATTACCTTGGCAATGGCAGCATAATCTAAATTTAGTATCATCTTAGTCTTAAGATGTTTATAAATATTTTTAATTTTCTCAAGATATTGACACTGTGAACTAACTATTAAAATTCTGTTGAGGATATTGCATTCAGTCATCCTCAATTATTAGAGGTTTTAAATAAGATAAGATACATAGAGCATCTTAAAACTGCAGCAATCCTTTCTTGTTTGCTCTGAATATTGGGGAATGAGAAGAGGAACACCGACAAAGATGGCTTTTGGAGATTTAAAACCTATTAACAGGCATGTTACAAAATTTTCTTTCTTTACATATTCAGTTGCGTGAAACTGTGCATTTATGCTGCTCATTGACGATGAATACAAGTAGAAGTTAATAAGATACTTTTATCATAGAAGTGGGTGTTTACAGCAATGAATAAAAGATCCCAATTACGTCACCCACCTCCTCTACGACCTCCTTCTCTTTCCGGGCGAGCATCAGGGCCAGTGTCTGACCAATCTCCTCGCAGCCGCAAGCGCTTCACTGGAGGGTTTGGTTGCTGCTGCGACTGTGATTGATGAAAGCCACAAGCCTTCTTCGCTCTCTCCCATGCACTTGGACTCTTGCCGCCCCTTGTGGGACTGCTCGTCATCTTGATAACCTTCTCTTTTTCCTATAGAGAACAATTAAATTCAATATCATTGACTTACATTATTATATGGAATGTGCAGCAGATGATATTCAGCACATACTGCTTTAATGTATGCCAGATAATTAAGTTAATTAATATTTTTCAATTTTTGTACAACATTGGGAAAGGAAAACTTTGGAAGCCACAAATCTTGGCTTAAGGGAAGATCAAGATGAGAAAGAAACAAAAAAGAATGCAATAGCTTAAAAAACAGATAAAATATCAGAGTAGATAGCTACAGTTCTGGAATTACTTGACACGTGTTTAAATTTCTACCAAAAAACCCTTAAAAGAATGGAAACTAACCTTCATGCTAAAGAGGTATAAGTAATCAGATGAGTAGCTGACTAGAACTTCTTCTCCATCAGGACTGAAGGAGAGTGAGGTAATCCTATATGAACGTCCTTCAAATTCAGGAACACTGAAGGAACAAAATGGCCCAGAACTAGATGCTACCTCACACACAGATGATCCTGCGATAAATACAACATGATACAGCTACGTAAATACACACACAGAGAAAAATAAAGATATACATGCTTTTCATTCCCAAAAAATTGAGAAGAAATAATTTTAATACTATAGAAGAGAGTAAATGTAGATTATATTCAATTAGGAAAAATCATCACAATATTATCATGAAATAAAATACCATTTATTTGATAGCCAATTTTTGCAAATTAACTTTTTTCCTGAATGATTTTGTATTAATAACTTGATTGAAAAAGCAGCACTTTCCTATAAAAGTGAATAACAGAAAAATAATTCAAATACCTTTCAAATAATAAAACCAACTCCTTAGCTTTATCTTAATACTAATAATAATACTTTAAGGATGAGAACTTTAGTAGAGATATTTTTGTAAGCATTTTTCATGGAAATGCAAAATGGAAATCTTTTTCTCTTAATTTAGATACAGCAAAGTAGAGATGGAGATTATAAAGCTCCTTTTGTATCTAAAATAAACCAGATAGATTAAATAACTTAACCTGTTTATACATTTGCATCTCTGATGGTTAACTGATGGGTCCATTGGAACAACTAAGACTTTTCCTAATTATACATTAGAATACTACCTAAAGAATGCAAGCCTACATAACATCATTCTAATACTCAAACATATTAAATTCGGTGAATTTAATTCACTTCTAAGATTATTAAAATAGTATGAGATCTAATACTTTTGGATATTAGAGCAATATAATGTAGTATATGTACATAATATATATAATAATATTATCAATATTACTTTGTTAGCTCAGAAAAACCTCGTAGCTTACCAACTTTCCAGTATCATAAATTTTAAGGAATAGTTAAATTAAAAGATATTTTTATCATGGTACAGACATTTGATTTTCTCATAGTAGTTTCAAGAACGTACATCCAGTATTTATAAATGATTTTCATTTTTCTATTTACATGGAACATCATAATTGTTGTATGACTGAAATGGTAGATTTATGATTTCATCAAAGATGCTGGATATATTCCAAAAATTGTTTTTTGAACTCTGTTTGAATCACTTTTGAATAACACAACAATAGAAAATTATTCATCTGCACTAAGAGCTACATAAAGTTAGTTACTAACTACCATAGTCAAAACTCACATTATCAATAATGCCAGAATCGAGTATCACCAATTCTACCTTCCAAGCTATTCTAAAATTCAAAAACTTCAGTGCCTTGCATTTATGGAATTCTAACCCACCTCTTCTTTTCAACTCCTCACTTAATAATACATCAATATTTTCTGGAGTTTTCTTTTTCAGCCCCTTTAAAACACTGAACCCAGGTTGTACTCTGATATCTAAATGTGGCTTTGCAGATAACATTCACTATCATACTTAATTATTTGATATCTGCAGACATCAAACAAAAATATTTTGTGCATTTTTAAGGTTTCTCAAAAATGTTGAAGCTTATTCTTAAATACTAACGTTTCAAACCTTAGGAGCTCATGAATCTAATTTAAATCACCACGTTAGATAACCTCATAACCTTAATTAAACTTACAGAACGTATTTTTAAACCATGGAAGAGAGAAGCCTTGCCACATCTAAACCTTCTACTTTTTTATGGGAGTAGCTAGGCTAAAGAAAATTGTTTATTTTACACAATAAAAAAGAAATATGACCAAACCACAAGGAGAAGTAAATCTGGTGAAAAACATATACTAAGACAAATATGAGAAGAACAGAATTGCACCACAAATTGAATCTGTTCCCTTACAATTCCTTAATATTAATTCCACCCTCAATCTCACCCTCCACCTCCTTGTATTGCAGTGTTATGGTAATGAATAAGATTTCAGTCAATTATTTACTACAGGTTCCACAAAATTCCAGGGTATAACTGCCACCTATAACAATTTCAACTTGATCAAATCCTATACTAAGAGGACTACATTCTGCAGGAGTAAAAACAAAATAATGTTATTAATTACTTTAATTTATTAGTAATGATTAATAACTTATGATTATTAATATATTTAAGTCCTAAGCTACAGAAAACAGGTGCTCCCATGATGGGGAGTGAAATCTGAGCAAAATAACTCAAAATACCTGTGGCTCTAGTCCCTAGCATCCTTCGATCAAACATTCTGACTGTGCTATCACAACATCCTATAGCCAGCTGGTAAGGGGCAGCTGGGTTCACAGAAAGGGCTGTCACTGCCCGTTTACATGATATCATCACATCCTGAAAATGGAGAGCAACAAATACTTTCAACTTATAATATGTCAAAGTGCGTCATTCAGAGGATCACCAATTGATGGTCACTTGAGGTCTACTGTATGAAGTAGGATTAGGCGAAAAGAGAATTTATTTCAACATTTTTAAGTATAAATCAGATGGTAACAGCTAATGTTGAGCTATTACCTAGTGAAGGAACACATATAGTGGATGAAATGCATTCATCTCCTCAACTCCCATATCACTCTTCTGGCTTTCTTTGACTATACTACTAATTTGTTAACCCACAACTGATTAATTCAGAGAGTTGTCCAACTGTCTCATGAGACTTCAATGACACGACGGCTTGCAAATCAAATTCATAAACTCTTTTACCAAAGGCATACAAATACCCCCATTAAGCTAATCAGAGCATATGAAATAAGAATATATTTTGGGAATATATATAATGGTAGTCAAAGTGAATGCAAGCAAAAGTGCTAGAGGATTGCTCATCAGAAACTGAAAGCTGTTCAAATTTAGTACAAAGAGAAACTTTGGAAAGTCTTGAAATTAATAATAATTTCTCTGAAAGAAGTAAGTTTCTCTGCTTAACCCAGTTGTTTTGTGAATCGGCCTTCAGTGGAAGGAGTTCCATTCTAGGGAGAATCCATTTTTGACATCTGACCACAAAAATAAAAAAACACCAATCATCGTGATCATGAGCCATCATCCCTCCCAAACATTATGATAATGATAAGACCTAAATTAATTGAGAAGTCAATATCTATTTAAGTATTCTGCATTGTATAAAGGCTAGTGTAGAGCCAAGTTCTGGAAGTTTCAGTAAAATTCATAGAGCAAGAGTTTATATTTTTAAAAGAGGTTTAGAGAAGGCGTGTTTCCATTTGGATACCTGGAAATGGTGGTCATTGCTCAACAACAGTAGAAATTGTTTTGATACATTAATGTCTATTTTTTTAATACAGATACAAAAGAGTGGGAAAAAATTAAGAATGCAATCCTGAAAAGATATCTGAATTTTTTTAAAAGATAATTAAAAGATTTGAAATAAAAATAGAATTATTTAAGTTGAAAGAAAAACTTGGTAATTTCGAGAATTATTTATATAATTTAAAATAATAAAAATGGAAATGTTTCAATTAAATATTATACTAACTAATATCAGTTGGCAAGAAGAGTTTTCCAAAGTTATGGGGTCTTTACATAGACATAACATCCTTGCAAGAGTACTAGATTTTCAAGGCCATGAAAAAATAAAGCAGGTTTCTCTGCTTGCCAAAAAGCATCCATACCTGAGGATTGGCACAAGACAACTAGGTGACTCAATACAGCTTGACCTGAAAATCTTGACAATTAAAAATTACAGGACCATTTGCCAACTGTAAATAGAGCTAATAAGCCAAGGGGGATTGTCTCATTCTTGCCATGAATAAACCTCACTGGCACCTGTGAGGGCATAATTCCTTTATTCAAGGATATTCATGGAGTACCACCAAAATAAGTATACTGGATTCATTTCTTTTAATGTGAATATGGGTCAGGAAACACAGATTTTAAAATGCAGAAATTCTGAATAATAGTTGCCACCCTTTCAAATAAAATAGTAATGAAATACAAATATTTCACTTCTAAGATTAGTGCCCAAATTGTATTTGTAGGCCAAAATCTTCCATAGCCAATTTCTCATCGATTTCCAATACCTTAAATATAGGTATAAAAACACAAGGCCAATAAATTCTATTCTCTTTTACAAGTATTTAATTTTTTTTAAATATTTAATACTAGAATGATTGCCCAAACATCCGCGAAAGCATTTGTTAACAGTATCTGTTTGTACTCTTGTTTATATACCCTACATACAAATAGTTCTGTGATACCTGAGTAATTGATAACTGAATGATTATCAACTGACTCAGCCTGCCAATAAAGGAATTTTCAATTTTCAAGTGAAAATAAAAATATTTAAAATTGATCAAAGAATAACATAAAGCAGTGTTATTTCCCAACCACAAATACTTATTATCAAACTTAGTATTCATAAGATATTGAATTGGGTCAATTAGGAAAAAACAAACTTTTCGCACCTTGGTGCGAGGACTTGCGTGTCCTGAGGAAATGAAAAGTGAGACTTGACTATCAATGCTGACAAATAATGCGTTGCCATTGTGGCCGAGTGGTTAGCATGTTCTCACAGTATCGCTCCAACCCCACGGTCCCGGTTAAATCCCGGATAGTTGGATTTTTCTGGTTGGGGAATGGTCTTATGTGATTGTTGTTATTAATACCTTACTGTAAAAGTCCAGAAAATGGATGTTTGTGGGGAATATGAAAAATAAATGTCAAACTAACGTATGCCACGGGCCATTTACTGCAACTGGTAAGATTCTAGTGGGCCACAACACACATACAAATTTTCTTAAAATTTAATTTTAACTGAGAATGTAGGAATATAGCTACATTAATTAAAGGACCTTATGTAGTTTAGTGAATTTTGTTTGATAATAAACAATTTATAAAGGATTTTATTTCTTTAAACTATTATTTCATGCCACGAAAAATCTCACTGAGGGCATGCAGCCCATGGACCACCAGTTTGACAGCCCTGCTTTAATCAATGCAGCCTAACAAAGCTTAGCTGTAATCACAGTACTACTTATATATTTTTAAATTTAATACATGCCATCTTGAAATTTTGCCCTAACAGTAACTGCTGAAAATGATTTTCCCTCAATGCTGCATTAATACCTGTAAATCAACTGTCACTCTCATACTGGAATGGGAGAAGCTCAATTGTTGGCTTTGACCAACTGCCTGTCAACAAACTCATTTCCACAAATCCTCAGTACAACAAGAACTCAAAAAGACTGATTAAAACCAAGCTTTACAAACACAACAATATGGCAACATCACAGCACATCAAGAAACCATACTTAGTCACATTACAACATTAAGATAACTTCTGAATTTGAGCAATATTGAAGTTAAATACTCAATTGGTTTGAACACAGAGTATTTTTCTGATTAAAAAAATTAAGATAACTCTGAAAACTTCTAAATCTGAATTTTTAAGCCTAAAACCACCATGTATATAGCTCTCTCTTCAATTTCTGAGTAAACATCGAATTTAATAGTGCACTATTACAGCTCTTGCTAATATTCTACGAAGAAATGCTGATTGGTTTCATAATAAACAGTTGTTATAATTAATAACAAACTTCACCAACAAATATGTTAATTTTAATTGAAATTAATCATAAGACTTGAAATCAAGCAAAATAAGATGCAAAAATCTATGAATATCAATCGTGTTAGAATTGAAAGCTACAAAATTTAGATGAAATGCGTAAAACGCAGCTTAATCAAATATTATTGAATACTATGGCTTATATGAGATTTGAGGCAAAAAAATCTTTAAGCTATAATTGTTGCCACAAAAGCCATTCATTCCCGAAAGACTTTCCTTAGCCTCTTCAGGTACTGATGAATATCTTGATGTTTTATTGGGTATAATAATGTTAGATATGATTCAAAATGACCAAAGTATGAAAAGAAACACTTTTACATGGTCTCTACAAATTACCTCAACAGCAAATTTTCAATTCACAGAAAATTGCCCTTTCTATAAAAGGTCCCCTTGCCATTGCTTTTTAAGAAACAAATTCCCTATGACTTCTTTTGGGACAACATTTGATAAAAGAAATTGCTTGGTCATCAAGTGAATAGGTTGATAACAAAAGTTTTGGCTATTTGGTCAGCATTCTCACAATTCCATATTGAATACAAAGTTTCAAGAACTTGAATCTTCATTCAAGTTCACTTTATTGGCACATGTCTGGATTTCTTAGAGCCATTACAACAAACTTTATTTTACATTTGAAATGAAGCCTGGAAATGGGAATAAGGATGGATTTCTTATGAGAGAATGTTTGAGTTACCTGTAATCAACCCAAGGACAACTACCATAAAAATACTGATTTGTAAGGATAATCCTTTGGCCCTTGGATTAGGCCTCCAACGAATCCCTAAATTTTAAATTTGACTCATTGGGTAGCAAATAAAATCATTCTTTTTCCAATTGCTTCAATGAATTTCTTATGAATGGTTACTGTGATTAGATAAATAAATGTATACACAACAGTGGCTATTATAGTAATCTTCAGACAAGCATAAATGTCATGGGAGATTCACAGATTACATGTTTTTAATAAAATGTATTATTGGCTGAGGAACTTGTTGGGAAATAGAGGTGTCAGTTAAACTTTCCATTAGAGAATCAGCGATATTGATAAAATGAAGAGAGAGTAAAAGAAAAAAAGGCAATGATTGAACAAGGTCAGCCAATTGAGGTATCAGTCAATATTGCATCCGTTAAATGATGGTGTACCAGTTAAAATCACAATGAAACATTCCACAAAATGTTCAAAAATTAACAAAAATAGGTGATAGCCCAAGATAATAGAAAAATTAATAATTTTTAATCTATGGAACAAAATATGATTAAGCCCCAAGTGTTTTGTTAAATTGCCCCTGATAAATTTTTGGCAATTTTCCATTAGGAATTGCTCAATATAATTAGTTAAATAGATTAAAGCTTGCTGTGCTGCATCTAGAGCTGACCTATATATTCAGTCCAATTGCAGCTAATTAAGTCTAAATACATTAGAGACAAACTTGCCAAGAGTGTGATTAGGACATTGTCCCAATCTGTAATAATCTTTGTATCTTGAATCAAAACCATGAGCTATTAAACATCGATTGATTTTGGAAAAATATTATAAACGTATATAATAAATGCTATGCATCAAAACCAGTTTTAGTTTAAGCTTTTTATCATATTTAAATCAAGTTATCCTTTTTGATAGTGGAGGAAACTGTGTTTTATAGGATTAAATTACATGAGGAGTAGGGTAAAAATATTTACTTAGTAAGTATTGGCTCTAAAACAAAACACAAAAGAATAAACAGAAAAGAAAAACTTTGACTACAAGTTGAAAGATTAAATTTGAGCCCAGGTTTTCCTTTTGTCAAGCAAATATTTCAACCACTGAAATTAAATGAAACAAACTCTTTCCAAAAATACTTCCTGCACCAGACAGATTATTATTATTAATGCATCAATCCATTTTAAATTTTATTATAATTTTAAGTCATTTTCACTGTAACACATGCTCAAGGCTTTAATATGCAAATTTTTATAAAATAAGGCAAATTTTGGGGAAACGTTTCTCTCTTTCAAATATCAGTATCTTTATAACTGACAACCTGATAATGCATAACTTAATGATTACCATAATATTGCAAGAACAATCAAATCTGCATGCAATGAACAGTGATAGATGGTTTCATTTTGATCATTAAATTTACCTTGAGGCAAAAAGTACAGTTTTACTTTCATACTTTGACCAATATTACACCTAATGCTGAGTATTTAATTTAAATTTTTCATAGAACAAAAGAAAATTAATTTTTGATGAGTGAACACTCAAGCTAACAAACAGACACCTTTTTTTGTAAAACGAGTCTTAGAATTTCAACATCAGATGTGGAAAAATGTAACAAATTAATTGCATAAGATTCAATTTAGTGAAATTGTTTTCATGGCTAAATATTTTGGTGTCAGAAGAAAGTCATGCCTAAGAAATAAATTTTGTTTTACATCCTAAATACACTGGGACTTCAGATTGTGCCATTTGACTTTGAATAATCAGAGCCTCGAAGTTAATGACAAATTATATTTCCTGTTATAATTGTGAATAACCTTTTACTTTAATGAGGATTATCATTTACTAGTAACATTCACAATTGCTTTATAGGAGGATGAAGTTAGATCAATATTGTTGAGAATAAAAGCTCATGAATTAAAAATTAACAGTTGCTGATATTTTGAGTTAAGCTGGGTTTATTGGTGACAGGCACCAATCGACTGGAACCAGTTGACTCACATACAGAAACCCTCAAATCCAATTAGTTCAACTTTCTGATAGCAGACTTCCCCTACTCTATTTTCCCTGGCAACTTTAAACCTCCCCTTATTAATCAATTGATTTGTGTGCATATAATCAAGTGCTGAAGCTGTTACTTGGAGAAACTCCATCTCAGGAATGGCAAGATAAAAATTATAGTGTAAATTGCCTTAAAAAACGATTTATATTAGAAACTAGTTTCAACTCACAGAGCCATCTTCAATTTCTAAAAATTAGAGTAAACCAAACAATTTGCCCTTATAATCCCTATTGGCCCTTACTGACATTGACACATTCACAAAGGATCTAAGTTGACATCGTGTTTAATACTGTTACATTAAAAATACTTGTAATGTGTGGAAACGTAACCACTTGGTGCCAATAATCAATGCATGTGGAAACCCCGCTTTAGTTTCCTCCCTCACAAAAATACATATTGATTTCTAAGAAAATGACAATATTTTGTTTTATTCGTGAGCCCATTCAATGGGGACTAATTGTTAATGAACTGCAAGTGATAAAAAGGAGCACTACTAGACATTGTGTACATATGTACTCTTTCATTTTCAGCAATGAATAAACATTCTAAAATGGATAAAAAAGAAAGTTTCACTGTAAATTATATGTATTCATGAGAATTTTGTTCAAAATTTATACAACTATATTTTTTTAATAACCTCAAATAGAAAACATTTGATTCAACACTTATTCAACATTTTTGTCTCCTTGACCTCCTAAAGATGACAAATGTTTATTTACTGTCTGTCTGAAATAATATTCATTTAAAATACCTTTGAAAAGTAGTTGATAAATTAATAATTTTAAATTGAATTATCTCTTAATGCAATAAATTAGAGCTCATATTAAATAAATATCTTACACTTTTACATAAAATAATCCATGAGTGAAATTTCCCCCTACTTTTTCTAATCAATGAGAGCAATCAAATGTACCTCCTTGCAGTGGGGTTTATTGCATCTGTCCTTGACTCGTAGATCAAACCACCGAACTGTGCCATCTTCACCACAGCTTAAAAAGGAATGTGAATCACCTGGAATTGTCATTACTTCATAAGTAGTCCCTGAGTGGCAATTAAATTGGTTATAAAATGTATCTTCCTTCCTGGTCAAGTCTGAAACAAAATGAAACAATGTTTTCAAGGTCATGCAAAAAATATTATTAGAATGCAGAAGATATTTAAAACACTATATTCATTCTATACTGCAAGTGAACTTCTCTAAAGTATGAGAGCTTTAAAAATAACAGTATGATATGGGGTTCCCAAATGTGAAGGAAGGAAGTTAACATGCTTAAAATTTTAAATTCAAACTTGACAACATGCTCTCTGCAACCACCACTGGTACAAAGAACATTCAACTACCCCTACAAATGAATTAAATTTTTCAGTTATCTGTTTAAAAAATACATTTTGATGTAAACTCATAGATAAATAATTCTTCAATATTCACAAGGCAACACATCTGAAAGGGGGTAGATTCCTAAAATATGAAGCCTACTGGGAACACTCAAACTAAGTATACCATTTTGATATAACAATAATTTATATAACATTGACTGATACTGCATGCACTCCGACAGGTATAAATCAAATCAAATTGATGACTTTTTTGACATTACAAAATCTGAAAAATTAATAATACTTCTCACTTCATGTTTCATTCATTCAACACAAGTGCTCTCAACAACATATCAACTGCTTCATTTCAGTTTACAAACAAGATGAAATCTAATTACCTACAGCTGCAATATCCAGAATATTTAAAAACTGAAATTTCTGCAGAGCATTAACCACTGAATCAAGTTAATATTTAAGGAATATAATCTCATAATCAATATAAAACATCCATAAAACTTCTTTAATATATAAAATATTGGAAGCCTCATAGAAAAACTTTCAAGCAGGAGGGGATGATGCCTATGATCCTCTTTTTGAGATAACCTTGGTAGCATGTTTTTTTTTAATAATCATCCAATCAGAGCTTGACCCATAATTAACACCCTCAATCGAATTGCCTCTCCCATTAGCAAGATACATAATATTTTTCAACAATTGCATGGTTATGAGAAAAAGAAGAAATATATTATATGCACATAAAATGAACGATCAAAATTTATAATGAGAGGATGGAATCCTTTTACGTATTTGCGCAGTGCTTCCATATACTTTCCTTCCTTAGGAAAGGAAATACGTTTCCTTCACTAATAAATATTAACATTCTGATAATAATAAGCAGGCATTCACAATAAAAACCCCGAAATTCCATGCTCGTTTCTAACAAAATGAAACTGTAATTAACAGCACCCAACCAATCTAAGAGAATTAATATTCCGTTTGAAACATTACTTTGTGTTTATAATGAGTTAACTCTCTCATCTTTGATTTACTTAAACAAACACAGTCATGCACTTACAGGATTCGAACCATGACAACTTACCCGTAAAGAGTATTATACCATCTCCAGAACAGGAAATCACATGCTGGTCTCCGGTATTTGGCAAAAACTTGGCACTAAAAATGTTTGCCCGATGGCTAGTTTTATGATCAGTCAACACCTATGTCATACAAAAACATTTATTGCAAGTTAAAAAGAAAACTATTAAACGCTCAAACATTGATTATCAAATATTTTAACGAGGAAAACTTAAGAATTGACAATGCAACATGACAGTGCTTTCAAGGAATATGATTCATTCCTATTAACGAGATGGAAAGTTTATTGAATAGCAAAATATTTTCATTTACTTCAACACAGGGCGAAACTGTAGGTCCGATTTACACTAACTGATGGATTAAGGATTACCTTATAATTATAGGCATTTGTTAAAACAATGTGTTGATCATCAGAGCCAGACAAAATGTATTCACCAGTCCTATTCCATGAGATAGTATTGACACAACCAGTATGGACTGTTAGTTTCTTCATCAAACACATTCTTTGCATAAGAGAAGAACTCCCTTAAACAAAATAATTAATGCACATAAGAAATAACTTAATTATTGAATGTTACACCGTATTCTAATAAGATAATTTAGAGTCGAACGAGAAGTTAATCTACCTTTACTGCTATAGTACAGCTTCAGCCTGGTTGAGTCATTGTAAGGTTGCTCATATATGTCACGAAATAGACTACACTTTCTCTTCATTGCTATCTTAAACAAAATACCTCGTTAAAACTTAGTGTAGCAACCTCTAACACAGTTGATCTTTGCGCACTGAAAGGCGAAATAACCTACTGACTTCGAGATAAAATAACTACTATTCCCACTGAATTTCATGAGTCTTCTTTTAATATTTAAGCGTCACGAAAACACAAGCGAAAACACTACTTCAGCTCCGCACAGATCACATACTTCCTAAAAATAAATGTTGCCACAGAATAGAGGAACAGCTGTTTTGGCAAGGAGTTCAGAATCGAGCGCCTCCGGCTAGGTCGTCCCGTTTCAGTACTACCTCATACATGTTCATAGCACAGCATTTGCGGAAATTTAGACTGCAGCGCGATACTAAGAGAACCAAATCTTGAAGAGAAGCGCGAAATATTAAATCACATAATCAGGGTGGAACTGTGAATTTGATATGGAAAAACATTCTTCCATCCAAATACTTAAGTGAAATTAATTTTATTGGTTTTTTTGAGCAATAACCTTGGCAATGCTATACTTGATAAATCATACCATATCTATCATTTTATTAAGACTTACCCAGGAGTGGCTTTCAGTACATTCCAGTACACTGTCAACCAAAAGATAAATTACTAAAGCTTATTAAGGCTGCATATCGCCTTTCGGTCCATAAAAATATTTCCTTTTCTTCTCTCCCAAAAGCCCTGTTACTTATTGTCTTGGTTACCTTTAACCCTGCTTAAAATATTCTCATTTATTATGCTTTACATCATTAAAAGCATTTATCTATATCTGCCTACTGTTAATTATGATAATTCATAACTCTTACTTCATTTTCTTCTTCATAATCTTAAATTCCTCTTTATTGTACCCATTCTGAATGATTACTATGAAAAAAATGACATTATAAAGTAAAAGAAAGAAAGCGCTTCTTTTTGAAAAAACTTTACTTTTAGAGCTAAACATTTATGGGTACTTATGAAACAAAACCCAATAGAAATTCTACATGACCTAGCTGCACAAGTGATGCTATATCAAGTTAAATACAGAATAAATAAGAGTGGAGTTAAATAATAAATCCTGAGTTAATAAATGTTCTGTCAATATTAATCATGGATAAATTTTGAATGATATGAAGGACTAATCCGGCCAAAGAAATAAAAAAACTCAGATTATAATTACCTCATTACAAAATTGCATGCTTTTTATTGAGTATAAATTGTAATTTTGTGGATCTGCACATTATTGTTTCATGCTTGTAGCGCAATTTAACCATGTTGAGTGGTTGAGTAGCAGCATTGAGTAGCAGCACAGCATCCTATAATAGTGTTCATGTGTAAATTTACATTGATATGTTTTCTGAGTTAAGTTATACATATATAAAAGTCAAGATTGTTTTAGTTATTGATTTATATTTTTTTAATGAACAAAATAGCAATTTTAGTTACACACTTTTCACTTAAAAACCAAAACTACTAAACATATTGGGTTTTACTTAATATAAATAGTAATATATCAAGCATCACTCATTCAGTTACAAGAATTCCTTCACATCCTTAAAATATTTTTGCAATTCTTAGAAAGAAACATTTTTTGCTTTTTTAGAATTATTTATTTATTTCTGAATATCATAATCAGAGTTATCATTTTCTCTTAAATGAATTGCAGAGTGCTGGGTAAGAAGCAAATCTGTAGTTATTTCTCATTTTTATATTAAAAAATGAACAAAAAGACTCTGAATCACCCTGAATCAACTCCAAATGTAAGAAATGTGATACCAGTTAACATTCAACAGTGTGAAAATACTGAAAATTTTGGCATGGTAGCTTGTATTGGCTTTCAGAATAAAATCCAGAAGTTCAGAAACTTTTCATTATGGTGATTTCTATGTGTTCTGTGAGATCAGACGATGGCTTGCAGCCGAAACCGGTAATCTCCAAATAAACTTCTCGTGGAATAGTATACATCTCTTATCGTTTTGGATGTAATGGTTGTGGTGGTGTAGACATTGAAGTGGCTGATTTAGCCAATTAAGATTCCACGGGATTTCTTCAAACAGACAAACCCATTTGGAAAGGATAAATATTAAATATATGTTTTCATAAATTAATTGAATATTAAATGGTTTGGGGTGATATCCGACGAATTATAAAATCGATTTATGAAATAACACTTACTTAAAAATTTGAAAGTGGACGGATCGTAATTTGCTAAAGATATTCTAAACTTGATAAGAATCTTACCCAACATAGGCCTTCTTATGGAAGTGACTGATTTATATAACATGGAAAATCAACTAACATAAACAGACAAAACTTTGGGCAATAAGAAAGTATTCACACGTGTGTGTGTATATATATATATATATATATATATATATATATATATATATATATATACGTATATAACGTAAGTCGTCGACTTATTATGCGAATATCGTGAAAAGCCGAAAGCGGTCCTGGGTTCGATTCCCAGTGGGAGCCAACATTTATCACTTTTCAACCGACAATTAACCCATCTTATCGCGCATAAAATTCCTTACGGTATAATCATGCGCTTTAAATACGAGTTAAAGTCTAAGCAACAAATGTATGCGAATATAAGAAAATGTGAAAATTTATCAATTATTTATCGAAGGAAGACTCTTCTATCCGAAAAATCGGAGTTTCCGCTGCATTTATAAGTTTTCCTTCGAAGTAATTAATATTAAGAATTAAAATTAAGAGGCATCTGCTGGTGCGCAGTAAGTCAATCTTATAAGTGGAATCTAAATGTATGCGCTTTCTATTGGCCTCCAAACTCTACACGTCCGGTTTTGCGCCAACAAAATTTTGTATCGACGAATAAATAAATATTTTCACACGGAAACATAACAGTAGTGTAAAAAGAGTCTGTTTTCGGTGATTAATGCCTTAATATCGAGAGGTCGCAATTTCTATTATTTAGAAATAAAACGTTCAAAAGGAGGTTTACGTGCATTACTTACATTCCCATACGACCTCGTATTAAAAAAGATACGATTAGGAAAGTTAGCGTAATTTGAACAGAGATATGACGATCTTCAAGACCGTGTTTTCCAATACACACGAATTTTAGGAAAACATAAACTACCGGACACATTAAAGTAAATTAAATGTGTTCTAATTTTAATCATGAAAAAGGAAGAGACATGTTTTTTTACCTCTTTTAAACCAGTAAGGTGTATTTATATTAAGAAAATTCAAATAAAATAAGGCACTAATAACTACTGCAATCAGAATGCCAGTAGAAAATCAGCAAGGAAATTACTTATTCTACTTTTATAAATTCACATCTGTATAGAATCTGAACCTATAAGGTAGAATGGAATGCTTAAAAATGACTTTAAATAATGCCGTTGATCACTATGCAATACGCTAAACTCACTCCAGATTAACTTCTTCATGTATCAACGAGACCCATTGTTGCATAATGTCTTCCAAAATCACCAAATAGTTTTTTTTCAAAATCCTCCCTGCTCCGATAAATATTTTTATTTCTTTATATCTTCGATTTAAAAATGTATTTCTTGATCGTAAAATGCGACTCTCCTTTGGCTAGAAAATAATCTTAAATGACAAAAGTCTGTAGGTCCCTGCGTTTTGTTTATCGTAATTACTGGAATCATAATGGATTGCTTCCTCACCCAAAAGACAATCGTCTAATTACCAATTATTATAGATGGTCCTAAATCCCCCTTGTGCTCCTATGGATAAATGCATAAACTCGGATTGGCAATCATTTGGTCATCAATGGGAAGCGTAGTTTAATAACGCAAAATATAACAAAACTGTCCTTTGTTTTATCATAATCCTCTCCATTCCGAAACCGCTATTATAAGAAAAAATAATAATCCCAATCCGATTCTCTATGTCTCGACTTCGTAAGACAATTATTTATAATATAATTTTCTATAAAGGGCTGCATCAAACCAAAGCGAACTTTACATGCGTTTCAGGGAAAACTTTTCGAGTCACTTGGATTCGAACAAACCTTTGTAAAGAACTGTCAACGTGTCCAACGTGGCCGTCTAAGAAATCCCAAAATTTCACATTTTTTTCTTGTCAGAAAGAGCGAGAAATTAAATTAATTTTCAATAATTTCTTCGATGCATTTATTGCGGCAAGTTACTGACTTCGTATAAATTAATTAAAATGTACACGACTGCGATTGTTATAGTAATCTCATTTTGTAAAGTTATTTTCCACAGTGATTCTTTTCAACCCCTTCTCTGTGGGTCCCGCGGTGGCCTTTTTTCTTCAGTCAAGCAAAGATTTCTTCTCACATCGCACTCTTTCTCATTGCTTTTATCTCTGTATGTTATTATATCAGAATACGAGGTTGGGTGGAAGAGAGGTCCACATAGCCTCGCCAATCTATTTTATTTACACCGTCAACACTTCAATGAATGAGATGGTGGGTGGAATGGCACTGAAACTGGGACATCTTCTCAACACATTTGAATCCATCCTCTCTTTGAGTGATCTCCGCCGCATTGTACGCAGGATCTGACGACGCGACCTCGATAACTTCTTCTCTCTGCATGACTCAACCAATTAAAACCTGTAAGGAGAGCTTCGCCTGTTTACTCAACAACCGCGTCCAACTATTGCGAAACGAATACGCAGGATGAATTATATCAGACTTCGGTTCCTTTCTATAGCGAATTCATGTATGTAAACAACCACCGAAGTTACATCTGAAAATATTTATTCGTGCTGTGCCAGTTACTTCAGTCAACATCAAAACGTAAAGTTCGTTTTGACTTTTGTCGGAGATATTATTTCTTTAGCAAATTTTAATTAGAAATTACGGTTGGACGAAATCTAGAAAAGTTGGAGAAATGCATACTGTGATAAAAAATGTTAACTATTTTTATTTTTACAGTCGATTTTTGTTTCTGAGAAAAAATCGCTAAAACTTCGACTGAGTATGCCGGTTTCTCGTCAGTTTTCGACGCAAAGTTAGGAAACGTTTCTATCAATTGAACTTAAGTTGCCACTACATCATCTTCGACAGAGTTTATTTACACCGGAGTCCGAGTTTAAGCGGCAGCAAGGACGGTTGCCTCAGCACTTCTCTCGAGAAGTAGTTTGTAGTTTAGTAGAAGAAGAAGTTTGCCATAAAAATAAACAACAAATTCACTGATGGGCATGTTTACAAAACATGTTTACAAAACTATTGAATCTACAAGGTACTTACCAGAAGAGTTGCTTCAAGTTGTTGATCCCGTTTTACAACAGAATGCTTACTTTGCCCATCCCGAAAATTTACTTTTGGCTATGGTAACTGATGAAAGAAACCATATCCGAGAGCTGGGCTTCAGGCGTATCATGAGGGCAAAGCAAGCAATATCTGAAAGTGACTCTATCAGAATCTTTAAACCACCAAACCTAAACTTTGAAGCTGAAGACTATACCGAAATTATCAAATGGAACACCAGTACACTGACTCCTGCTCTACTGTAAAGAACATTGACTAATGAAGAGGTAAAACAGTATGTGAGCAATGACTCCAAGCCTGTTATGAGTATAGATGCTTCCCCATGCCATACACAGGCAGTTGAAAGAAGCGTTAAGCTAGTGATCGAAGCTTCAAGTAAAGTGTGTGGACACAATCCCAGAGACGGCTATATTAGAACCACATTGCTGTCACGCTCAGCGACTTTTTCGCACAAATCCGAATTTCGATGTTTATCGATAGATAAAGACTAGAAAGGAAACATATAGAGAGAGAAAGCGAAATAAATTTGAACATTTTTTAAATAACACACCCTACATTGGATGGTTGGTTGGGTAGGGTGAGGGTGGATTTCGAAGTGCAGCCACCTCCCCGTGGTGAGTTCTGGGTCGTTTTGTAAAGAAAATGAGCGAAGATCTGCACCAACAATTGAACATTGAAACAAAAAATTATCAAATATTTGCTATTAGATAATTTTTTAAAATTATCTGAAAGGAAACCACCTCGCCTCTCTGTCCAGGTAGGCTACTCTGCTGTTTTTGACGAAGCTGCGCGACCGAATTCCACTCGAATATCAAAGTTTATCTTATATGCTTGGATTTTAAATATATTATTGTAACAGAATTAAACTATAGCATCTCTAAAAGTCGTATGATTAAAATATACTAAACAGTCAAACTTTGAAATTTTGCAAAAACTACTAACTTTACTCATGTTGTACTTTGTTGCGCGACCGGAAGATACGAAATAAATGTATAATATGTATGAAACAAATGTATAATAATGTATATATTGATTTCGCATACTTTTAGTAGTTAATTCATGGTATAGGAACGCAATTAAAACCATCTGACGTGTTTAAAAAAATTATGAAAAATTAAGGTTTTTCACTTGTTTTTGCTAACTTCGATGGCATTGCGCGACCGGAAGACAAATTAATAAAATAATAATAATTAGTGCTTTTTTCACGTCTATACCAATCGCAACTTTTGCGCACTATAGCGATCTGAAATTTTAAAAAATCATTTCTTTCGAACCACCCTACTGAATGGATGTGAAACCAGTAGTGAAAATAAATACTGTGAAAAATTACAAAGCTATTTATTAATTATTTTTGTGGATTTTCGAATTCACTCTTACGAAAAATAGATATTAATTACTAGTAAATCGTGGATGATGTGAATCCTCACTAAAAGTCTTGTGAATATCACCGCGCATACCCGTCGAAAAGAAAATTTACCTGAAATCGTGTGGTATACTATACTGAGGAGGTACAACATTTCAATTGGTATATAAAATTTCCTTCTCTTTCCTCGAAGAAGTTCGACCTCAACCCAACCAAACTCGGAGTTGACGCTAAGCTCTGAAATGGATGGCGTCGAAATTGCATTTTACAGACAATTAGAAGTTGCAACTAACAGGTAGCCTCTAATGAAGAGCCAAGAGATTTGTGAAATTGCGCAGCCAATGAAACATCTGTCAACTCTTTGAGCTCTGAGCTCAAAAAGCACTCCAACAAGATCCGTTTACTTTAACAATGTAACCAAAACATAAGTGTTGCATATCGACGCCTAAAAAGTATCGCGCGGTTGGTTGGAAGCGGTTCTTCTCGGAGATGTGGATCTCCTGCGCGGTCCACAATCTGTATGAATACAAACGAAACGTTTGGGCGAAATTGGGACTACGAAGTCCCATCTTCCATTTAACTCTTGTCTAATACAGTTGAAAGTATAAATATGTACACATAAAATCAAAACATAACAGTAATATATACAGATTTTTATCAAGTAACGTAGAAATAGAAAAAAATGTGGAAAGAAAGAATGGTTTTGTGGAGCAAATAAAAATTGTTAATTTTTATCACATAAAATAATATCCGTTGCAGCGAAAAACCCACAAAGAGAAGTGGGTGTTGCGAAATGTGCAGGAATGTTTGAGAGAAAGAGAGCATAAAGATAAGATTCTGAAAATATTGGCCTATTATACAGAAAGTTACTTATTTTTGCAGCGATGACGTAAATATGCAATTGTATTGTCATGCTAGTTATGCAAATCAAATCCTTCTCTACATAATTGATTCGAATGAGAAAAACCATGTTGCCTGTCGTACGTAGTGAAACGCGAGATCCAAAATACATTCCTGTATGTAGCAGATCAAAACAAGCGGGAATATCAAAGGTAAAATAGTAAAATCCTCTTAAATATTTTAGGTAGTCTTTAAATCAATAATTCGACCATGATGAAGCTACTTTTAGAATTAATTTTACTCACTTTCCAATATGATAGTTTTGAGTTTGTGGGTAACGAAAGGGCTAAGAAATTATCAAACAGTTTTACTACTTAACCAAAGATTTCTCTGCTTATAATCCAGATTACTCTAATAAACATCCATACGATATCTACGTCAATTTTCTTTTTAGTTTTCTGCTTTGTTTCATCGTAAAATATTATTAGACTTAAAGGTTTTGCGATCTCGAGAGACCCATCGATGCAGAAATTACAATGTTTTATACAATGAAAATTGCAATGTTTTATTCTAATCTTCGAACATATTTTTTAGAATTAAATGTTTTATACATGATAACCGTCACCATAAAAACCAAGTGCATCGTTGAATTGACTCTACCTTTGGCATTCAATTCGCGTGAAGCTACAGTATGACGAGTCAAATTTTCTACAAGGGCAAGTAAAATTAACTTGGTTCATTCTTACTGTCAGTTAAATCAATCACTGCTAGTTTTGACCCTGAGAGCCATCTTCAGAAACTGGCGGAAGCAGAGGCTAAGACATATATAGCACAAAAGAATAGGAGAAGGGGGGCAGAAAGTGGGTTACATCAACGTTTTCCAAACTGAGGGAAACGCAGTCCTGCGCTATCCGAAGAAGAAATCCTCGGCAAATAAGAAATAAAATATATTTCCGTTGCTGATTTCCACCTACTTTTACTTACACATTTGGAACAATTTTTAAGTTAACTTTATCTCTAAAATACGGTGATAAAGTTATTTTGGCTATACATTTTTGATAAGTTCAGCCTTCTGAATTTCTCAACAGATATTTCTTTCAGTAAATCAAGTCATCCAGATTGTTCTAGAAATGCATTGGGACACTTTAAAAATGCACAGAATGGATTAGCAAATTTTATTTAGTGCAAATACAGAGTCACAGCACCACAGTCTCTTCCACAGTCTTGTGGAAATCCGTCATGATGAAGAGGAACAATTTGTACTTTTTCCACAGTATTGTGGGATTGTTCTTCATCAAACAGGTTATGTCGGGAGAAATTGTCTTAAATTTCAAACAGAGAACGGGCCTTCAGAAATATGGTTGCCCAAATCTGTGGATAACGGAGTAAAGCAATTTAAATTTACTCAAAAAAGCTATCAAACCTTTCTCCCTTCCTAACAGCAGTAGGGTTTAATAATGGCTTATCAATAACGAATCGTAATAATAAAAAATCTTCTTCCTTTGGAACAAAACTATAACGAATTATACAATATAATAATTATAGAAAAATTAGGATTCTGAACTTCGTAAAACTCTTTATTTACCCCGCAGTTAATTTTCGATCAATAATAATTGTGATTTTATGGACACTTGTATGAGCAAACGGAAATGGTATCCACATTACCTCATAACGACAACGCAGAAAGAATATTCAGTCCCACTGCTGAAAATTTTGCCCTGGAAAACGGCTTCAAAATGGGACGATATATCCACGGTGAGTCGGGAAAAAGTGACTGACGAGGCAAAAGTAAACGCAATTAAGAATTCTCTCAGTAAATACCTTCGGATGTCATTCCGTAACCCGCCTCAAAGGACGAAATCAAATCAACCCACTTCAGCTGTTTAGTTTGAATGAACGGATATATTCATTTTGATTTTTAATTAAGAGGTCTTTGAGCTCCTCGCTTAATCTCAAAATGTTATTTCGCTTACGTCAAAGAAGATATTGTATTATTTCTGAAAATGGGAATCAAAGAAATACGGAAAGAATACACATCGAAGAATAACATATCATCGTAGGTAAGGGTACTATTATCTTCACCACAATTCTGAAATCACTCTCAAATCAATTTGCAACAAAACTGCTTTCTTCTTTTCTTATTTTTTTCTTGCAATGAAAAATTGTCAGACCGTTTTTTACTTATTCGTTTTCATACTTATTTATACCTTCGAGACGCTTCCAATTGGGAAATCGGTTCCGATCCCTGCGAAGCCATTCCTGTATTTCCTCACTCCAAGTCACTGAGCGAAAACCACTTCACAGCGATACAAATAAGAATTCTGGAGTAACTGATCTGCTGCTTGACGGAGCGAAGACGAGCTAATCTTGAATGGGACAACGGGGGCGAATGCGCCTATTGGGTCGGATATCCTAGCAACGTTGGATAATAATGACCGGTTTGAGCTAATAATTTTATCAAAGATTACAAAATACGAAAATGTGTCAATAACGGTGCTCCAAATTATTCCCAAAACTTTAGTCTGTGTCGACTCTTCAAAAGTAAATACCCTTTGACTTTCGCTTTCCTCCATATGAATTTCCCAAAGTAATTCCGTTGAATACTGGCCCATTTTCCCAATTGAAAACCTCCTAACGCAAGTAAATCAATTAATTATCGTTGTAACATCTGCCTCGGCAAGCGTATTGGCGCCTGTAACTATATCATCCACGTAAATATCATGTAATTCTGATTCCTTTTGGAGTTTGGGTCAGGTATGCAGCGTACCGAGATCCATCCGATGTAGTAAGCATCGACGCGATACTTATCCCTTGGCGGAGTAGATTT
The DNA here is from genome assembly GCA_947579665.1 of Sympetrum striolatum. Taxonomy (NCBI): domain Eukaryota; kingdom Metazoa; phylum Arthropoda; class Insecta; order Odonata; family Libellulidae; genus Sympetrum; species Sympetrum striolatum. Next base: position 5,979,421 of record OX388346.1, read on the forward strand.
TGCAATCGCGTGATGAGGCAAATAAACGGCACCTGCCTCGATGGACATGTAACCCAACTCCTCATTCGAAAACAGATATTCAAATCATTTCCTAAACAAAACAAATGAATTGAACTGAATACTACATTCGGTATCAAATTAACTCACAGTTCGTTTTTGAAAATAGATGTTTTAAATCACTTCCAACGATTTATTATGCACATCAATGCGAACGGAATCAACAACTTTTCTCTTCTTCTTAACTCTAAATATGCATGAGCTCGGATTCGACAATGGTATTTGTCGTCAGGGGGACCAATTGTTACACCCTCAGAATTTTACAAATATTTTGTGTATTTCGTGTAAAATCTCGATAATTCAATTCCGTAACAATGGTACACGACCCAAATAAGATTTTTTATTTTCACTTCTTTTTGTGCTTGTCTTAATTTCGTACGACCATTCTTTTTAATTTAATTTTGCAAAAAAAATAAAGCCCGCAGCAGCAAAAATAAACTTTACGTGCTTTTCTTTTGGAAATGCTTTGACTCGTCTGGGATCGAATTTCTATATAAGATATCTATAGGTCTCAATAAAGTCCCGGGTTTCGGCACCAAAATGTTCGCGCCCGTAGCTAGTCCAGAGAAAATGGGACCTGGTCTTTAATGAGCAAACGAAAAAGAAATAGGGAGAAATTAAATTAATGGAATGAAAGGGAAAAGGAGGAAGCACCAGGCGGGTGGTTAGCTCACAAGCACCGTTCGATCACTTGCCCTCTCTTGTCCGTCTCTGAGTTCGTCTGTCTGTCCGAGTGGTTCTTCTCTGCCCACCGCCCGCAATAAAGCCCAACCTTCACTTGTTTGAAGTACGCGGCTTGACCTCCCCGCGCACGCAATTGGGGGGAACTCAAAACAAACCCAAACAAATAAATGAGAACGGCTGGTTCACAACAACGCTTAAACAATAGCAATTAATAATCGAAACTGGAAAATAATCATCAAGGTAATGGAAAAACAACAAATTTTATTTCAGTTATTCGAAAATATCACAAACGAACGCTTACCTGAAAACAGTCAACAACAGTATTAAATTAAATTACACAAAGCAAAGAATCCATCTCTTCTACCAATAGTCTTCATTGGATCCATCATCTCCTTCATTATGGGCCGGCCTCGCTGGTCCTGGGGGTAACGCCGCTGCAGCAGCCTTTGGATCGCTGTTGTGCACCGTTGCGTGGAATCCGGTCTCATCAGCCCAGTAGCGGACAGTTCGTATGTTGCCTGAGGGTTCTGCAACATGGTACTCTCCTTGCACTTTGTGTCCGTCCCTCCTCTCCTTCTGCCCGTGGCTGTCGCCTGTCTTATGGTCTGTTACCCCATATGCATAGTCGTACAGCGGTTGTGCCTACGAAAGAAAAGCCTAAAATTTTAGCAACCCAATGACTTTCACAAGAAATTAAAAATTGGTCAATTCAACTGACGTTCCAGATGATTCTAGCATTGCAAAGGTCGTTGCGGGAAAGAGAGTCAACCACTAAACGCATTATTATCATATGCGAAGGCGTCACTTCTTGGAAGCTCATAATAATAATACTGAAAAACATCGCCAAATGCTGAATCTATTACCATAATAAATCAAATTAAGTTGATAGCAATCAACTCTTTATCAAATAAACCATTAAATATTAAAATATCGAATTTAAATTAACCTTTCTTTTATTCTTGCATTAGATTAACCACGCTGTGAAATTGCGTTTCTATTACATAACTAGCTCAACCCGGCCAAGCTTCGCTGTGGCTCAGTCGGGTATGAAATGAATGGGAATATAAATAAAGGTATTCTACCGAACATAGATTCAGCGAGAAAACATATCTTTCAATTCAATACCCTGCCTTTCGTTGCTGTGGCTATGTTGTGGAATGAAAGGAAAGCAAGGAAAAAGGTGTTTTTCATAGAAAATAATGGCTGCCGGACTATGCCTAAAATAAGACCCGTATTATGACTTAACCCTTAACCAGTGACGTGCAGTCTGAGGGACCGCAGCGATGCTTCGAATTCCTTTTATCTTACTTGTACGTCTATTAAGTTGCGATTAAATTTCATGCGCGGTCTGAGAGACCGCACGTCACTAATTCGGGAAAACTCAATTCGTAATATGGGTGAATATTATTACGGAGGCTTACAAAATTCAACTTTATTTATTATATTTGTTTGTTATTTTCACATTTCTTTGTTATTACTATTTGAAAAGCATAATTTAGGCAAAATATATGGATTTTATGATAGTAGGCTAATGTTGAGGTCGTCCAAAAGAATACTAATTGTTTTGGTTAGTTTATTATATCAACTCCAACAATAAAAATCTGTGTAGAAAAATATTAAATCATACTTGCATTAAAACACCGTATGTGTATGTAACCGAATTTTTCGTCTTTATATTTCGCTGTGATTCTGACACTAGAATGTCACTTACTACGGATGCGACCGAAGTGGCGGCTAACTCAGAATAACGAAATCCTGCGAGAATTTTTCTTTGTTGCCACTACTCATTTGTGCCTGGGATGAATGACATTTGGTGAAGCATGTTGTCAGCGGAATATGGTCCCCCAAATGAAAGGGTGGAGTGATCCTGGGGAAAACCAGAGGGGAATGTTCGAGCAGTACATGACCAAATATATTTTTGTTGTAAAATAATTTGCAAATATGGCCGCAGGAAAACCAATTGCCTGGGAAAATAAGAGCAGGTAACTTATTGTCTGTTGGTGAGCGATCATCATATACGGATCTAGTACGGAGGAAAATTTTCTTCTGTTCTTGAATAACGTTGTCTTCCCGGTGCAATATTTACATAATTGCCTTGTGATCATCATTGTCATTCGTCAGGTAAATTTCTTCCGGCGGTATTCCGTGAAATCAAAATATTTTCCTGTAAAAGTAACGTATATCTACTTGTGATATTTTCTCAATTTTCACAGCGACATAAGCTCTCGTCAAAGACTACAAACATGAGTGATAAACCCGGTCCCTCTCGAATACTACGATAGGACGCTCCTGATTTTGAGAAGCTGGTTATGGAATACTTGAGGGAAGATGACAGTGAAGTGGAAAGTGAGATTGAGGAGGATAACATTATTGTTAGTGATCACAATACGGATTCCGATGAGAATGAAGAAGACGATGACGAGGAAGTAAGTGTCTCAGTGAATCAGATTTCTAAGTTAGTCGGATATTATTTTGGAAAAAAATCTCTATAAAAGGAGTTCTAAAGAGCCAAAGAGAAACGTTTGCACTCGTCTGCATAACATTGTCGCGGAAAAACCAGGTTTGAAGCAATCTGTTATACCTCTAGATAGGGAATGTAACCTATACATTTTTGGTCGCTTATTTTTGACGATAATATAATAAATTTGATTTTGTGTTGGACAAATGTCAAACTTCAGAAGTTAAGAGAAAAGTATACCAGAAGCAGTGGGCCTGAAATCCAAGATTTAGATTATATTGAATTAAGAGCTTTACTTGGGTTAATAATATATTCGGCAATATTTAAATCTAACGATGAAGATATTAGTAGTATTTTTTCTACGAAAGGCACTGGAAGGGAAATTTTTCGTTTAGTATGTCCGGACAACGATTTGCTGTTCTCCTTTTATGTCTTCGGTTTGATAACCATGAAGACCGAATCGTCCGGTACGAAAGTGACTCAGTTGCACGAATTTCTGATTTGTTAAATCATTTCTTTAATAAAGCTCATTGTTGCTATTCACTGGACACAACAACTTATATTGACGAAATGTTAATTGCCTTCAGGGGTCGGTGCCGATTTAAAATGTACACTCCTGGCCAAAATTAACGCAGCACCTCCCATGCGATTCTTACGGCCGGTGCTGCGTTAATTTTGGCCAGGACTGTACATCCCGAGTAAGCCAGCTAAGTATGGCCTCAAAATGATGTGTTTGACGGATACATCGAATAGCTATTTGTATTATGCCTATTTGTACGCCGAAAAAAGTACCAACGGAAAAGGTCTGTCAGAGGAAGACAAAAAGACTTCGAAACCTACGCAATCAGTTCTGCGTCTCACTGAGCCAATATTTCATTCCAATCGAAATATTACAGCTGATAATTGGTTCACTTCAAACTGATTAGTTTATTAAGGCTTTTAAATTTTGTTAAATATGTCATTTAATAAGTTTAAACATATTTTTAAAAATGTGGTCTCCCAGACCGCACGTCACTGGTAGTGTGACAAAAATTGCACGTCACTGGTTAAGAGTTAAGGATATGAAGCTCGATCATTCAGGTATTGCAACTACATACATCTTAGCTGTAGATCTAATAGTTCTTGGCGTTGATTAGAGTCGCTCTTCTCGATTCAACGCGTACTATGGCCCACAGAAAACATATACGGCGATCAAGTGGAAAATAACGAAAGAAATTGATCGAACTGAAAACAACAATCAAATGCAAAGTAACTCACACATTGTTTTCGAAGACATATTTAAATCATTTCCAAAACCAAGCAAATGAATTGATCTAAATACAACATTCAGTATAAAATCATCTCTCATTTCGATTTTCAAAAATAGATAATTTGAATCACAACGATTGAATACGCACTTCAATGAGAAGTAAATCAACCAAACAACAAACAAACTTTTTCTTAACTTAAAATAGGTTAAAATGCAGGAAATCGAATTCAACAATAGCATTTGTCGTCAGGGGGACCGGTTGTTTACATCCTCAAAATTTTACAAATATTTCGTGTATTTCGTGTAAAATCTCGAAAATTCAATTCAAAAACAATAATCCACCACAAAATAAGATTCTTTATTTTCCCTTCTTTTGGTTTTTGTTTCAATTTCGTATGACCATTCTTTTTAATTTAATTTTTTGAAAGAAATAATAAAGCCTGCAGCGGCAAGAATGAACTTTGCGTGCATTTATTACGGAAATGCTTTGACTCGTCTGGAATAGAACCGAGGACGAAATGTCAACATTTTCTACAATAGAAACACTCCCGTATTTGAATGCAAGGTTGTGTTAAAATTTCATATCAGTCGATCCAGTATTTTTCGAGTTTTGCTGCCACAACATACGCAGGTGGATTTTTATTCATTTTTATATATAAGATTACCTCAGCAATAAGACCGTTCCGTCAGAAATCTAATTCCTCATAAGTAAAGAGAGGAGTAATAATGGTAGATTTAACAAGAAGTTTGCGAAGTCGAGGAAGTTAATACAAGCTAAATTTGGAGAAGAAAGTCGCAAAATATTATGCATGGATCATGGATTAGTTACATCTCCTCTAAAAACAATCACAATATGTCACTGAAAACGGAGCAGAGGGTCGAAAATTCCAACTTGTTTTTGGTTGAAAATTGAATATGATCTGCATTAATTTCAAAAAGTAATAAAGTAAGTTTTAGTAACTAAAAGACAACAAACTGGGAATAAAAGACGATCAGCAATGTGCTTCGCACAGAAAATTCATTAATATTCCATTAATTTATGTTTTAAGAAGAATTTATTGAATATCCAAGGGTAAAAAAGGACCGATATGGCCTCGATTCCTTCCTTCTCCTATCTCATGTTTAATATACGAAGAGACCAAAGGCCTCGCATCCAAAACAAAATGAGGAAGATTTCTTCGGTGGCTCTGAAATTTCTTATAATATTTGATTTTCGAACTAAACAACTCATATTTACCAGTAATATTCAGGATGTATGAGATAAACGTAAGACAACGACATTAAAATTGAACTTGACGATGTTAATGTACAGAGTCTGGCATTCCACGGTGAAAACAATTTGACGGTGTGAGATGAGATAACAATATAGAACATATTCATATCAATATATAGATACAAATACACATACATGTATGCAGTTTTCCTGTCTAATGCTGGGATTAAAAAGTGGAAGGTATAAAGATATCTTTAAAACTTTTCTAATAATGAATAATATTCGATGATCCAATAAATGGAACTTAACTCACCACGAAATCAATGTTGCTCATTTCATGATGAGGGTTCTGATGGTACGCTTGAGGATGCTGCTGATGGTGCTGAAGATGTGCCGCTGCCGCACCAACACGAATTTCTTGGTCATGTCCGACGACCACAGGTCCGTAGAATTTGGCAAAGGAGCTGGCTGGACGGTGATGGTACTCGGATGAGGCGGGTGAGATTGCTACGAGGACGAGCCAAGCTAGACTCCATGGACACTTCTGTTGAGGTAAGTCCGACAGGAGCAATTGGTTCATAAGCGATATTTACACTTCTTGTAGAACGGCATTTTTCAGAATTAAATATACGTTCTTTGACGCTACTGCATTCTATGATTAATATTTTGGGCAACAAATGAGTGATTTAATTTTCTTAAAATCGTTATTAAACGTAAACGTGACATTAGAAAAATATTTGATTGACGCTTTGTTTTATTCGAAATTTCCTGTTGTCCAAAAGATATTATAATAAATAAGTCAAACAAGTTTCAATAGTTCCTGCTACCATACTCTGATGAATGGAATATTTTCATTTGTCATGTGGTACAGGATAGAGAAAAATGCATCTTTCATTTTCTTTTTTTCCAGTCTTGATCATGGCTGTGATGAAATGAAAGCTACCGAGGTATGAGTGAATAATTGCACAGTTTTGGTCTCTCCTTACGGAGTACCAAGAAAAGTGTTACTCGCAGAGTCATTGTGCTTCACTTGCGTGGATATATTTCCCTATCGAATGACTTATGTTATACTCTTCTACATTCGCACATGCATACATAGGATCTTTTAAGTGTCTGATCGAATAAATATTACCGATGGGATTCTTAAACAATAATTCCGTTTATCCTTATAAGGCACATCCGAAAAACCGTTGTTTGTGAGAGATTCCCTTTATCCTGAGCACACAGATGAGAGGTAGACCATAGATAGGAGACAAACCTTGGTAACAATGCACGGTCGTAGATTAACAAACTTCATCTTGGTAGCTTCTAAAATGTCCTCCTTGGTATCTCCTAGCTTCGCTCCGATCAGGACGTACTTTTCTTCCAGTCTGTCTAGGCACTGAGATACGAATGCTGTCCATGCTTCCATATATACCAACTGATCCAATTGCCCCACCCATACCAATGCCCATGACTAAACGGTACGGGGTAGCTCCGGTCAGGAAGCCCTCTAGCAGCTGAGTTACGAAAGAACTTCCGATCTTCACGCCTAAATGTGCTATGGAGCGACGCTCACAAATATTAAAACCGGCGGAGGTGGTCACACACTTCGCGAATTTTAGGGAACGAATTCCTTCCGCCTCTCCCCCCCCCCCCACACTAACTAAAGAAGCCATCGGTGGTAGGTACGAGAGTGTGCGTTACCTAATTCTCGCCCAGAAGTCCTTTCTCCCATAAGACTCTTTCCCCTGCCACTGCGAAAAATGCATTTTTTTCAGAAGAAATTATGAAATCTGAAAATCTCACTCGAGTGAGCGTTAGTATCATTTCTGCCGGTTAGCTGGAGACACGCTACGGTCGCCACCTTTGCCGTGTTTTCACTTTTTCGACTGTTGTGGACGGAGGCGTCGGCGCGATGAATTCAGACGCGAGACGCAAGGGGTCGGCCGTTGAAAAATTGCCTTTTTTTAGGATCCGGAATGCGGAATCGGGTGCGATTTAACCGGACGGAGGGAAAAGAGGCACGAAACGAAGGGCGTACTTAAAGTTTACACAACGCCTCGTTACCTATTGTGATGAATGGGATTGGAGTGCCATTTGTCATTTCAATATCCGATAAAGTAACGAATTTCCGTATGCCCGAAAATTGTCATTTAAATATAGGTAAATTCGCCCCTTGGTTCATTTACCTCATAACCTAAGTTATTTAAACTTTCTTTTTTTATTTCGGTAAATATCTAATTAATAATAAGAATAAAATTGACCCCTCCTCAGATCTGGCTTTTATAAATTGACATGCGATGATTGCGGAGTATATTGGACATACTTCCAGCAATTTACATGTTAGTCAAAATGAACACAAATCCAGTTTCAAAAATAAATCTGAAAGGTTCCATTTTGCTAAACACCTTCTTGATGAAAATCATTCATCCGATTTTTCCATCCAACTACTTCATTGCATACAAAGATTCCAAAATGAACATTTTAGAGCAGCTGGTAATAATCCATCACAAAAGATGTACATAATTACAACTTAACTAACTTACATCAATTTATGACCACCTCACCCTGTTATTTGGCTCTCTTCCTCCCCTTCCCCCACCTACCACAATATCTACTTTACCCTCACCTTAATCACCTTGTTGCTTACTTTGTCTGTTTACTCCCCCCCCCCTCGTTCTTCCAATTCCCCCTCTTCTAACCTTAGTATATATACTCGCGTTCACCTTTTACTGTGCCAGAAGATGACTTAAAAGTTGAAACCGGTCGTGTATTGGAATATATTCTGTGGAATTACTACAAAGTATTCTTTTATTTTCAACCATTCAAAATATTCTTTTATAAATATATGTATATAATGTATAGCTGTAAACACGTCTGAAAATGATTTTTGTTAATCTAAGGACTGGTTAGCAGACCTGGAAAACGTCGTATGAAAACAGAAATACTCTTGGAATAGGAATGTCCATTTGACCAAGCGAAGTAAGTATCACATCAGAAATACACATCTATGAGGCAAAGCTTCCCAATTTGATTTTTCGAAGGAGTTTTTGTCAGAAGCGCATCATTGAGCTTTGTTATTCGAAGAGGTGATCAAGAAACGCATTCCAGTCCCTCCATAACAAAAACAACAATGCAATACAATAAAGCAATTAAATTGTAGCTCTAGAATGGAATGAACGACAGGTTACATGCATCAAAACAAAAGGGATGTAAGCCGAAATGCTGATCACAATCATTCCTCAATCATGAGACCTCTATCAATACCGATCACTTAGACATTTATTTCATTACCTCCTTGTCAATGATGAACACACTAATCACTAAATGAGACTATTTAAGATCAAATTCCAGTCGAAAGGTAAATTTTTTTGCGATAATTAATAAGAAATGTGTAATTAAATCATTTGCTAAATTCAATCAAAATTGATCAAATAGAATACAAATGTTGGAAATTGAAAAGAATATCATTCCGGAAAAACGTCTGCCTTGAATTTAACCTCTATAGCAATCACAATAAATGTGCAATTATGTATCAACTGTTTGTATCATTTACCAGACATCACCACTGACTAAAGCTTTTTATAATTGCTCATACATCGCGGAAAGGATCCACGAACTATAATAAATCAGCGATTATATCAATTTTATCAATAGCAATTCACACTCTATACCTTTCTGTACCGCCTAAAATATTTGTTAGTTGGTTAAATGCTCTCCCGTAAGTCTAGGAATCACCCGGAATTACGTTTCGATCACAAGTGAACTATTGAAACAACACCGCAATCAATCAGTTGTAATCCAATTAGGTTGCTCAAATATAAAATAAAAAGCAAATGTATTTATAATTTTTCTTTAGATGGAAAGAGCATATATTGCGAATGCCTAGAGAGAGATTTCCAAAGCAAGCTTAGGAATATAAGCCATTGGGTAAATGGAGTGTAGGAAGACCACGTTTAAGACGGTAAAGTGAAGCCGGGACAGGCTTAAAGCCTAATCCTGGAAGGAAGAAGAAGATTTATACATTTAGGCATCTCTTTTAGGAAGAATATCTTTCGGAATTCACAACTATTACATTATTAATCTTTCGGGATAAATAACTCAGTCGCTGTGAGATGCTTCTCCGCTGGCTCTTCTCAAGAACCAAATTTGTCTCATTGAAAAGACGCGGGGAAATGGATTTGCCAATAGCGCGGAAATATTAGGAACGCTGCCACACATCTGAACTCCTTGGTTTCAAAAATAGCATCACGAGAAATAAATTTTTGCTTTCCAGTAAGCTGACTTTTCTGGCTTAGGAACTTCTTCAGAGGAACCCTCTCCCTCTAATGATTCGGTCTCGCGCCTTCCTCGATAACTGCGAATCCAACAACCATTGAGATGTTTTGGTTCATAAACAAATGCAAAAATAATCCGAAATTAAGTACAGAAATAAAAAAATTCAAGCGATAAAAAGGATGAATTTAGATTATTCGTGTCTTAAGGGGTGAATATCAGACCGAGGCTCCTTAATTAAAAAAACAATATTCGTGTGTCGTAATAATCGAAAGATACTATAAATAAAACATACAAAATATTTATTACGAAATAAGTTCATTTCACAGAAAACCTAATCGATATATCATGACAAAAATAATTAAATATATTTAAGTGCATTGGTTACAGTACACAGAAGTAATTAGCGATTCTACGGATTGCAATGAGTAAATGAAAAACAATAGTTATCACTTGAAGTATATACTATAGTGCATTTAACCTAGGATAGCAAAACACATGAGAAAGAAACGCCGCTGAATAATTTTATAAGGAGAGAGTAATATACCTCCGAAATTAGCTAAGTTATAATTTAAAATTATTTTTTTTAGTTACATTTAATTATACTAAATCCTCGCGTTGAAAATTAAGAAAATATAACGACTGAGAGTAATTTCCTTATTAGAGGTAAAATTTCTCTCTTTCATATATCTAAATACATATGCAAGTATATATAGCAAAAAAATCAATCAAAGTACTTTTTAAGTCCATATCCATAGTAATTTTTCACAATTAAGAATTGAGAACGTCACAGCCTTCTTAACTGAGACACCAACAGGACGAGGCCCATATATAACGCCTTTATTGTAAATACGTCCCTGGTGAGAGGCATATCTCATACTAAGGCAAAGTGAGGTAATTAGGCGTATTTCTTATCAACACGCCATCGTACATAGTTACCAGGGATTTCCAGATAAGTTACCTCCGGAGAAACTATTCCATATCGTCCGCCGCCGACAAAGCGTTCCGGTAGCTCCGGTCCTGTGAGGAAACGATGACGTCACCATACTCTTCGTCTAACTCATTCGTGCAAGACGAGCGACTTTTTTTTTCACTTGAGAGATATTACGAGGAAAATTGCGAAGAAAGTTCAAGAAAACTATAAAGGAGCACCAATCGTTTTTTTGAACTCTGCAAAAATGGAAGCGTTTGTGAAGCATATCTGTGTCAGATAATTCAAATTCCACTCGAAATATTTCATGTCCATTTGGACGAAGAGCAAAAACTTATGACTGGTCCAAAGGTAAAGGACTTTATTCACAAGTTATTTCGCATCATTAAGGATTAATTGAAATGCCTGTTTCGCTTATAATCACGTTAACTTGCTAATGGTTTTATGTTACACACACTTTTATGCCACAAAAGTAATTTAATCTCTCTTGTCAAAAGCGTCCTCACAACATTCAACAAACTACTTTTTGATCTCTCTTTATTAGAACCATTAAACTTCTCCTCGCTCTCCATTTAATCAACGACCGCGTAATATCCATCACACTTCATTTCACTTACGTTCACACATAATTCTTCCATATGTTCTTCTGTATGGAAGAAAATAATATCTTAAGAGGAAAATCTCTAGATCTATATTGTAATGCACGTGTATGGCGCGGTTGCCTATCCGATTTTCAGTTGTCAATTTTTCATAAACAAAGGCCCATTGAGTTGAACGGTCCACTATCTTTAAGCATAAAATGTGCCCTGAAAGTTTCGTTAGAATTTGTTTCCTACAAAGCTAGTGTTCCCCTTGTTAGAATATAATCTGTCCACACCATTTCCACAAGCTCACCATTTATCCTCAAGCAGGGCCGTAGCTAAAGCCTCGGGGGCCCTGGGGCAACAAGTAAATTTGGGGCCCCCCATACGGAAATCTTTTTTCAGATTTTAAAGTACACCTAGAGTTTTCTAGTTTGAATTTCCCACACATATAGGGAGACGCATATTTTGGGAGACAATTGTTCAATTTGAGGCATTTTCTGGGGCCCCTTCCAGTCGGGGCCCTGGGGCACTGCCCCACCTGCCCCATGCTGGCTACGGCCCTGTCCTCAAGCCACAAACATTCGATCTGTTCATTCTTTCAAGCATAACTACCTTTTCTTTGGGAATATTTATCCTCAGATCCATTCTATGCACATCCACAAACAAACTACTTAACCAAATATTCAATAATATAAATTCTCTAACACCTGTATCATATGTTGACAAGCATACAAGGAATATTGCTTTGTAAAAATATTGTCCATCACAGCCTGTGAGCAATGTTATTCTAGTTAAACCTCATCGAGAGTACGCAAACAGTTTATGGGATCCTACAGATCTGTCTGTAAGGTATTCAGCCCGAAATCCAGTTGGAACATCATGATGATTAGCATAAGTTATGAAGTGAGGGGATTGAGACTTATTAGGCAAAATGTAGTTTGCTCTTGATTATTTCATTAAGCCAGAACGCTGTAAGTGGGACCTGTTCATGTAAGTGACTCACTACTCTACGAATACTCTATGAATATTGCTTTTATTAGCATTCTATCTGGAGAAACCTTAATCAGTGCCACTGCCCAGGATCACTAATATTTCAGTGATTTTCTTACGACCACAGCCAGGCTGTGACAAAAATAGGTCAAAGATATATATTTGTCTATCCTTAAAAAAAGACAAATGAAGAATATTCCATTCATCAGGATTTCGTAGCAGGAATAATGAACTTGTATGGACTACTTAATTTGAGGTGTCAACCTGAAATTAAGTAGTCCATATAGGACTAAGCAAAATCAGAAGTAGTAAATTATTAATTGGATATCATTAATATAGGTACATAGTGTATCTTTAAACAGTTCATCTCCAGTCTTTTGATACTAATGTTTAAAAAGTATAGTTTTAAGGGTCCTAATTATACTGTTGATGTTCATTGCATTCTCTACTAGAGGTAAAAAACATTCTTTTTGATCAATTTTTGTAATATTTTGGCTAGAAAGATCTCAAGCAAAAGTAAATAACATTATTTGATAGCAATAGCTTTTCCTAAAAATCTGATGAATAAGGAATTTTAAAATACTTGCATGACATGTTCAACTGCAAGTATTACACAAACTCACCTAGCCACAGAAAACTGATCAACTTTAGCAAACAACTGTAGTACTTCATGCAGCCATAGGAAAGTTACCATAGGGGATAGCACCATTAATTTTGAATATATAGTAAATTCTATATTTAGTTCATAATAGACAAATGTATCTCAACCCCTTTTATGCTTAATAATGACTCACAGTTTTGTGGCTTTATGGCATTCAGCATTATTTTCTTTATTATTGAAAAAATGAAAATTGTATTTATGCGTAGAAGCCATAAACCACCAACAAACAAAAGAGGAGAGATTCGAAAGAGGTATTTTGAGCAATTTCCATCCTACTAAATTTCAACAACATTGGAGCTAAAATGTATGGAATTCACTTTGAATGTATTTCCAATCAGCAGATACCTCATTTATCACATAAGTGTGTCTCTACTTCTTTATTTCTAACCTTCATGATACTGGAAAGGATATCAAAATTAATTTACAGGACTCAAAAATATACTTTTAGCAGATGAATTTTTGAAACATTTTACATGGAAAACAAGAAAAGGTTTTTTGAGAGAAATATCTTGTTAGAAGTCCCCAGTACCTGAATTCACTGATATTTATGTACTACTGATTGTAACTATAATATGCAAATTAAAATTTGTAAGTGTTATCCTACCAGTGAAAATGTCTACATATTTAATTAATATACAATTACTCTTTAGCTATGACAAGAAATTAATTTTTTAAATGGGCTATAATTTTAAAGTTGACTCAATTATAATACAAATTCCAACTACACCGTAGAATGGGATAACTTCGGCCATTTTTAAGAGGTTTTTTTTTAATATTTCTCCATTCAATTACATTCTGTAAGCACATAAAATTTAAATCAAATGGAGGTAAACCTTATTCATTGCAAATAATATTTAAAACATTTTCTTAAATCAACAGAATTTGTATAAAAAATTAAGAATAGCGGCCGTAGGGGTGACTGAGGGGTGTCTTCGACCACTAAATATCGCTTATTAAATTAATTATATGACTAATAACACAAACATTTATTTTCAAAATGTTTAAATTATCATTATAATTACTTTATTGTTTAATAGGTACTGAGATAAGGAGAAATTGACTCAAAATAAAGTTTTTCCACTATTATATTATCAATTTTCAAAAGAAAAAAATAAACTTTCTTACATTTTTATTTTTTCCTCCAAAATTATGAATAAAAAATTCTTGTAGAAAACTACTACTCACTGCCATTCAAACCCTTTTAAAATTTTATTCAAGCTTTAGAGACTGTTTTTTGTGTCTACTAATGAATCCCCAAACCCAAACAATTTCATTTATTGCTTAATTATTGTCAAATCATTGGACATTTACTTTTTATAGTTTAAATAAGTTTGTAATAAAATTTGGATATCACAAGCACTTATAAGATACTTTAACAGCACTTCCACTAATTTAATCTCTTCTTCATGAAGAAGCACTGTTTGGCCTCCGACTTTCTTCGAATGTTTCCTGGTGAGCTAATCTTACAGAGTGCCCCTCAGGACCTGGTACTTTTCTGCTGACATTCTAATTATTTTTTTCCACTATTGACTTCATCTAACACTTCCTTTAAGCTAATTTCATCATGCCTTTGATACAAACCCCTACCACTGACTTTCTGGTTGTTCCCAGGTATGGCCAAAGTCACCCCACAATATTGCAATTTTTTTCCTAGATGGCTATAATAACCAGATCTTAAGACAACCATATTTACTTTTCATATTGTGGTTATGAACGAACTAATGAAATCATAAGATCATTTTCTCTTACTTGACTTTAACAGAGAGTTATACAACTGAGGGTTTGAAGACTTGTCTCAAGAATGCACAAATTTCAACTGAGCTCCCAATGGCAATTGCACCGTAAATGTTATAAGGAGCAGGGCGTATTTGCTGGCAATATGTCCAGACAGTCTTATAAAGGGTGGAAAAAAATAGCCACTTTGTGAAATTTTAGATATTGTGCTACAAATTTACAATTTGTAGAGCAGTGCCTGCATGGCCAAAGTCAACCCTTTCTACGGTACTTGCAAATTCTACAAATGATGTATTTCATTATCTACAGGAAATAAGGACATTTAAAATACAAGAATTGAATATAAAATTGTACTGCATAAAGTAGCAAAACTTTTACATGGTAATGGTTACAGAAACTAGCATATATGTTGGCGTACAAGTCGACCTTTGGAGCCTAAAAAAATCTCTCAAACCAGGGGTCGACTTATACGCCGAACATATAATTTAACCCTTTACCACCGAGGGGTAAATAGCTGATACTGCCTGCTTTACACTTGTTGTACACAAACCCTGCAACTCACCACAATTATTCCTTGCTGAAACTAATTTTTGGCAAGTCTAATTAACGTAGATATCATATAAAACAAATTTCATCAGGAAATACAATTGTGGTCGAAAGTATGTTGTGTTATGACATGTTTTCATAAAAAGAGAGTTAAATTAATAACCATTTTCATATCTTTAAAATAAATTTGACGCATATTTATTCTTCGCAAATCATATTCATTTCTTCACTGGTATGTTTATTTTACAAAAATAAAATATATTCTTCAATGTTTTCTTTATACAAATGAAGATCAATAAGCACATCATGGTTTGTTTTTGTTTATATAAAGGTTATGATTCGACTTAGCATTAGGAATTACTGGAAGTTGTTTTAGCAGTGTCGTGATACCATATTATTATGGTATCACGACCATTTTATTTGTAAAGCCTGAGTGATGCCAATGAAAGAAACTTGTGTAATAGTTAAACAGATGCGTGAAGCTAACATGGCAGCTGAAAGAAACAATTCTTGTGTCTTACTCTTATGTGGTAAATATTCCTTAAGCTATCGTACATATATGGATACTGTAGTTTTTAACCTAAATTATACCCAGTGCAACTTCCAACACTGCATGTAAACATAAACTATTCAATGAAAGTATTTTTTACCAATATTTAACTCTTTTTCAAATATAACTATTGGTGATAGTAGGTGAGATTTAGGAAAATTCTCTGCTAACTACTGGGTTTAAAGACAATTCATATTTATGGTCATTAAAAGTTTATTTGCTTACTTAACCTTTTCACTCTTCTTAAATTCCCCAAGAACTAAACACTAAATTATCTTCTGTAACTGATGATAAATAGAAGAATGGTTTTCATACCACTGTCAACTTAATCACCTTTCTCCTTATCCATAAAGTGGTTAGTGTTTATTTATTTCATTGTTTATTTTCCATTTCTGAAAGATTATTTCACAAATGAATATATATCATTTACTACAAACTGTTTCATCCTACCTAGATCCATCATTTTCTACATAAATAGTTTATTTGAATCCTCCATTTATTCCAAATACAGAATCATGTCTATCCATCCAAAAATGTTCAATCATTTGAACCTTTTTAAGCAAAACTTCAATAAGTGGGTCTTTCTTCCAAAAAATTGTATTTTTTTTTGCATTAGGTATACTCACCTAGAATTCATTGTAGATTCACTCATAATATGTGAAATGCAACAGTACGATTGATCCTGTTAAGACATAGCATTACTGAAAAGTATCATAAATTCCCAGATTACCTATGATTACAAAATTAAATAACATTGGAATTTATAGTTAATGAGGAAATCAAAAATTTCAAAGTAGTCCACATGAAAAAATTATAAAAAATTAGATTTGTTCAGTAGGCAACCTTTTGTCGGAAACTTGGAAATTTCTCATTCTAAAAACTGTAATCTTCTTTGATTGAGAACTTTAAACAGAATATATGCTATTCTTTCCTTCCAATGTTTATTTTTAAGGATACTTAGTGCAATATTGTACCTTGTAATTACTCTCTTTAGGTGTAAACAAAAATGAGCATAGAAAATGATATGTAATATGAATTAAAAGGTAATGATATTTCAACCTTGAGGCCAAACAGTTTGAACAATCCAAGGAAGATAATTTGATACTCTGGCATAAACAGCAGGAGAGTTTTTAAAACCACACAATTTGCCGAATGAGGTAACTCCAATAACATTGTACATACAATAGATATCGTTTCTCACGTACTGCAGTGGACCTCCAGAGTCACCCTATTAGAAGGAATCAAGAGAAGACATTGTAGTATAATAACAATTAATAAAAAATTGTAGTAGCATATCTAGCATTTTACTAAAATATGATTGACTATCCAAAAGTGATCCCAAGGACTCTAAAAAGTGTTTTGCCATCAATACATATTTGAATGAATTGAATATATACACCATAATTGTATGTATGTATTGTAATTTAATTATAAATTGTATACATGTATATCAATGATATAGAGATTTCCAAAGAGTTTTCAGGAGCAAAAAATTTTTCACAAGAACAGAACCGAAGAAAAATTTAAGGCACTAAATATTTTCAATACCCAGCCTCATTGATATTATATTACCAGTTATGTTTTTCTATGTTCAGGAAGCATTAAGTAGTCAAAACTGACTACTTAATGCTTCCTGGACTTTGTTGCCTTGCAAAATGGCTTAATAGAATTACAGACATGGTGCTCAAATAATCTCATGTTCTTAAATACAAATAAATGCAAAGTTGTATCCTTTACGAAATCAAATAATCCAACAAATTACCCTTACAACATCAGTGGTAACATACTTGCTAGTGAATTAATAATCCAAGATCTTGGTTTGCTACTAGATTCATCTCTCAATTTTAATGCCCATTTCCACTTTGTTAGCAATAAAGCCTTGAAGATGTTAGGATTTATTACCAGGCATACTAACAGTATGAATAACTTTCTTAAAAGTATTGTACTGTACTATTGTGAGACCTATCCTTGAATATGCATCCACAATCTGGTCCCCATATTATACTAAACAATCTAAATTAATTGAAAGAGTACAACATAAATTTCTTAGACTTATCAACTATAAGCAGGGTAATGATGTACAAAATATATCATATGAAGTTATGCAATAAGAGCTAAGACTTTTTCCTCTTCATCATCGACGTATATTATCTGACTTAAAATTTTTGCACAACCTACTCGACAATATAATAGACTGTCCATCAATTTTGGAACATATTAAACTCCGTGTGCCATCCCATGTTACTAGAGGTCAAGACCTATTTGTCATACCTGTTTCAAAAACTAATTACTCTTATAATGCACCCCTCAATAGGCTACATCGATTAGTAAATACTCACCATAAAAATATAGACATATTCCACACTAGTTTACATACAATTAAAAATTTAAGCCCCATTGAATACTAAACATAATTTAAAAAAAGAATTATCAATCACTCACTGTAAATAATACATAAAATATGTTATTGTATAATTCATATGTATGTTTTTATAATTTATATCATATATGTTAAAATGTATTTGGCATTCTGTTTCTATTATTTTTCATAAGGCTTTTAATAATTATTCTCTTCACAAATGCTGTTTATGTTTATTACTTGTAACATCTTATGCGTAAATTTTATTACTCATATTGATGATAGTGATATTTATGCTTAAAATCCAATAATTTGCGATATTAATTTCCATATTTGTGATATTTTACACTTATAAAATCCTATTGTTTATTGTATTTTATACTTTTAAATTCTGCTATGTGATATTGGTGCTGTGACATTTTTGTAACAAAAGGGTATATCCCGTTGAATAAATAAATAAATAAAAGTATGCATACAGAGTTTTTTGATATTTATAACGCTACTCAGATTTATTTTTAAATATCTCTTAGTACTAGCCAAAATATTGATAATGATTTTAATTTATTAATCAGTAAAACAAAAAATGTATAAGTAATCAGGAAGCTCCCTAGATATGATAAAAAAACTTTTTAATTTTCACAATAAAACTTTAATGGGCGACTGGTTTCAGCTACAAGCTATCATCAGGTAAAACATTATCGGAAAGCAGTCGCTTAATACTAACAGATTGGAGGGGAGGGTAAGGAGAGGGGAGGGTTTGAGGAAGGTGATTTCATTGATGGGATTTTCAGCACAAGTAATTCTGATGGTCTCCATAGCATCTAATTTCTTTCCTTTTGGCTGCCTGTGCAGGAGATTTACGGAGAATGAACTTCTGTGGCCAGTTTCTTCCAAATGAGCTGCAAATGCTGATAACGCAAAATTCTTCGAACGATAGCACCGTAAGTGTTCTTGAGCTCTTGTCTTGACAGGGCGACCACTTTGACCACAATAGGAAGCTGTACAGTCATTGCATTGAAGTATGTACACCCCAGACAGAGAGGAAGGATCCAACTTATCTTTGGGATGAGATAAGAAGTGCTGAAGGTTCGAACGGGTGTAAAAAGCAGTTTTTAAATGCTTAGGAAACCGATTTGCATAACATAAGAAATATTACCCAATGGGATTTTCACCCACTTTTGTTTCAAGTCATCAGAAACGGAAAGGGAGGGGAAGATAGAAGCGGAAGCAATTTTTCTCAATTTCTTCTGAACCAACTTATCAACAAAATCCTTCGGGAAACCATGAAGAGGGAAAGAGGGATGGATGGTGAATGAGGGATCAACGTGATGACTATACAGCGTCCTATTGTGGTCAAAGTGGTCGCCCTGTCAAGACAAGAGCTTAAGAACACTTACGGTGCTATCGTTTGTAGAATTTTGAGTCATCAGCATTTGCGGCTCATTTGGAAGAAACTGGCCACAGAAGTTCATTCTCCGTAAATCTCCTGCACAGGCAGCCAAAAGGAAAGAAATAAGATGCTCTGGAGACCATCAAAATTACTTGTGCTGAAAATCCTATCAATGAAATCACCTTCCTCAACCCCTCCCCTCTCCTTACCCTCCCCTCCAATCTGTTAGTATTAAGCGACCGCTTTCCGATAATGTTTTACCTGATGATAGCTTGTAGCTGAAACCGGTTGTCCATTAAAGTTTTATTGTGAAAATAAAAAAGTTTTTTATCATTTCTAATGTTGTTCCACGAAGTACGGCCAGAGAACTTAGATTTCAAGCTCCCTAGATGTTATAATTTTTTCCAAACATCTATCACATCTCTTAAACTAGCATTAAAAAAAACTTCAAATTTATAACTTCAAAAAGTGCAAACTCCCATATCAAACCTTCAATAATAAAAAATCCATGATGGCTATCATTCTTTCTGCAGAAAATATTAAGGCAGTCAAAATTATTATTATCTAAAAATCGAATCATAAAACTGAATGGCAATTCTTGTTTGTAGGTTTATACTCACCTGGCAGGTGTCTTTACCTCCTTCCAATTCCCCAGCACAAAGCACAGTATTATCAATTCCATTACGAAGTGCACTTGTTGTCGCTTCTATTCGGAAAAAATCATTACAAGTCACAGAATCTATAATGGACAGCTTGACTTTCAGCAGATCAGGACTACTGTCTTCACCTAAAAGATGAAAAATTTTCTGGTTAAAAATACACAGATAACTCTATTACCCTGAAATTAGGTTAATGATATAATCAACTATCGAGTAAATGAAAGGGAAACCTCAGTGTACACATTAAGGTAAAATGAAATTGTGATGCATTAAAAAATGCAAATTAAAGAAATCAATTCCAGTGATATTTGGTGGAACTTCATTTTTCAAAAAACACCAAAAATGAAACACAACACACTTGTACTAATTCCACAAATTTGTGGAATTAGTACAAGTGTGTTGTGTTTCATTTTTGGTGTTTTTTGAATGCAAATTAAATTCTTGAAAATCATATTTATCAAAGCCTTAAACGTTTTTCTCTTTTGACAGCATACATTGCCATAACTTAAAGAAGATAAATTATTAGAGCAGTCTGGAAAAGAGTATTGCAATAAGAAACTGTATATGGTTTGTAAGGAAAAATGAGATAAGAGTTCTCCAATAGTTCAAATAGTATGAATACTATTTTCATACTATCTTTTGTAAAAAATAATATATTTAAGACTTTCACGGCATATAATTGATAAGTACATAACTTCCTAAGGCTAGTTAGAGCATCAATTTATGGAAGAGTTTTAAGATTTCATTTTATGATTCATCAGCAATTTCTATGAAAACATAGGATTAGGATAGTATAAGAATGCTTGAGAAGTGTACTTTTTGCATCAGCTTAACTTCATATATTTCATGCTGCAGCAAAGAATTTGTGATTTATAAGTTGGATGTTCTTACCATAACCAATTCGTCCCCAGCCAGTAGCTATTGCTCTTTCATAAGGTAATTGGAATGCATCATGCAAACAAGCAGGGCGAATGTGCTTGTTGAAAAATGGATGTAAACCACCTTCTGGGATGGGTGCAGGAGGTTGTAGTGGTCCAAGATTATCTGAAGGCAATGGAGCTATTTTCATCAAACTAAGGTCATGATACTTTGATGGAACTTTGTATCTTGGATGTCTAATCCGTTGAACTATTTCCAGCAACCTCCCATGTTCTCCAAAAGATCCATTGCCTGCAATTGGGCTCAACTGTAGTTCACCAACTTGTGCCCATTTTGCAGGTCCTCTAAATTTAGGAGTGAAGAAGCATATTGTCTTCAATTATGTAACAGTATGATCTATGTTTAAAAATAAATAAAGTTACATTGAAATTTGTGTAGAGTATAGCACTGTTTATTGATAATGGATTATGATAAAAATATACCTAAACTTATATTACCATAAAATCACTTAATGAGACAGACTTGCAACTTATGCATTACATATAACTTAAGCAACCACACAAATTTATTTTGTCAAATGATTGGCTTCATACCATCATAAAAAACTGACAATCAACTACCACATTATACATTGATATTTGAATGTCCTTCGGCCCAGAGCTAGTCAAAAGAGGGTTTTGTGGATGACAACCATCCAGACATTTCTGTGAAACGCTTATCAATAAAAATACATTATTTACATTATAAATGGTGAATAACAATTTCAATAAATATTTTCTCCTAAAATTTTACGTTTTAATTATAACCAATTACCTATTGTGTTTTAAGGAATTGCCCACACGCAGAATAATTGTGATGGCTTACCATATGAGGAGTAGAAGGAGGGAAATTTGTCATCTGGGCATCCATTCCTAGACTAAGAGGCCTGGCTATAGCCAGGCCTCTTAGACCTATAGGTCTTAAGCCACATGAGGATATTTTGTCATAGACTTTGCTTTTTAAAATATTACAATGATAACAGTTTAATATATAACTTGTAAGTTTCATGAAAATTCTTTTTTTTTAGATTATGCTTGAAAATGGTTTTTAAAGAACATAACGAAAAAATTGATAGCAAAAGATTATTTGGCTGAAATTACTATTCTTTTAAACACAAGGAAAAGGTGATTATTTTTGTTCAGATGAGTATCAATAAATCAAAGGAATATTTATGAAGTGATCAGTATGAACTATCAAAAAATATTCAATATGTTGGTAATGGTCATAAGCGAACTAGGTACATATGCATTGCTTACAGCTCTCCCCTGAATAATGGTTAAATTTAATTTATCATGTTTTAGTGACTTACAATGATCCACTAGATGTACAATGGGCAGCTGTCAATACATAGTTTTCACTTATGAGCGTGCCTCCACACTGCCAAGCGATGTCTGATTCTGGACCATAACCAATGGCAACCTAAAAATATACTCATTACATTACAATGGTAATTAAAGAATCCGTTAAATGAATAATGGTAGAGATCAGATAAAAATATTATTAGGCATAGCAATAATTTTTTATCTCAGGTATATATTCGGAGGGAACCCAACAAATTCTACATCAAGACGATTTTAATAAGCATAATTGACTGCAGACACTTTATCTCCTTAGGAAGTTTCTGGAGTAAAGTAAATGCATCATTAACTGATGGTACGCGTACCATTTTTAGTACTTATATAAAGATTTTGTGGTACACGAATAGTCGTTTATGATCTTTTAGTTTTTTTTAAATGAAACATTGAATCAAACGGTTAATAAAGAAACAATTGTCCTTTGGTGCCTGTGACAGTTTTGCTTCCACCGTTCCAACAAAGAAAATATGTCTAACAATAAGAGTAAAACCCCTCCGAATGTCCTCAGTAAGCGATTTAGTTTTCGAAAATCAATACGACCTATAAAGATTAAAAATAGCAATATATGACACACAAATGTGTGCAAAGTGTCTCACTTAAATCTATCAGTAATTCACTAAAACAGCTCACAAGCAATTCCATGGGGCTCCCGGATATTCATTTGCTCTGAACGTTTGCCTTTGGTGGAAGTGGTTCCCGGTTCGATTCCCGGTAGGAGCCAATGTGCAAAATGACCTAAGCCGTCGAAGCACTACTAACAATACTACTAGGAAATCTTACCATATGAGGAAACTCCGCAGGTTTTGTAGGAGTTCCTCCAACAATCAATGGTGTGTCATCCACTTCACAGAGGCTCTCTTGCTCATTTCTTGTGCCGGGTAAATTTAACGGCGAGGGTATCGTTTTGAACACCCACCTGGCATATTCTTGACATTCTGAAAATAATTTAACGCCTTCGATAAGAAAGTCAATATCACTGACTCGCTGAAAATAATGAACTATTATTTATAATTTAATGGAAGTGAAATGGAATTTAATGCGAGTTTCTGAACCACTGATAAATAAAGAATTATCGTTTGAACCCCAAATATTTCCTTTATACGGATGATAGTAAAAATTAATATAACGATTACTGAAATCGATCATTAAAATCTTTGAACACCGATAGGTAACAATAAACAAAAACTTGCTTCTCTTAGCGATGGCATTCGGAGTAGATGTATCAGGTGCAGGCGTCGTGGTAGAGGTTGAGGTGGTTGTTGTAGGAGGAGTTGTAGGTATTGCAGTAGTTGTGGGTTTCGTGGTTCCTCTTGTCGTGACGCTGGTAACGCTGGTAGGACCTGGACAGCACACTACCGGATCTCTTCCTTGAAATCCGCATCGGGTTGGAATCACCCCTTTCTGGAGCCCTTGTATCACAGCGGGACATTCTCTTATCACTTTGCACGTTCCTTGGCCTCCATTATTCACAGTGCAGCTATCGCCTTGAAAGGAAACCACGCGTCTCTAAAGAATCATCGGAATGAAAAGACGACGTCAAACGAGGATCACCGACGCTGCTTACCGACTTCGAGCGCGAGAGACGTTCCGATGAAAATCGTAACCAAAAGAATCGTAAGGAAAGGCTCGAATCGTCCCTTCATCATCAGGATTATCTAAGATGAATAACGAAGGAGACTCTGCAATCCTCAAAGTTTTACAGAAGAAAACAGATTTCGGTGAATTTGTTGGCCTCGTCGAAGCAGAAGAACTTCGCGGTCAGAAGCGGCGCCGAACAGTGCGTCCGCCGCGTTCGAGCGATCAAGGAGGAATGACTTGAATGGCCTTTCCTCCTTGTATCCGAGAGCCTCTTCATGCCCGACCGGTTCTTACAGAAAACTTGCTTTGCGTCATATCTTAAATAACTTTTGAAGTAGCATTACGAAGAGCATAAAAATACACGCATTGAATGCGGGAAACGTATATATCTTTCAGTTATAGAGATCATTATTTATCTCAATATATTCAATAATTAGAGATCGGCTATTTTGATTCCACCAAAACAAAGCGACGACTCATGAAACCGGAAAATAAGACTACACGTGCAAAGGGGGCGAAATATATTAAAGTCACATTCACCTCATCGCATGAGTGAATTCTCGAAGGTAACAAAGAATCTTACAGCAAAAAGTTTTCGAATGCCACAGACTTTTCCCAAGGTTAGTAAATTATGGGTGCTCATCCCATCAAAATGACTGCTCATCTTTACTGCCCTTCGAAGAATTGATGATACTGGCAAGGCTTTCTGGAAAGAATCAAGCTTATTCAGAACTGCGAATTATTCTTCAGATGATACCTTTTCGAGAATAAAAACAAATAGCTTGAGTCGCCAAGCCGTAACTTTGTAAGCATCGATTCCATAGCTCAAAATAATAGTGGGAGTAACCTTGAAACGTAATTATGTCTCGTAAGAATTATCAGTACCTTTGAATTGTTAAGTGATAACTTATTCACATATATGAAATAAAGGGCTAATATGACGCGATGAGAACAAAGGTAAGGATAAAATAAAGTAATCCCCGAAGAAAAACAAAGAAAAGTCGATTTTAAGATATAGTATATAGTAATTTTTCAGCTACTATTTAATGATAAAAAAGTTCGACTGATGAATGTTACTCGTGATTATTTCAACTCCACCACGACGCTTACCAAAAGAAGGCTAGTTATCTCATGCGGATTTCTGACACTTATTCCCTCTCTCAATTGTACAGAACGCTTTTCATTAAAGATGCTTCACTCCTTAGAATACTTTACCTCCTCCATCAATAAAGACGATGTGATATAATCAAAACCGTAATGTGCGGTAAGAAGAATTTTCTTAGAAAACTTATGCACCGCGGAACTAAAATGTATTTTTATCAACTTTTAGGGAGACTAAGTGACGTAATGAACGGATGGGCCGCCCTACGTTTAAAACCGCAACCGGTAAGAAACGGCATATCCGGAGAAAGAAAAACACGGCAGTTCTGCAAAGCCGAGAAAAACCTCTGACGCATTCTGCAATGAACGTTTTGCGGGGATAAACCTTTTTCATAAGCATATGAAATATAAACGTGTAAACTTAAGTATCAAGGATCGCGATGAGGAAAACGAACACGGCACATTTATATAGTCACCGTGATACTTAAAATCGGTAATGGTCAATTACTTTCCATAACATATTGCTGAAACAAAAAAATGCGAAAACTCGGTTTTTAAAATTTATTTTTTCCCATTTTACATTACTCGAAGGTTTTCGAGCATCGCATCACTTTAAGAAATTATAATATTAATTGTATTTTTTTGTGGAAAAAGTACCAATTATCTCCTTCATTTTGCTTAATTGTATTAACCCATAGTTTCACACCTCGGATCTTTACCATACGTTTCAATGATTTTTCAATTTTGCAAGGAAATTTCGATCGAATCATTTCCTCTTGAGTAGTTCACATTCCTCTTTGAATGAGATATTTAAAATGCGTTTCACGAGGAGAAGCTTAGCCCTGAGAAGTCGAGGATAATAGTCAATAGTCGTTATAGTGAGAATAACATGAAACTTCTGAATCTGCCGACTCTATTTCAATACTTGCAGAACTCCATTAAAGTATAACACTAGATGTTTTCTGGTTTGAGATAGCTCCCCTGTTCGTGAACTGTATGCTGCTATTCAGTATATTGAAGTTGTTCAACTTTGCATTAAGCACCAATTCTACTGCATATCCAAAGGAAAGCGTATTAGCAACCTGACTTTAGGATTTGTTTCACATCCCACAAATACGTCAGTGGCCTTACGCTTGACAACCTCTCGGCGTGACATCGCCAGTAGGTAAACTAAGTTCCTTGCATACAACACACCCATTCATAGGCAGGTTCTGATATCACTCGTCTCATGGCTCTAAATATTCCCTCGGCCATTTATTCATAAAGGCATACATTTTCTCACGATTTAATGTGCGTAGGTGCGACTTACGCATGAAGGGAAGTCAATATGTCTGATCTAACCTCCGTAGGTACGTCTTGCAGGGAAGTTTGACAGCTAGTTCGCACCCTATGTTCGTATTTCATATTTTTTTCGATGAGCATAACTCAATTTTCCAGCAGAAAAGAGTGAATAGGGCCGGCACAATAGCATATAAATCCAATATTCCAAAGATCTCCAAGAAAGCAACCTATTTTTGACTTGTCGACATCTCTGAGACGTTACGTCGTAAGCTACCAGTTAAATACAAGCAGAATTGCAATGAGTTATGAATTCATCTAAATAGATCTTTGAATAATAAACCACGCTAGATCTATAAATCTGGGATAAAACAGAGGAAACAAATATCAGAGAAAAAGAATGACAGCTACTATTAAACTTACCTGCACCTGCAAGTATAGAGGACCAGTGGGTGTATCATACGACCTACAAAAAAGGCTTTAATCTTTGAGAAATAATTGTATTCAATAAAAAATAGGACGACTTCCTCCTCATTCAAGGCGAAGGAAGTCTCCATTACGTTGAAATGGTAACGCAATGGAATCAGTAATACTTCCTCTGAATGTTTTTCTTGAGTTGCTTCATCGTTTCACCGTTTTTAAGGAAACTTCCCTTTAAATCTCAAGACTAAATACAAAGCTAACGTATAATAGCCATACTAACTTTCATCGGGAGTTTGTGCACATCCAAAATCTGTCTTTCACCGGAATTTTCTAACGTCAACATTCGTCAGCAAGATACAAGCTGTTCCATCAAAGTTTGCTGTGTTCGATGCATTTAAATAAAGAGCTACTTCCCAAACGACGTAAATCATTTTGGAATTCTAGTTCATTTTAATCTGTCGCACAAAAATTTTCATAGTTCCCGATGAGAAATCTTTACGAGAAAATATTTAAATCATCACCTTTTGAAAGTTAGTATTTTAGTGAATTACAGTATTTATCAGACGTAACTATTACTTAGTTCTAATCCATTCTCTTCTTCTTCCAGCAGATTCAAAAAACTGATTGAAAAATTCAATCCGCTACATGTGGCTCTCGGAAATAAATGCTTATACTGAATCATGAAGAATTAGCCCTCTTGATTATCCGGGGGGCCGCGATAATGAATTTCTTCAAGGAGAAACCTTGAGGCCTTCCACACTTTCAACTCTCTCAGATGAGAACATTTTCAGAGTTAAATTAAAGCCAGTGACGAATTCAGAGAAGGAACAACGCTTCAGAAAGGAATTATCAACTTCCTTGATAAAATTCGATTAGTTGAAGTCAACTGTATTTACCGTTTTATGCTTACATTCATGACTCAGGTCTATTTTGGTCTTCATTATCTGTTATGCATTCAGTTTCAGATATCCGAGTAGTTATCAATCTTTAAGACTGATTAAGAGGAATAAATTGTCCAAACTGTTCGAAATCATATTTTGCTTAAAGAGAACAGGAGGTATTTACACTTTCATTCTGCAGAAATTTACGGTGTGAACTACAAAAATACATTTCAGGAAACAGGTGGAAGAAGACGGGTAAGAATTCTAATCTGTCTTTTATGAAAATACTCCGAAATTATCATCACGCGAAGATAGTATAAATATAAATTTCTGATTGTGTTTGACATTGAAAAAAATTCTCATCCATAAGGAAAGAAGACGATCAGAAGGAGATGGCTTTATTTGATAATAGACATAGCAGAAGGTCCTTTTGCAAGCTATATTGCCATTATACGAGTGCGTGGAGTTAATTTTGGGAAAATTCTACAAAGATTACGTACGGATAAGGACAGGCCTCTTTCCTAGAGCAGGAAAACGAAAACTTACAGCAATTGGGAAACCGCTTCATTTGAACAGTCAGGCTTTCTGCTGAGAAAGATTATAGATATTTGCTAAGTTAATGTTTAAAAATTATCGTCCTTTTTAAATTTCAAATCATGGAACTATGCGAATGTATGATACAGTGCCATAATAAAAATGTCAGTTGAAAAAGTACCGGTAGAATGTTGCTGGGATGTATTATGGCATGTAGTATTGAATTACTTTTTTAAAGCAGTTAATTCACTCACTAAACTAATTTCTTCAGGTTACAATCAAACTACCTTCAACAACTAAAACAGAAAATTGTGAAATGTTGACCATGCGTCATTATCATCTCGTACCGGCTGAATTTCACCTCTGCATAACATTATAGCTGATATCAAACAACTCTCACGGGAGATTAATACATATTTTATATGGTAAATCTATAAATGATACGAAATAGATGGAGTAAATTTTTAATATTACCATAGTAATTTTTAACAACTAGAGACGAAGAAAATCACGAAAGTGTATACTATAAGTATATTGAATAACAATATGAGAAAAATGTACATAAAATTTTAGGCATTCGTTCGTATGAAATATCCCTTTTAGCAACTCTCCTCACACTTCAATATCTGGAATGATTGTTCTCGTGCGTCAAGAGCACATCGGAAATTTCCGGGCTCAACTTCGGATTAATAAAAAACGGGCTTTATGGCCACATTTTCTTAGTATTCAGTAGGTTTATCGAACAATTGATGGAGCCAAAGTGTGGATGACAAGGGAAAACAGTTTGTTCGTTTTTTAAGGAAGGATAAGACCGTCACCGCCAAGGCAGCTATCTTGGGTCGATTACGAACAGTCGATAGTAATGAAACGGTTCGGAGATTTCGGGCCGTTATGGTCAAGGTCTCCACTACTCAAGTTTTTACTTTCATTAATTTTTCTGTAAGATTACCAAAAGCAGTAGTCAATTAAATGCCATCAGATTAACCGCACTATCGGAAAAATAAATATATTTTCCGGAGATATCTCTTTCGAAGGGCTATACTCGCAGGGTAGGCGATCAGAAATTTTCCGTGCATTTAAGAAAATTACGACAGGAAAAAAGTTGGCAATGATATTTCTGACAAATTTAATGACAATCTGATGCCTCCTTGAAAACAGATTGTAAAGGTGATAAGGTTTACTTTTGTACTCTTTTCTTCTGTGTTTCCACTTGGCCTATTTGTAGTAGTCACACTTCTTATGAAAGAGCTTGGACAGCTGAGGTCATTGTGCACCTTCTTCAATTCTGGCCCACCACCGAAACTCGAACCTGGGATCAAAGGTTTTTGTCTTACTCACTTGGATATCCAGAAGCTATCCACTTCGATGGGTAGAACGCTTAAACCAAAACTGTGCTTAGAATTCCCTCCATCGCAATGAATATGAATGATAAAATACATTGAGTAACACATTCTTTATTCAAACAGTAGAGTTACCTTATTTCAACTGCTTCTCATGCTTGGAATCACAAGAAGAGACAGGAAATGGGTGTGGTGTGGATGATGACTAAAGTGGCAGAAATAATTGATAAGGTAAGATCGCTGAAGTGGATGTTGGCCAGCCATGTGGTGAGAAGGAAGGACGACCGTTGGACATCTGCAGTCATGCTGTATACCAAGGAATGTGAAGAGACCAAGAAGAAGACCAACGGACAAATGGAATAGAGACATCATCAAGTACTTAGGCATCACATTGTAATGAGAAATTCAGGACAGAGAAAACTGGAAAGCACTTGGGGGTCGTACACAAATTACACAACGAAAACATTCTCCAATTTTCAACCTCCCCCTATGTAACAAGATCGTAACGTAGGCAGGATCCCCCCTCCTCCCAACCTCCCCCCCCCCCACTCCGTTACATAGCGAGTGCTTTGTGAAAAGTTTTGGGCTTATATTCAGGAAAGAAAGATATTTAGTTCCCAACAATAATTCACTTGTTAATAAATAATTTCGATTTTAAATGCCATTCATTCATTTCACCTAGATTCGATGCCATGACCTGCTGATAATTAGAACCTCACAAAACACAGACAGACCCTTGCAGCCTACCACACTCCACTCGCACTCTGACTACTTCCGTTTCGTTTGACACTCGTAATCGCTCGGATCTGAGCTGCCAATTTTCCCCGGAAAATTGGCAGCTCAGATCCGAGCGATTACGAGTGTAAAACGAAACGGAAGCAGTCAGAGTGCGAGTGGTTGTTGTTGCTTGCATGTTGCAAGCATTTCGATAACACTAATTTAAAGTCGGCATCATATCGAGAAGGTCCTCAAAACAAAAAAAAAAGGATTGATAATATTCTTAAAATTCGTTGCAATGTATTCGTCAGGCATCGAAGCCGGGCCTTCCTGGTCATACTTACTATGTAGCACAACAGAAGATTACCATCTCTAAAGCCGGGTTTACACCGGAGTTGACGACACGTGTTGACGACAGATGTCGACGACATTTCACAAAACAGCACTTATTGGCTTGGTGGCTGTTTCCACCCCTACCCCCTCCACTCATCCACACCCCCGCCCCTACCCCCTCCACTACAAAACGTCCTCCACGCTCGCCATTTAAACTAAGAATGCTTCTTTTTGTCGTCCACAAAAGTAGCAGAAAAATAGAGCGCATTAGTATTTTGTCTGCAACAAAATGTTGTAGACAAATGACGTCAACAAAAAAAGTTGCATACAAATGTCTGCAACATGCGGTGTAAACCCGCCTTAACTATGTGTGAAAATTCAAGCAGAAATATTGGGTGCAACTGCCTCAAACGACGTCCTACTTTTCCCTTATATTCCTTATGTGAGAAATTATAATGCCGGCCATGTTGCGAGAAGAAACGACAACCATTGGTCATCTGCAGTTCTCAACTGGATACCAAGAGATGTGAAGAGACCAAGAAGAATACCTATGGACAGATAAGGGGGCACTTTCCGGCAACCTAGAGAGTTGAAATTCGAGGGCTCTCTGGAAGCCGTAAACATCCAACAAAAACCAGAAAGATATCCTACAATTTTTACCTTGGTTTGACGCTAGTTCAGGGCAAATATTCTCCTATTTAAAATGCATTGCGGCAATTTTTAAAATTTTTTTGATATCTGATAACATGGAAACTTTAAACCCTGCATGTGAATAAAGATCAGAAATTCAGTTTAAATATGGTGTTTAACATTTCGCTGATAGTCCTTGGTTTGATCTCAGATAGCCATTTACATTACTCTATGCATTTCAAATAGGGATTATGAAGTCTTATTTTAGGATATTTCCGGTATGATATCAAATTCAAATTTTGAATTAAATAGGTTTTATTTCTTCCAGGGCATTATATGCATTCACAAATTGCTAAAGGTCCTGCATTTGATACCAGGCAGCCCTACTATTTTGAACTTATGGTGAGAATTGAAATTATTTATGATTTATTTACCAAGAAGGTAGAAATTGTACTGCCAGGCATGTGAACACAAGTAATACATGGTAATTCTTAATGATTTTTATTAAGTCTTTGCAAAGTATAGTACTTTAAACATATGCTTGTATATATGTATGCACAACTTTTACTTGTATACATACATACATACATATACATATATATATATATATATATATATATATATATATATATATATATATATATATATATATATATATATATATATATATCTATTATATATAGACGCTTCTCCGGATATCTATTATATATAGATGCTTCTCCGGATTCATTCATATATCATATATCTATTATATATAGATGCTTCTCCGGATTCATTCATATATATACCTATATAGATAGATAGGATACAAATTCACAGCCTAAACTACAAGCGTCATTGATCTGAAATTTTTATGACATATTGGCCATAACGTGAAACCCCCAGGAAAAAAGAGACTTTGATCCTCAGTGTCATAGGTTCGATTCCAGAGGGCCCCAAAGTCCCGATTTTTCCCGTTTGAATGCATTGCCGTGATTTTCGGGAATTAAAAAAAAATACTTTCCGGATAGGTAGAGAAGTAAAACTCAAGGTGCCTATATTTATGGTCTTGGACTTTCGAAAACATCAATGACTTTTACAAAAGTTATCCTGGGTTCGATGCTAGGACGATGCAAAGATCTGCCCTTTAAAATACATGGGAGCCGTTTTTCATTATTTTTTTAGATGCACTTATCGAAATGATAGGATGTTCGTGCTTGGCTGGAAGATGTATGGTACGAATAAGTTTTAGAAAAAAATTTTCATAAGACCGTACTGTTCCTGGGTTCGAAGCCAGAGCACAATAACGTTTCTCTCATAAGGAATATAAAGGAAAAGTAGGACGTCATTTGAGGCAGTTGTAACCAATATTTCTGCTTGAATTTGCATACGCGGTTAGAGATGGTGTTTTTCTTTTGTGCTGCATAGAAAGTATTGCCTGAAAGACCCGGGTTCGATGCCGGGCGGTAAAAATATCACCCATATATAATACTATGGGGTATCTTTTCATAATTTTTTTATGCATTTATCGATATGTAAGGGAGCTCTTGCTTAGATGGAAGATGTATATTAACACTTTGTTTAAGAAAAAAAATAGATAAGACCATGCTGTTCCTGGGTTCGATGCCAGAGCACATTATAATTTCTCAAATAAGGAGTGTATGTGAATAGTAGGACGTCGTTTGAGGTAGTTGCACCTAATAGTTTTGCTTGAATTTTCACACATAGTTTGATATGGTAATTTTCTATTTTGCTGCATAGTAAGTACACCAGGAAGACCGGGGTTCGCTGCCAGGTGATTAAATTGCAGCGAATTCTACGAATATTTTGAATTTTTTTTTTCTTTTGATGTCCGTCCCGATATGATGCCGATATGAAATTAGTGTTGTCGATCTGCTTGCAGTATGCAAGCTACATTTTACTCGTATATATATATATATAGAGAGGATACAAAGTCACAGGCCAAACCACTAGCGTCAATGGCTTGAAATTTTTACGACATATTGGCCATAACGTATAACCTCCAGAAAAATTGCGATTTTTAACCTCAGTGTCATGGGTTCGATTCCAGAGGGCCCCAAAGTCCCGATTTTTCCCGTTTAAATGCATTGCTTAGATTTTCGGGAATTTTTTAAAAATACTTCCCGGATAGGTAGAGAATCGAAACTCTAGGAGCCTTTATATATGGTCATGATCTATCGAAAACATAAATGCGTTTTACGGAAAATATCCTGGGTTCGATGCAAGGTCGAGGCAAAAATCGGCCGTTTAAAATGTATTGTGGCGATTTTTAAGATTTTTTTTGGACCCCTTCCCGATGGCATGGAAACTTGAAATTCGGCATGGAGTTGGAGTTTATAAATATATTTCATAACCAAATTTTACATATTCGCTGATGGCCCTTGGTTCGATCCCAGGGCGCCATTTACATTTCTCAATGCATTTCTTATGGAGATAACGGAAACAAAATTTAGGTACTTCCCGGCATGCTATCGACTTCAAACTTTGCATGATACAATAGCAAGTCTTTACAAAAAAAACTGTGCATTTACAGCTCACAATAAGTCCTGGGTTTGACACCAGGTGTCTCTGAAATCATAAATTGATCCGATTTTTAGGAATTATTTTGAAAACTTTCCCAATAATTTAGAAAGTTGAAATGTGGCATATAGATATAGATCATTAATAACTTTCAGAAACATATTTTAGATTTCCAAGATCGTCCTTGGTTCGAATCCAGAGAGGCATTTACATTCGTGAAAAGTAGAACGTCGTTTGAGGCAGTTGCACCCAATATTTCTGTTTGAATTTTCACACATAGTTAGAGATGATGATGTTCTATTGTGCTGCATAGTAAGTTCACAGTTAAGACCCGGGTTCGATGGCAGACGATGAAATTTCAGCGAATTTTAAGAAAAAATTAAATCCTTTTTTTCCTTATGAGGACCGTCCCGATGTGATGCCGATATGAAATTAGTATTGCTGATCTGCTTGCAGTATGCAAGCTACATTTTACTCGTACCTATATCTATTATATATAGACGCTTCTCCGGATATACTTATATATATATATATACACTGGGGATCAAAAGTCTAAGCATGTTCCACAAGTGCCACTGACTTGAAATTTTTACGACATATTGGCCATAACGTGTAACCTCCAGGAAAAAGCCGACTTTGACTCTCGGTGTCATGGGTTCGATTCCAGAAGGCCCCAAAGTCACGATTTTGTCCATAAGAATACATGGCGGGGATTTTCGAAAATTTTTTTGAGGCACTTCCCGGAAGAGTTGAGAGTTGAAATTCTAGAGATCGCTAGATGCCGTGTATATCTAAAGGAAACCACAAAGACATCTACAAATATTATCCTTTGTTCGATGCTAGGCCAGGGCAAATATTCTCCCGTTTAATTTACATTGCGATTTTTAAGATTTTTTTTTATTACTTACAGATGACTTGGAAACTTGAAACTTGGCACGTAGATATATATCATAAATATATTTCACAATAAAATTTTAGAGCTCGCTGATGGTCCTTGGTTCGATCCCAGAGGGCCATTTACATCCTACAATGCATTTCTTATGGAGATTACGGAAGCAAATTTTAGGTACTTCCTGGCAAGTTGTTGACTTCAATCTTTGCATTTAATAAGATCAGGTCAAACCAAGTCATAATATGTTTTCACAGCTGCCAGTAGGTCCTGGGTTCGACACCACGCGTCTCTACAATCAGTAATTGATTCAATTTTTATGAACTATTTTGAACCCCTTCCCAATAATATAGAAACTTGAAATTCGGCATATAGATAGAGATCATAAATAACTTTCAGAAACATGTTTTAGATTTCCAAGATCGTCCTTGGTTCGAATCCAGAGAGCCATTTAAATTCCTGAAAATTTGAACGTCTTTTGAGGCAGTTGTAGCCCATATTTCTGCTTGAATTTTCACACATAGTTAGAGATGGTGATTTTCTATTGTGTTTCATAGTAGGTTCACCAGTAAGACCCGGGTTCGATGCCAGACGATGGAATTTCAGCGAATTTTAAGAAAAATTTCAATCCACTTTTTTCTTTTGATGGCCGTCCCGATATGATGCCGACATGAAAATAGTGTTGTCGATCTGCTTGCAGTATGCAAGCAACATTTTACTAGTATATATAAGTTATATATATATATATAGGGGATCAAAATTCTAACCATGTTCCAGAAATGCCACTGCCTTGAAATTTTTACGACATATTGGCCATAACGTGTAACCTCCAGGAAAAAGCCGACATTGAACCTCGGTGTCATGGGTTCGATTCCAGAAGGCCCCAAAGTCGCGATTTTCCCCATAAGGATACATGGCGGGGATTTTCGAAAATTTTTTTGAGGAACTTCCCGGAAAAGGAGAGTTTGGAAATTCAAGGGATCGCAAGATGCCGTGCATATCTAAAGGAAACCATAAAGACATCTACGAATATTATCCTTGGTTCGATGCTAGGTCGGGGCAAAAATCGGCCGTTTAAAATGCATTGTGGCGATTTTTAAGATTTTTTTTGGACCCTTATTCGATGGCATAGAAACTTGAAATTCGGTATGAGGTTAGATACCATAAAAATATATCATTATCGAATTTTACATATTCGCTGATGGTCCTCGGTTCGATACCAGATGGACATTAAAATTCCTCAATGCATTTCTTACGGAGATAACGGAAACAAATTTTAGGTACTTCCCGGCATGCTATCGACTTCTAACTTTGCATGATAAAAGAACAAGTCTTAACAAATCAGACTATGCATTCATAGCTATCAATGTGTCCTGGGTTCGACACCAGGTGTCTCTGCAATCAGAAGTTGATCCGATTTTTAGGAATTATTTTGAAGCCTTTGCCAATAATATAGAAACTTGAAATTTGGCATATAGATTTAGATAATTAATAATTTTCAGAAACATTTTTTAAATTTCCCGGATCGTCCTTGGTTCGAGTCCCGAGAGCCATTTCCATTCGTGAAAATTAGATTGTCTTTTGAGGCAGTTGTAGCCAATATTTCTGTTTGAATTTTCACACATAGTTAGAGATGGTGATCTTCTATTGTGTTTCATAGTAGGTATACCATTAAGACCCAGGTTCGATGCCAGACGATGAAATTTCAGCGAATATTAAGAAAAATGAAATCCTTTTTTTTCGTATGAGGACCGTCCCGATGTGATGCCGATATGAAATTAGTATTGCTGATCAGCTTGCAGTATGCAAGCTACATTTTACTCGTATATATATATATATATATATATATATATATATATATATATATATATATATATATATATATATATATATATATATATATATATATATATATATATATATAGGTATATCGGGAGAAACGTCTATATATAATAGATAATATAATAGGAATAGATAATAGTAAGTGTTACAAAATAAACAGTTTGAAATCAATATTACTTAAGTATTAAATTTATTACTTTTAAGACAAGTGTTTAAAAAATAATATGATAGCTCAAGACTGAGAAGTACAGCCTAAGAAGAATATGTTATAGAAGAGATATTTAATCTTGCATGAGGCAAAATATTGTTAATGAGACATGATTATTGCTGCATAAGTGAAAACTAAAATAAGAAAATTTCACTCTTCAAACACATCCATAAGGTCATCAGTTGAACTTTTATTAGAAAATGTGCCAGTCTTTCAGATAAAAATATTTTGTTGGTGAGGTCAGAGGGTCAGGAAGCCAGATTGCATCATTCACCAAAGCAATCTGATTATTTCATCCATTTTTTCTAGCACAGCTTAAATTTTGTGATGTCCAAACTATATTTTTGTCAACTTTGGATTTAATTCAACTATTCCCTAGGGAGATAACTCCCTAGAATGATTTTTAATTAATCACATCCATCAAAAATAACCTAATTCCTTAATTTGGATTAATCTTTTCTTACATAAAATAAAATAATAAACATTAAAATGATGCCTTGCCTGAGATAATGCTCCCTATATTTGCTTCAATGTAGAGCTGTTAATTTTAGATTGGTAAAAAACAATTATTTATGGTTTTAAATACATTCTATATCAATACTATTTCATCTTATACCTTAGAACAAGGAGGTTATTGAGCAGAATCTCAATCAAAGGGCTCTGTAATAACAAAAGTGAAGTAGTTGGTGGTTCAGTGGATGATAGAACATCTGCCTGGTATGTGGGAGACCTGCGTTCAAGTCCCAGTTGTTATTTTTTCTTTTCTTTTAACCGAACATTACTTCTTCCAAATGAAAATAAGTACATGATATAAGATCACCTCAATACCAAAGGCAATATAGAAGAAACAATTTCTTACCTTTCATTTTAGAATGGAACCCATTAAGAAGTCTAAGAGTAAAATTTTCACCAGATCACTACCTGAAAACAGCTTAAAAAACAAAAAAATATCATTTAAAATTTAATCATTTATACTTACTGCTGTTTGGATATCCATTATTTGTTTTAAAAAAATCTCATTTGCATGGAAAGCAAGGACACAAGAAAAATTATCTACGGTGAGAGGGTAATATTTTCATTATCAACAAAATTACATGAGCATATTCTAGATATTTTACAAATCATACATATATTTTGCTGTAGATAATAGCTATGTCTGTATAAATTAATTAAAACCTACATCCACAGCTAAGAGCCAAAGTATTGCTTATATAAGGCAATTATCAAATAATTTAAATGAAGAGAAAAGAAAATTTAGCACAATCTAAGTAAATTATTGTTTCTAAAAACCTCCAAATTAGGTAACAGAAAAATAAAGAAAACAATGTTTCTATGTTAGATAATCTACCTGGATTATATATATTAACTGGTTAGATATCTAACTGGATGATTTTTTGAAGAGGTCGGATGCACACTACAGATAGATGCAAACAAGGGGAGAATGAGATCATTGTATCTTATATGAGATAACTGTATCATTGCTTCCTTTCTAAATTAGAAAAATAAATATTTCCATGACAGTCAACAAACTACCTCATAAGATGAATAACGTGTTAAAAAAATAGTCTCTTTCTCTATCCTTGATACTTCTGTGTAGTTCAATCAACAGTTTGAACAAAGCATCTTTTTCCCTCAATAGCTAGCATCAGTTAAACATTATAAAATCCAAAGACTAAAATAATAACAGGACAGAAGCATATTACCATGGAAAAATACTGATATGTCCTCAGTAGCTGTCAAAAAGAACACATTTCAATAAGAATAATTTTATTTAAAATTTAAAACCAAGGTAAATATTTACAGAGACAACTTGAGGACGGATATACCCTCAGTTGGCATCCACAAAACATAAATAACATTTTTATAAATTGTTTACAAACATAGTTTTGGGAACACCACGACTTAAGGCTTATTAGTCCATTTTAATCCGTTTGCATGTGTATTTGATACAGAATATTAAAAATGCTCTAAGAATGACAGTCAAGTGATTTCACAAAATAGTTTTTGAGTTTTCCTTCCTCTAGAGATTTGTATAAAAATAACGGTGGGTTAGCAAGGATTCTCTTTTGTTTTCTTGGAAAAGCACATCTGAAGATCTGATTCTTTCCTCAAACATTAAATTTTGAGATATCCTTAGCATCCATCGAAACATCAAATTATTTATAAAAATGCTTGGTTAAAAGGATAAAAGCTATACCAGAAGCGCAGTCCTCATTCATATCTAAATTTTTCTATGATTTATTATAATATTCTCATCAATTCCTTAAATTTTGAGTTCATTATAATTATTTATAACGTGGTAATATATATCTATATTTATTTGTGCAATAAATTGGCATCAGTTCTGGAGGCAAAAGCCAGCCCAAATTGTCTCTTTCATAACACAATCTATGAAGGCCACAAGATATGAGTAAAATTTGATTAAAAATAATGGAATTTATAACATTTAAGCTCAAATGGAGATTTATTGGACGGCTATGCTTTAATAGAATAATATTTAGGTTGGGCAATATTTCCC
This sequence comes from Sympetrum striolatum, assembly GCA_947579665.1. NCBI lineage: Eukaryota > Metazoa > Arthropoda > Insecta > Odonata > Libellulidae > Sympetrum > Sympetrum striolatum. The sequence goes on from OX388346.1 coordinate 6,018,808, forward strand.
TAACAATCTTCTAAACGTAAGATTAACTTACAACTTCTTTTCAACATTGTAAAAGGCCATGAAATTTTATGTGCATTTTATGATTGAATCACATTTCATTCAATAAAATTTTTACCCCTTATGAAAATATTAACACTGGGCCAGATCTCAAAGCAATGTAAAATCACTTTCCATCAACTTCCCTGGTAATCCTTCAGTGAGGATCTTAAAGGCACATTAAATAGCTGCCTTGAGCACATCGGCACAAGAAGTGGTACACCTCAGTGTTCATGTTCACTTCATGTCATTGCATGCACACTTTCAAACACCATTTGGTGACACTAGTATTCTTGTGAAGCTTGACTTCAGAAACCCATATCCCATCCTGATGTCTCATCAGGAGGAACCTCAGTTTCTCTTGGGTAAGAATCAAAATTGGATATATCAGTAGGACCACGAACCTGAAAATGGTTAATGTAAGTCAGTTATCAATCCACTGGAAAGATCATATTCTTACAGGAGAATAAAAAGGTTTCTCTAATTTTATTTCAAAATAAAACTATATTTATTGCGTACATTTTTTATACAAAAGAATACGATTAAGCTCTGCTGTACATCCTAAATTGTTAATTTAAACTGATGTACACTGGAATGTAAGAAACTCATACAGATACAAGCAAGAGAATTGCTACAAGGAATAAGAAAGAAAAATATTTGTATGACTAGGGCTTGAAACAGTTATTCCCACTAAGGAGACATTGCCTATGTTTGCTACTGCAAAGTTATTTCCTTTCTTTGTTCTCTGCAAGAGATTTCATTTCAAGGACATGATGAATCTTGCAGTTTTATTATTTTTTTCTCATAATGACAGTAATTGTTGTTAAGTAAAGATAGGTTTTAGGTTTGATAAACATCCTAATTTCAATCAGTATAATGATCAAAATTGCAACATTTTGTGAATGAAGTTATATAGATGATCCTATGATGTAAACAGACACAATTTTCCTCCTTTGGAATTATATCCCTCTAATAATAAAATGAAGTTATAGCTCATTGTTCCCACAATTTGCTATCTTATATTTATTCATAATTTTTTATTTGATTAGTAATTTCAAATTAGATTTCTTCAACCAGAGTAATTACATCAAAGAGAAACTACACAGTAAAATTTAAGTAATGCATAGTTTGTCAAAATAGAAGACTATAATTTTCCATTACGGTCTATAACTACTGGGTTAATCACATCCACCATAAACTACCTAATTACTGTAATACTAATTGCCAAGCGGTAATTTCAAAATAATTCATTTATCTATGACTTTAAATGTTAAAGATACAACCAGCACAATAAAAAGTGAAGTTCATAGATATTATACCATAGTTTATATGCATGGAATTTTTCAGAGATAATATTGGCATAAATTCCACATTTTTGTTTTATCAGGCCATATGAAACATTGCATTAGGTTCCTCTAATGCTAAAAATAACCAAAAGATGTAAAAAAACTTGGAAAATAGGGAATTACAAGCAAAGAGGAACACTTTTTTGCAGAGAAGTTGTCATAATATTGAATATGTAACTCAACAAATATAGAAAGGTCAATTAAATGAACTTTACACAAAAATCGAATGCCATCAATCCTAACATTAGTTTTCCTCTTTCAATAAATAATAATTAATAAAATAGCAAGAACTACTACATAACAACTTCAGGATTTTCATGTATGATTGCTAATTTAGCATCCTCTTTTTATTTAAAAATGTATGCTGAATCAGTGAATGGTAAAGGAAATTAAAATTTTTATATTTTATAACCTTGCATTATTCCAAGGAAAAAAGACTTGAAAAAAATCTGACACAGCTGGGAATCAAACTTGGGACCTTCCCCTATCTGAGAAGCTGCTTTAACAAACTAAGCTAACTGGCCAGGGTTTGATTCTTAGCCCTGTCAGAGATTTTTCAAGTCCGTTTTTCTTGGGATTTTACCTGACAGCACACCTTTATATGCAACTATGCCTTAAACCTTTTCCTTAATCAATTTATTAATTAAAGGAATAATTTATAGATGGTAAGGAATTAGCTACTTAATTTATAAATTAAATCTTTAACATTTATTAAATGGTTTCCTTGAAAGACAGCCTTGAATTTATTTGAAACTTATGATACAAAGTCCAATAAAGATTGCCTAAAAAGAAGGACTGGATAGCAATTTATTTTCAGAGGAAAGAAATAAAAATTAAGAATAAATATGAAAGGAATTTTAGGGAAAAAGAATAACAATACAATAACAACATTACCTTTTGCACAATTGGGGCTGGAAGTGTCCTTTCACGCAGGCCTTCCCAATCAAAGCCCTGGAACCACCTGAGATAAAAATTAAAAATAAAGTGTTTACAATTTTATGAATTTAATAAATTTAGATTTTCTTATAATACATAAACGTAGATTCCAACATGAATACATAGTACCACACATACAGACACTCCATGACTTACAACCACCAAAGTTACTACCAAAATGTTTTGAAAAGTGAAATTTCAAAGTATGATAAAAATAAAACAAAATTTTCATTTGGAATGGCACTTATTATTGCGCACAAAGTTTTGAGCCACTATACATAATTGGTGATGGGACCTCTAAATTTTATACCTATAAGTCTCATGTTTCGTTTCTTATCCTCGAGTCTGAGCTATTTTGTTCAGTTTCCATTTGGTTGTTGTTTCACTTGTTTGTTTTAGGTCAGCGCTAGTTCGATCACTGCAGAAACCTACGAACAATTTGTTTTTGCACGCGGTGCTCAATTTGGGAAAGCCTGCCATACCCTGTTTTGATAATAAATTTATTTATATACAATCTTTGTTGAAATAATTTTGATGATTAAATATACTTAAAATTTAAATTTTTTTCTAATGGCAATTTCTTCCCTGCGTCGAACCATGTATTTGGGTACCCTCAGCAGATTCTTCCAACACTGTTGATCTGTGAGTATTTAAAATCTGCTCAACTGAATATAAAAAAATTCAAGATTTTCTCAACTTTCTTTGAATTAATCAAATAGATTAGATAAGCCTCAGGTATGCGGCCAAAACGTTCGGTCCATGCAATGGAGAAGCTAGTCTGAGGAAGCCTGTACTGCATGCTGTTATCGTTTTTAAATATACCATATAAATATTTCACGTTAGTTCATATTTTTCAGGCTATTCACTACTACACATTTTAGTTTGTTTTCAATGGGAAATTTTTGTACTACAAATAATGATTACATATTGATATGCAAACTTAGACGTCGAGATTCAACGATTTCATACTCATTGGGAATTAGGGGAAAGTTTTCATTGATAGAAGGTAGCAACATGAATAAATCAGTGTTTTCTTCTGAGTTCCTAATCAACCCTTTAATTCCCTAACTTTTCAAAAAATATTCCTGGAACTAAATAACTCCAATTCGTATTATTTTAAGGTATTTAAGTTCTTGTACTCAACAGTAAATTTTTAAGGAAAGACATTACGATATATTAATAAAATCATTGATAAATACCGATATGAGGTGTTACAATATAAAATTAAAATATAATGATAACAAAGGTCAGTTCTTCTTTGGCATAAAGCCGGATATCTACCTTCACGACGGGTGAGTTATGCTATGACTCATATCATAAACCCGACTTACGACCAACTCGAATTACAATTATTTTGACTTATGACCAAAAGTACCAACCGTAATGTGTTCGTATGTCAGGGAGTGTCTGTAAAAGAAATGAAATTGAATCTTAACTGATCAAAATAATTATTCACAACTTTCCCTCCGTTGTATAGACAGAATTCTGACAAACAATACTGTTAAATACCCAACAATACTTAAGCTTCTTATATCACTGGTAAAGCTCAAGCTAAAATCTTTCATGAATAAGAAAATAGTCAATAATTCATTTTAGGAGGGGTCTGCTTCATATGAAAATATGTGGAGGCTATAAATGTTAGGAAAGATTATAAGAGAAAGTTAATTTCCATATCTGAGAGTTTATTTCACCAACACAAAAATCAACTCAAATGGAGTTATTGTAATAAACAAGAAGAGGATCTTCTAAGCAATGATTATCATTGTTTGCTGGAAGATTATAAAGACAAAATAAGAAATGTCAAAATTAATTAATAATAAAATGAATCAATATTTTTCCTCATTACCAAACTATCATAGATATATCTTTGAGTCTTTTCCAAATTGACAAGTTCTTATACATAATACAAAGTTAAACAAGTTCTTACTTGTGCTTTTTGATGTCTTGGATACCTCCTCGCTGGTATCCCAACCTCTCAGAAGGAGCATCTCTACACAGTCTCTTCACAAGAGACACAGCAGCTCGGGTCATATGCCTTGGAAAGTCTACTGCATCTATTCCTCGCAGAATTACATTGTATGTCCTCATTGGATCAGCAGCAGTGAATGGAGGCCTAGAAATCAAGAGATAATTTTTATTCCACATTCATAAAATGCTTAGTTAAACACACACATGCCTAAAATTTGATTGTATTCTACAAGCTATTGCGTTATAAAAACGTCCACTTATCTTTAATTACCACTATATTTTGGTCTCAAACTTACAAAGCTTTCTTGGGTAGGCCACCATAGGACTTAAAGATGCTCATTATCCTACCTTGGAAACTAGTCTGAATTTTTTGGAACTCAAGATTTTGGACACTTTGTGCAAGACCAACAAAAAGTAGCAGAGGGTCTCTAGGGTGCTATTCAAGAATCAGCTTGACTCTCAAAGGACAATTATTACTCATAGAATAACTTAAAAACGTATCTACTTGAAGGCTCACTGAGGGTCTTAAAATATGGAAAGAGCAAAGAATCAATCAAAAATATGAGTCCAAAGCACATATTTACAGATAGCCACTGAAACATCACTCATGTTGTAGATTAGAAAGAAGAAGTAAGAAATGCAGATTTCACAGAGACAAAGACTTGAGAGTGACTTATTTCTAATGGAACTAGTGAGATTATGAACATCTTTGATTTTAAAGATAAGTCGCTTTGATCTACTCATCTTCAATTTCCATCCCTCCCTTGGTCCTAAAATATATCATCTTTTATGCTCCACTTCCTTAGCCATGAAGATAAATTCCAAGAGGCAAAGTTGGATTTCATTCTCTTCATGGATCAAAATCTTTAGCATGTTAATATCATGTTAATTTTGAATCAATTATATGAAACTGAAATTAATTTATACATAGATTTCCGAGCAAATTACTTTATTTATTGGCATATAACACACATCGTTGTACAACACACACTGTGATTTTAAGAAATAAATTTGAATAAGAGAACTAAAACTTAAAGTAAAAACTTCTTCTAACAATGCTAATATCTGATTAGATAATTATGTTTTTAAATTTATTCAGTTTTCATACATATGCAAGTAATTTGTTATTATATGAAAGACTGTGAATCAGAATTGCATTATAAAGAGGTGCCCAACACTTACGTTCCAGTCAGGAGTTCATGCATTAGAATACCAAGTGACCAGTAGTCCACAGCTCTGTCATGACCTTTGTTTAAGATGACTTCAGGTGCCACATACTCTGGGGTACCACAGAAAGTCCATGTCCTACTGCTGAGGCCAAGACGCTTAGAGAAACCAAAGTCCACCTTTGGAACAAATAAAATATGTTTCATGAAAAATGATTTAATGTTTTTAACTTATAAATATCTTCTTGTATTAATTGAACGTTAGTTAATAAATAACTGAAATAAAAAAGATGTAAGAGTAAAGAAAGTAATACAATTACACTTATACAAACAATTAACATGGTATTAAAAATAATTCAGACAGTATTGAAACAGTAGAATGCATTGAAATGCTAAACATAATTTAAAGTCCTGATTAAAATTACGACAGTTGACTCAAATATTTTATGATTGAAGACTTAAGAAATAAAATAGTTGAACAGTATCCAAGAAAACACTATATCAGGGATGTCACAGTGTAAGAAATACTGTAAAATTAAGAAATAAATTCTTGAATTCATTTAAATGTCCTCAAAACATGAAATGATACGTACTTAGTCAAATAAATAGAGAAACTAAAATAAAAATCAAAAGTTTGATTAAAATTCAAGTATTATCAATGTAGACTTCTTTCTGCCATTGATTGTGCTTTTACTTAGTGATTTTCACAGTTTTTTGTTATTTAGATTTTATTCAAGACATGCCTCTAGAAAAAAAGTTTAAATTGCTGAACTTCTAATTCCAATTAAAAGTTCAAGGGTTGCATCACCAATCCATTTGTTTGCATTATTCTTAAATGTGAAAGATAACAGATTGGCATCCACTCAGACAAAGGAATGCACAATTAGTTGACTATTTTCCAAGAACAGAAAACTGTAAACACAAAAATTGCTTGACTGTTTAATATTTTGAAAATATATGAATAATGATTTATTAAGTGCAAGATAAAGTTTAACAAAAAAGTAGAGAAATATAAAAAGATTGATTCCCTTAAAAATTAATGCTCCAACATTAATTCATACAGTTGATCATTCGTTTAATACACACATTTGAACATTATTTGATAAAAATAAATTCCATAAGGGATATCTAGAGTTTATCAATTGAAGGCTTAACACCTAACACTCGTTTTGATTAAATATTCAACATGTTTCAGCTGGTGAACTATTTAATAAAGCCCTCACCAGTTTCACATAGCCTTTTGCATCCAACATGAGATTCTCTGGTTTGAGATCTCTGTAAACAATGTTTCTAGCATGAAGATATTCTATGGCTTCAACCACACATGCAGTAATGAACCTTGTAGTGCTATCTTCAAATAGACCTCTATCTCTTAGCACAGTCCAAACTTCTCCTCCCAAGCATGCTTCAAGAAGCATATACACATACTTTGTATCCCTGTATGTCTTGTAAAGCCTGTAATCAACCATAAGCATTATTTATGAAGATACAAATATCAAGGGATGGAGAATAGTGAGAGAAAACAGAAAAGAAAAAAAATACCAAAAATAACAGAAGGCAGAGATTTGACTTAAAATCATTTTCTTATTATTAATGAACTTTATCAATACTTAAAACCTTCCTTAATACATTCTCTGTAATAGTAGACAACAACTCAATTTGGAACCAACAAAGATCAATTTAAATATGGTAATATAAGTAAAACAATTAGAATAAAACTCGATAGTAAATAGAGAATTAAAATGTAAATTAAGTGAAACAACAGCTTTATGAGAATTAAAATTTTATTTTTTACCATAATCATAAATTTTACACTTAGAATATTGGGCAAAGAGTGAAGGTAATTTAATCTAATAAATCAAACAATGAGATGAAAGAAGTGAAGAAGAATGAAGAAGAACCAATCTAACCTGCATATGAAAGGACTCCTGCATGACATCATAATGGCCTTCTCACTGAATACATGTTCTTGTTGCTGTGTATCAATGATGTGTTGTTTTTTAAGGCACTTAAGAGCAAAAGATAAAGATGGGTTGCGACAATGTCGCACTAGCTCCACTCGACCAAAACCACCCACTCCTAGAGTTCCAACAACTTCCAGATCATCAATCTGGATTTCAACATATTCTGTAAAAAAGGAAATAAAGCTGGAGCTTAAACAGTTTCAAAATATTTATCTACCTCATACTGCATGTAAATAAAATTTATTACAACTATGAAACACGCAAGATAGTTTTGAAAAACTCATTCAGAAGACTCAAACTTTTTAACATACCACACTTCAAGAAACCATATATAAAAAAAAAAACAATTTTTTATTTATTTTAGAAATTTAACAAAAAAATAGTATTTAGTCATAATTTTTTTAATGTTATGATGTCTTTGAGCAATCATAATCAGTTAAATCAAATAAAAGATCAAATTAGTATGAGGAGTGCTATATTTCTATCACTTACCTGGATCTACGTCTGTGGTTTCTGCATCTGCATTTGTCATTATAAATGAATCCTGTATTCCTTCTGTAGATGGAGTGGATTGGACTGGACCAACAGAAGTCAATGCTGTGGATGATGTAATTGATCCTGAATGGACTAAAGTTTTCTGACCATCATCCAACTTATCACCATAATCCTTTTCTTGAAGCTCGCTGAGATCGCCAATGAGCTGTATGAAACTACTGTTGGGAAAGAAAATAGATATCTTTAACTGTAGGTAAAGAAAGGAAAGATTTTCATCACCAAAGAGAATTCAAAACTATTGTTTAATTTTCATAAATGTGGAGCAATAAATATCTAATGATAATTATATTTTAACATTGTAATGCAGAATTTTATGTACAATATAGTAAATCAACATACATTAAAGATTTTTGCCAAGAGAAATGCAAAGTCACAAAAATAAATTTTGCAGAGGCAGAATGAACTCAAATAAGTCATTAGAGCAAAGGAAATGGACATGCACTTATGCCAAATAGCCAAAAATAATATTTAACATTTTCCAACATATATAAAGAAGACTTAAACTTTTCCACAATTACATTTATTTCATAACAACCAGTTTTGGCTACATAGCCATCATTTGGTTAATAGAACAAAATTTTTGTAGGTTTTTTCTTTCCAAAATTATATGAAATGTAGTTGGGCCATTAGCACTCTGCATTAAGCATAATATTCTACAAACGCTATAAATTAACCAAACTAGGCTAATCCAAAAATATTTTAGATACTCCCAACTTACTCTCGGTCAAGGGTAAGGCATTCAACTCCAGGGGAAAGGGCAATTACACTAGCAGTGCGGTGATCTTCCTTGAGCAACGCTTGCTCTCCAAAGTAATCACCCCTTCCCAATCTACGAATTTCTTCTTCACCTTCCGAATTCTCTGCAATGAAATTGAGAGCATTGAAAATGAATACAGAGAGGAAAAATGTTTACAAAAAGAATGAGCAGATATTGATTAAATAAATTATCCTTTGTAATATAATGATCCTTAAATGAAATGATGAATGAACATTATCCCAAGACTAAAAAGAATAAAAGTTTGGTAGAAAATCTGTTAAAAGTTGTAAATTATTAGAGTAAATCTATTAGTTATAATATGTAAATGAAAGACATCAAAACTCAACTTCTAATTTAATGTTTATTAAATTAATGCAAATATGATCATGGTCATCCAAAAACATGGAAATATAGAAGATTGCCAGAATTGAAAATAAAATCATGCATAATTTGTTTTAATGATTGTATCATTTGTGGAGATGCATCTTCAATGCCTACAGAGCATAATTCACCAAATTAAAAGAATTTTAACCATACATCTTTAACCTTTAATTAATCACGTTACTGGGGTCAATATGATCCCAGAAGTTGTATTTCCTTCGGTAATACAGAAACTAATGAAGATTTTTCGGTCAAATTTCTGTTTTGTAAAGATGTCTGATATTTTATCATTATCTGAGAATTTCATTAACTTCAAGTGATAAAAAGTATGCAATTTTAGCAGTGTTACCAATTTATAAAAATAAATTTAAAATTTATCAAAACAATATTTATATAATATTTAAGCGCCTACAAATAAACTAATTCATTGCTAAGTACCACAAAAATAATGAACACCATATCATGCCTATCAACTGAAATATATTAATTTCCAAAACATAAGTTTTCGTGGATATTTTTAAGATTGTACCAAATATTTTCGAGTGCATCTATAATGTTTAAAATGCTTTTAAGGCTCACAAAATACTTTACTAATACTCACTGAGTAAATCTGTGTTAATATATTTCAGATAATTAAACAAAAAGTTACGCAATAGAAATTTTTGAATAATTTAATTTTAAAAGTTGTTACCCCTGCTATCTGAATTCAATAGGCTGGAAATAGGTTTAGAAATGTTAAGTAATAACAACTTATTTAAAATATAGTTTATAATCCCCAAATTTAGCATGATACAAAAACATTTTTTTAAATAACGCTTTTATAGGTTGATAACACTGATAAGGATTAATTTTACAGTTTTTAAAGTATTACTAATCGTTTTGCCATAGTCAGAAACCCTTGAACTGGAAGCTTTACATATAAATTCGAGAATTTATTTTCTCCCCATATTTTTTCCTGAAAGGAGTGACATTAATTTTCATCATTTTCCGACATATGGTATTTAAAGCTTACAATTGGTGTAATTTAGCTAAAGAAAATCAAAATAAATTACCCTCTACCCCTTATTACAAAAGTTTGAAACTCTTAGGTTTATTCTTAATAGGAAAAAATATCAATTATATAAGATACTGCAATTTTGTTACATGTTTAAACAATTTATTTAATTAATAATTAACAAAAGAGATATTTGGTTAAAAAACTTACACTTATATTTTTTAAGAACCATTTATGAACTAAGATAAATTAAATCAGTTGATTTACTGTTGAAAGAGGTCTTAAAAATTCAGAAAATTTAGGGGTCATATTGACCCCACAGGACCTATTAAGTTACTTTTTTTGAAGCGACTAATTCTGGGTTGATACTGAAAGGTTTACTTAGAAAATTTTTTACGAATTACCTGATCTTTTGGTTACTTTAACCATTCCTCCACTAATAATATAGAAAGTATCGCCACTTGCTCCTTGCCTAACAATACAAGCTCCAGCTGGATAGAATTCCTGAGAAAGAGAAATATAGTTTTTACTTAAGGATCCAATGTTTAATGCAAAGCTGAAAAGTGTTGTCACCAGATGTGAAAATCCATTGAGAAACTCAATTGTATGTAATATGCAAAAGATATGCACTATATATATCACATGGACCATTAGGGTTCATCAACCAGCAATCATTGTGATTTAGAAGTTACGGTAAGTTAGAAATATTCAAAAGTCAAATGAAAGACAGTAATTTTAATTAGGTTTGAGAAGAGAAATTTTAATTTAATTTAACCTCTCATTCAACAGAGAATTGATCAATGCTTGTTACTGAAGAAATTCAATAATCCCATTGATTCTAACATATCACATATATATATATATATATATATATATGTGATATGTTAGAATATATATATATATATATATATATATAATTACTTTTAGATTTAAAATACGCTATCTTACTAAGCAATGTATATTTATTAAAATTAAGTAAAAATTTAAAGTAATGGTATTAAAAAAATCATTGTTGGCAGGAAGAACAAGCAGATAACCAATAATTCTTCATTTCTGTACACAGAAATCATATGATCTCTACAAGGGATTTTTATAATGTGTGTGACTCATGTTCTCCAATAAAATAAATCCAAATGATTTGTAAATCACCATAAGAAGAATAACATTATCTATAGTAGGGAATTTTTGAGGAAAAAAATTGCCTAAAAACATTTTGCAAAGTCAAAAGAATTTCACACACGGTCACTTAATATTATACCAGCATCATCTTCAAAGATGGATTCAGCTCTATAAAACCAATTGTGTTTCGAATATCACAGGATAAAATAGCATATTACGTAGATTTTACCAACAAGATAATTTAAAAATTATACTACCTACATCTGACTTAAAAACAAATGAAAGTGTTTCAAAAGTATAAAGAAAAAGCTAAATGATAGAGATAAAACTCACCACTTCCAGCGCATCAGCAATCTTTGCCAGAATATCCTCAGTAAGGTTTTGGAGCAAAGGAACACTTCGTAGGAACTGGACATTATCCTCCATTCTCTGAAGGCCTGTCCGCATCATCATGCGCTGGAAGACACGTCTGTCAAGGACCCAAACCTTGGCATGGCTTATCACTGCCAAAAGATCACAATTCAATGAGTTTCTCTCCATTGCCTTTTTACAATTTCATCATGAGGAAATATAAATTACAGATTGTCTATAAAATATTTTAGTAGCTTTTCTCTTAGTTATTTCAACAACCAAACAGCAACGTATTAAATATGTGTACTCCAAAATAAAAAAATTACAGGAAAAAAGGATAGAGATATCTATTCTGAAGACTGATTATCACTATTTGATTATGATGAATAAGCATTTTCATCTCATAAATTTCAGAATATTTTATCCCAAATATAGAGAACATAATCTAAAAATTTGGCTATTCCAAAATCAAAGTGATATGAGCTTAATTTAAAGCAAAACTGAAAATTTACTTCATAATCTGCAATAAAACGGTCATGTGCACAACAAAAGAACAATCAAATATAAAATAAATTGACCAGTAATGAAGTTTTTTTCATACAATGTACAATAATATTTCAGTTAAACTCCTACTTACCACGGATGGAAGCAGTGCGAGTACAATTATACAAGATGGCAAGTTCTCCAAAAGCTTTTCCAGGCCCAAGGCGCCCAATGATTCGTCCTTCTTTGAGCACTTCCAGTTCACCCTCCGAGGAAACGAACAAGGCAGAACCTGTTGTAAAGATAGTAAAATTGGTTAGAAACTACTTTCATCATTCAGGTAATGAGGTAATTCATGTATGTGTTAAATAAGTGATTTAATCTTTATGTATGTGTTAAATAAGTGATTTAATCTTTAGCAAGCATAGTGTAAAAGATTTTTTATTTTAACAAAAGAGATTATAAGAAAATGTGTGCTAATGAAACACCATTTAAAAATTTTAATTAGTGACATCCATAATTACAAAAAATATTAAAGAAATTACAAAAATTTGCTTTGAATAGAAAACCAATTTCATAAAAGGTAGATCCTTTTAAATAAATAAGTTTGAATATTATCATCATTACTGCCAAACATGGCTGATATAAAAATAGTTTATAGAAAGATTATATAATTAAGGACTCATTAGAACATGAAATCGCCAATCACTATTAGCATTTCGGCCATAACTCACCTGCTTCCCCTTCCCTGATGACATAGCTACCCTTCTCATATTCCTTGGGATACATGGAATCAACTACTTCTCTGACTTGGCTAGCATCCAGATTCTTGAGGAAGTCATTATCCATAATGGCATCTTTGATAAGCTGCTTTGATCTGAAGAAAATTTTGAAGCATGAAGAATTATCTCTTGGTTTTTAAAGTGATTTTATATTTATTATTCGTGCTAACCATTAATTAAAAATATTTTACATAAAATATGGATCAATATAAAAGATAAAAGTAATTTTCAATTGCCAATTCAAGTGATCACATGCTTATCTCATTTGCAAAAATTCGATATAAACTAAGAAGAAACATTAGGCTATTTCATTCAATAACATCAATGTAAAAAGTAATACAAAGTTTCGAGTTTACAAACTACACTATAAATCACATGATTTAACTTTTTAGATTATTTTAAGAAAGTTACAATGAAATTTACAAAAAATATTCAAATATAATTAAAAATATGTTGTTTTCTATTAAAAATTTAAAATATTACATGGGTAATTTAAAAGAGATGTCAAAAGTATATACTATCAAAATTTATATGAAAATTAAAAGCCAAGAGGCTCATTTCCAGACATTTCAATGGATAAATTCCATTATCATCTATGAAATTAAGCTGGATCTGAATAAAATTAAGGCTAACCATCTAAATAAAATTTGGAAATTACCTAAAGTCCTTGTCAAAGTGAGTGACTGTTATATCATCAGCAGTTTGACCAACTTCAGAGCTTTCACCAGAAACGCCTTGTTTCTTTCCACCTTGCATTTGCCCTGGCGGGACCAGGCTACCATCAGTAGTCTGCTGTCCAGCCATTCCATGTGAATCATGAATGTAAGAAAGAACATCTGCTGGTATTGGTGATAGCCTTCCAAGGTTACCAGACCATTGACTTGCCCCATCTGGTGAAAAGCTAGTGGCCTGCTGAAGTACACTCTGTTTAAAGAAAATTAAAAAATGTTAATTTATGGTTTTGTTACTAATACTATTAACAAATGATAGTTTTAAACATATACAGATGATGTTAACACATTTAATACAGTAAAGTTTCCATGACAAATTATTTTTATTTTCACAAAGTAAAAATAATTTATCATGGATATGAACTTCTACTAAGCCAAGCCTGAACTTATTGAGTTTGTACAATAATGTTTGTTACAATTTATTCCCTCAAATGAAAAATTAACCAGTTTCGTAATAAAAAGCTTGCTTTAAAAAAAACTTAAGCAGACTTACTGACTGTAAACAGTATTAATGATTCCTAAACTCCTTAAAATAATTAGATATAATCCTTTTTGACCATTAATCGCATATATGATAGTTTAGATCCCTATACGGATAAATAATTATGTCTCTGATAATATCAGATAATGCCAATAAAATACTTATTTGAGGAATGAAATAGTAATTGCAGCAAAGAGATCCAAGATTAATTAAATAATTAAATCAATTTTATTATCTTTCTGAAGTCAATTCAACTAATTCCCAATTGACTCCCTCTACTTCTATTCTAACTGCTCCTTAAATTGAATAGTTCATTTCAATTTCTTAGAAAGAGATGTTCATTGAAGGGACTGTGAAAGGATTGCCTTGAATAGATTTTAACTAACTTTAATGTCGATAAAAACATATTAATTTTATAATTGATACCCTGATTACGCGAAGGGGGCTCGATATTAGCGGCAAACTAAAACTGTGAAAATTTGTTCGAACCATCTATTACCTATGACATAAATAAACACGGTCAATATGCTGAGGGTATCCTGTAGCCCAAGGCAATATTAAAAAGGTTTTCTTGCTCTGGGGCACTCGGAGCTGATTACTATAGTCCCTCATTAATAATTAGCGCAGGTGATTACTTTGATGGGCAACGAAAATGATGAGCCGCAATTAGAATTTCGACTCTTCATTAAGTATCTTAACCAGAATCAATTTCCGCTAACCTACGAAAATCTAAATAATCGACGGAATGAAAACTTCAAAAATCAATCGTGAATAAAAAAGACCGAACAGTTTCTATTAAAAATAAGAAAAATATTTTAATTATCCTTTGATACGGACTTTTTTATTAACAGGAAGAATGATTATTTGGAATAAAATATTTTTTAAACAAAATTAGAATGGCTTTCCTTGAAATATCCTTTGCTTACCATCGAATGCAAAACTCGGAGAAACGGACAAAGGATAAGACGAGCCAAACAAAGACTTTTCAAAGATATTGGAAAATGTAATGCAAAAGAAAAGTTCGAAAAGTGAATAAATTTAGTATTTTTTTAAGTGAAAAACTGACTTGCTTTCTCTTCCGGATAGTTAGGTACATACAAACGTAAACCTACCGAAAGGTGAACACTCAATGTAGATACAACGAATTATTTCCACCACAAGAATTTGTAAATCTATATGAAGGTTAAATAAAGTCTATATTTGTGCATTTTACAATCTACATTTTTTTATTTCCTTTAGTTACTTAGACTATACAATAAAAGGTTTTAATTTTAAACTTTGGAACAACAATTCACCAATAGGTATAGGTAAAGTAGGAAAATATTACGTGTCAAATGCTGGAAGGTTTACAATTTCGGTTATCTTATTCAATAATTTGTTTCTGTAGCAATAAATAATCATTCATAATCTTTACCTTGGTATCACGTTTAGCAAATAATTATAATTCATCCTGCGCTGCTGATATTTAAACAGAAGGAATTCTGAATAGCGGCTATTAGCTAGAATTAGCTAGAATAAAACATTCATCAACCTAGATTGCTAACGATGGCAGCACATAATTGAAAAAAAAATCCTACGCGATAATCTGACGATAAACGACAAAACTTTAGCTAGATACCAAAAACCAAGATAGAAAAAAATATTAAAAAATAATGTAAAGAATAATAAAATAAAAGAGAGAAGAATCAAAGTTAAATATTCACATACGAACGGGCTATAAAATAGAAAAGCTATTAATTACCTAACCTAGCTATATTAATAATGTAATATTTGAAGTAGCGTAACAGGCTTACGTCACTGGGAGGAAGAGGCAGATTATAGAAACAACATACATTTAGAACCGATTAAACAAGACCGGCGATGATGGCACGGGATACACGAAGAGAGGAAGAATAGGAGATAAGACAGTAGGCGAAAATAAAGGGATACGCGATAGGAAAGAGGTCCTAAAGCACGTTAGAGAGTGAGATTGAAAATGAAAGGATTTAGCAAGAAATAAGTATCACCATTTCATTCACAAAATTTCCAGAGGAAATTGGGATCATCGATTCGTAAATTTACAGCGTCCGAGGACGTAAGCATATGTACGCCTCGTCGACCTCCTGCGTGTTAATGCGTCTTTCGGAAGAGCGTTTGAGATTAAAAGGCATTTCAGATGAAGCGGGTGAAAGACGGCGGTAGACCACCGTTCGATCAATTTTGTCTCCTTGAGTTCCATGAATAGGGTGTTGGGGTCCTGTGGCGGGCGCCCGCTGAGACCAATCGAATAACAAAAAGGAAGCACAAGTTGATAGATCCGCTCGCGTGATGCCAAACGGGTGGCGATTTCACTCGTAAAACGTGGAAGACCAAAGGATGACAGAGAGCAGATACGATCTGGAACCTAAAATTACAATGACCGCAAGTTTCGACAACTTCTGGGGATAAACTGAATTATTGCTCGAGTCGGGATGCAGCCATTACAAGTTTAAAACGCTACAGAAATAGTTTCTCTGTACGTTCCTGCGGTATGACCTGTTTTGGCAACACATGAAAGGACTTCCTACCGCCAAATCATTGACAGCGTACTTCGATAGCGTATCAATCAACTTCATACGTAGAAGAGAACCAAAGAGTACTTTAAAAGTATAAGAGAACTTATGGGGTGGAAGAAAGATCTTTTCGCGTGTGCTCAAATTATTCGAAGTTACTGATAACAAATCGATGAAATACCCGAAGATTATCGAGAGAAGAAACATCGCAAGGATTGGTATGCTAGAAGGAAAGATTGCCCAAATAAAAGGACAGTATGAAAGGTACGATGTAACATCTCCTTAGTATAAGGAATATATAGTCATAGGATTGAGATCATTTTTGAGAATTCGCCAACTAATCATAATGAGTAATCAGATTTGATGCATGGGCACGATCTTAATTTCTAGGATATCATTATAAATTCAAATGCAATGGAAATTTGTTAAAAAGATGACTAAATCATAAATTACAGCGTGCATTATGAATAAGCTTCTGTAATAATTTAAGAATGATGCTCTTTAGTCTCACCATGAGAATGCGAAGTTGAAGCTAAGGTCAAATATAGAAGTGAATTTTAGATAAAAGAGTAAATTCAGAAATTTTACAATCTAAAAGCCCTGATTAAACCATGAATTTTCTTTAGTAGTTACCAAATTTTTATAAATTTATGACTCAATATCACTCCTCTTTAAAGAGTTAACGCTAGATATAATAGGCCAATAACAATCAATTTTCATCATATTTCTACCAAAAGATCGCCCGACAATTACTCAAAACACTGAACAAAAATTCACTTGAAACCTTTAATTAGAAAGATACTGAAATAATAGAAAATATTCACTCACATATTTAGCCAGTTAAATAAATTTTATGAAATGTTTCCAGTATGAACGGAAAAATATGAAATCCAAGAATATCTAAATGTATGGGAAGCATAAGAGAAAGAAAGGAAATTTAGAAGATAATTGAAATAAAATGCATTGATATTTAGAATTTCCGTTGTTAGTAGTTTTAACCAAATAGCAGCCGTAAAAATAAGGAAGAATCAGGTGAGCTGGACTTTTTATACAAAAACAGTAGGACCTCTTTGAATAAACAGTCAAAGCATATTCGAACACTTTAGAATGGGGTATTTCCAGACGATCATAGAAATGAATTACTTTGTTAGCTTAGATATTTGTTAATTCCCCAAGACTTGCATATAATATATCCGGGCACGTAGCAAATTTCCTGGAGCTAACTTTCTAAGACATGGATTTTTCATCAAATATAGACGTAGCTTTGAGCAGACCCAATCTGCAGCCTGCGGTCAATCCCAAGTGAAGAGCGCCAAATAGACACTTGAGGTGTATCTAAGACAGTCGTAAATCAATCATCGGCCGGACTTTCTCCCCGCGAGCGACTTGGATGACCTGGCGCCTAATCAAGCACTGCTATGGCGCCACTGCCCCCATTACGCACCACCAAACACGAAAAGAGGTGCATTTTTCGCGCGACTTCATGCCAACGGAAGATGGAGGTTAATAGCTGTAACCTCATGCGTGGCTTCGCAAAATATATGGTCACCATTCGAACGGCTTTCTTCCATTCACAGATCACACACATACGAATTGTATTTACATTTAAATCTACTTTAATACTCTGCCTTTCGGCGTGTGGTCTCTAGGAATGAAGAAGAAAAAGGGTAAATGTATTATGATACGTCTCTGGATCTAGATGGATACTCTTTGTCCGTAAATACTTTTGGATGTACCCCTGAGCTATTTCAGTTAACAACAGGCAACATTCCATACAATGCATAATGATGGCTGAAAAAAATGCTTCACTTAATAGCTGGATAGCTTATACATTTGGTGTCGATTAACAATCATTAATTACAAAAGCAATTTGGGCAATGTCCGTAGCTCGCTCACGTGCTATTCAGGCTGATATTCTGCGGTCGAAAGTTATGCCGTAGCTTTGAAATTGAATGCTAATAATCGCAATTGCTCAGCAGATATCGAGAATCGCAGATTTTACGGCACTTTGATGCTAACTTTTTGCATAACAAATACTTCCTCATTCTTTGCCAACGATAAACGATCTTTCGTAAAATATCTCAATACCATGAAATTACATCAATTATATATGATAGTCACTGCTGTGGGTAGCATTACTGAGCTCGTGGGTTGACCATCAAGTCCAGGGACACACTATTTAAGTAGGACTGTGAAGCCAATCCTTTTGCGAGAGATGATCTTCCAGGGCAGAACGTCACTGTCCGTTTTCGGAAAACGTTCGAAGAAGTGAGTGATTCCGTATCAGCGGCACCCTCCGATGTTTGGTCACTCATTTAGATACCCAATAAAGCGAGTGGAGTAGACTGGAACCACGTCTCGGGATAGCCTCGCTTTCAAGCCACATTTTAAAATGTCACACACATCGATATTTTCGCTTTTCATACATGATCATAATTTACAATGATGATGAACTGAACAGAAAATAAAAATATCCAACAATAGCAACGACAAAATTGTTCTATTTGTAAAAATATTGCAAGAATTAATAGTTAATACAGACTTATTGGTATTTACAAATTCCTATTTGAGGGTACTGCGTATTTGGTTAGGTTACAAAGAAAGGTTAGTAAAGGTGTAACTCAATGCCAAACTCGAGTCGACACGTAAGTGTGCAGCAAAAGACAATGTTGTTGAGAAAATAAAAATGTCGGGAAGCTCAATTCATGCACGCCAACGTCCTAACTCTTAGCACGTTAATAAATTTGAAATCCGAAAAGTGGCGCCTTCTAGTGCCTTTGAAACGACATCGAGAGCCGCCGCCGGTTACAATGGAATCATCACGCGCGACACTGCTTATATCTCCCCATCGCCCCAACACGAACATCTCGATTCCATTACGTAAATGGAACCCGACCTATCCCAATGCATCCGTCATGCGGACGCAACGAGAAAGTGCATATAAAAGCACATGCGGAAAAAACTGCAAGAAAAACGGCTTGTGACAACTTTATCCGATTACATTGGCCGTGTCTTTCAATCCCCGCGGCGGAGGAATTGCAGAAAGGGGTGGTTTTCACCCCCTCCCCCTTCGAGGCCGCATGCTGGCAGGAGACCGGCCACCTGTTGCTTATCGGCAATGAAAGCCTTCGCCTTCCGACGCCTTTTATATTTATATCCACTCCGCGCTCATTTTAAACCACTTTACCCCGCGAACATCGCCCCCGAACCGCCACTTTTATCCGCCATTATCTGGGATGTCCGTGAGTTACTGAATCAATCCATTAGAAGTGGGACATCGCACGACTCTCTGCAGAGGACCTACCAATGAGGTCGTTTTCCATCTCTTGCGGCTGTTTGAACATTGTTTGAACATGGCTCCCCTTACTGCGAGAACCTTGCCAATCATTTGATACGAAAAATGGGAACTCCATAAGACATATTTCTGTTGAATAAGATGATAATTTTATCAAAATATTGAAGGTTAAGTGTGAAGTTGACGTGATAAACAACGAAGTCTCAGTTTTATAAGAGACTTGTCAATAGCTTGTGGTTTCAGCTGCTCATACTTATCTTCGATCACCAATAAAATTATATCTTGTAGAACTGAGACTCAGTTAGTTCTTCCTTCGCCTTTATGGCTTTTCACTCATTCATAAATTCATCTATTGTATATTCAAGTTAAACCTGAGAAATCATCTTATACACAGAAATAACTGATAATTAAATCCTAAGGCATCCAAAGGTTATTTATATCAATGAAGGTGAAGAAAAATGACCAAAATGTACAATTTCTGGGTACTTATTTTTAGTATCATCAGATATCTCAATTCATTCCGATAATCAACGATATAAATATGCTCCATTTTTTCTCCCGCTAAAAACATTTTACATTGTCTATGTCTATGTCTATGTAAGAACCCTGCAAGCCGCCTTTCGGCGTGTGGCAGGGGGTGCAAGCACCTTGACTCTATTTTCCTAAACGGTTGCTTTCGCGTATACTTCGCGGAAAAAATGAATTTTTGAAACGATTCGTTTTAGCATCTATTTCCCTAATCTTTCGGGCAGTATCAGCACGGCCCATATAACAGGGGGGTCGCATTATATCGGTTACATCATCTGAAAACGTAATTTCTCTGAACTTATTTAATAAATTTATCCTTTGAATTTTTCTTCTATCTTCTAATGATTCCCACCCCGCTTCCTGTAGCATCTGAGTGACACTCGCTGTTTTATCGTAGCAATTCTTTACAAATCGTATCGCCTTTCGTTGTACTTTTTCTAAATCCCGAATATGACATTTCTCGGCGGGGTCCCATACACTACATGCATACTCAAGGTGAGGCCTAACTAACGCTAAGTAACATCGCTCGCGAACCTTTTCTTCGCTCCTACCGACTATTCTTTTTACGAAGCCGAGTTTCTTAAGTGCTTTTCCACATATATTTCGGATGTGGGCACTCCATGATAGATTATTCGTGAGAGTTACTCCAAGATACTTTACCGATTCTACTGTCATTAGGTTTACCCCTCGGAGGCTATAAGAATAATCATTTATTATAGATTTACTTTCGAAGAAGTTAACTACAGAACACTTTTCTACATTAAGCTCTAATTGCCAATCATCGCACCAGTTCATAATTCTATCTAAGTCGTTCGAAAGGGTTAATCTATCCTCTGAACTAACTATTTCCCTGTAAATGACTGTGTCGTCTGCGAATATCCTAACATTGCTTACATTGATTTATACTACTACTTATCAAGAAACAATAAAGCTGCAACCAGAAAATCTTTTTTCCAATAAGGAGCAAGGGTTACTTTCTGACATCTACAGAATTGCATATGTTTGTTACAAGAAAAATCGCCGAAAAATTAACTATATGGAGTACGGACTCGATTAAAAAAGTGACACTCTTTTTCCATGGTGTGGATCATCGAAAAAATAATTCAAACACTTACGCAACGCAACAAATCGGGAATTGTTGCATATTGATGGTAGTTCAACACATTTTCAAATATCATTTTACACTTACCGAAAGTAAGAACTCAATACGAGACCAGTTTTAAATACAGGGTTAAAAATGTCAATTCACTCATGATTTTTTCTCGATATATTTTACTATTAAAGAAAAAGGAATGAATATTAATGACTTTTTTTGAAATAAGGATTTCTGAAAATTGCCGGCTAAGCTTTAATTCGCAAAGAAAACTTTTTATGAGAAAGTCATAAGATATAACTTGTACAAAGTCATTAAATGTTTTTAACATAAAATTCCACCAAGTTACGATTGACAATATTTATTTAACTTCCATATCAATTACGAAGAGCGGAATAATTATATAAAGCATAACGGAAGAATTAAGACGAAAACTACTTCGTAATATTACGTAAACAGTGTTTTCTAAGGTTATATAAACTCATGTTAATTGGGTTACAGAAATATTCATTTCAGAAACGATAGTTAGAAACCGATTTCCAAGCGAATTCATTCCGTTGCTTATTTCCATGATAATGTTACAGTCCCTCGTGATGTCATAGGACCAGAAAAAAAATCATGTAACACGCCGAACCGAATGACCAGAATTTCTCGGGATTGCACTTGCGGGAGGGCCACAATTACTTTAAGAGTGTTCTATTAGAGAGACGATGGGCGTGACATAGTTCCTCCACCAACACTTGGGCGCAATTAGAGAGCGGCAAACTCATAATCCGAGCGAAGAGAGAAATTCAAAGAACCTAGATTCGAAATGGCGGAAAAAATCCGAGTGCCGCGGAGATTGCGCGTAATGATATACGTTGGCGATTTCAAACCATAAATCCGCTCTATCTACTAGGTTTGATCGGTACATCGTTAATTCATTTCCAAAGGTGAATTTACATTCTCCGCTTTCTGAAATGCCTCGAGCCAAGGAGAGCAGTTAATAGGCGAACGTTTTTTCCGATCCCCGGAGATTAATAAGCAGCGGTTCCAACGATCCTCTAAGGAGCATAAATAATAAAAATTGCGAACCATGTCAAGGATCGTAATTCCCCTTCTATCGGACATCTGGAGAAAGGAGAGGCGATGCGTTCGTAGACATCTCTTCCATGCGAACAATATGAAAGGTGAATGTAACAACAAACGGAACATAATTCGCCTCGAGAGGGCAATTTTCGGATTTATGATGATTACTCATTTCCCTGTGCGCAATTAACATAAATTGAGCGCACTGATGAAAAGAGAATGACCCAATGACTTTCACTGTGAGCAAGGTAAGGGAAACGCGAGAAGTTACTGCAACTGAATGAACGTGCGACTTCGCAAATCGGAAGAATGTGTATATTGTTAATACGTGACAGCTGATACGGAGTCAGTCAAATATATTGCAATTCTTCGACGAGATTCGTGATGAAAGTACTTCAGAAGCTAAGAGATGAGGAATAATAAATACTAAATTCGAGAGAGCTCCTACAGATCGTAAAAAAAACTCAAACGCTACCTATGACTTAGGCTTGGTAAAGATGATGGATACAATTTAGCTGCGACATCGTGTGAGGTGACAAAAATGAACCGTCAACCATAATCAGGATAGATAACATTAATGATACTACAGGATGTACGCTTTGAAATACAATGCATAATTACGGCACTGCACCACTTAGAATATTCATCGATGTCATTTATTAAAGCAAAGATTACAACTGATAATTCAATAGATAGTTGAAACGAAAATATTATTGGCTCTTCGTTAAAAAAGGCCTTCAGATTACATTTTACATAATTACACGTTTTTTGTATTTTCGATTCTCTAACTAAAGCGTTCAGAGGATTTACAACAGATCAATCAGCAAACTATGAGTTAGACAACTGGTAAATTTGTAGTTTACAAAATTCGCCTATAAATCGTAATTTCATTCATACCTGGATATATGAGGTGAGTTTGAAAGGTCAGTGAATTTTCAAGAAAATTATGGCGACTTCATTCCAATTTATTTCTCAACATATTCTCCATTTAGCTCCATTGAGCCCTAAGTTTAACTAACTTATACGTATAAGTCTTTCAAAAAATAAGAATTCGAGGTTTTTAAATCAGGATGTTGTTTCAGACATGATCTCTTCATTCGACATAAAAATCCTCACGCCAAAACCATTTCTTCAAGTTTGCGAATAGAAAACAGTCGCAGAGAGCCAAATCAGTCAAGAATATCACGGGTGTTCACAGTTAATTGATTGTTTGAGGAACTCCTACAAAACCAGCGGAGACTCCTCAAGAATTGCTCGTCAGCTGTTCTAGTGGATTACTGGTAGATTTAAAGTAAGGCGCTGATAATGTATTTTATTTTTGTGTTATGAATTAGTATTTTAAACTATTTTAATTAATTATCTAACCTATAATTAATTAGCTAACCTATAATTAATCATCTAACCAATAATTAATTATCTAACCTCTAATTAATTTTCTAACCTCCGATAAATATTTTTAAAGCGAATTCAATCACTTCCCTCACTTGGCGGAAATTTATCATATACACATAAGATAAAATTAACTTTACTTCAGTGTTTATGGAATACGGTAAAGTTAATTTGATCTAATGTGTTTATTTTCTCAGCAATTTTACTCCTAATGACATATGTGTGTTATTTTAGGTAGCAATTTAATGTACGCCATCACTTCTTGTCGGAAATACAATATTATTGAGAATTTATAGGTCGGTAATAACTAAATTGATTTAGCGTCTTTTACTGCCACTATTTTGGTCCAACGGCCTTATATGAAATGGATGCTTACTATAAAGATGAAGTAATTAAGATAATAACACCTTTTGTAGAGTAGTACGTAACATAAAAAAACGGTTTAGATATAATTTAATTTATTTAAGGTTTGCTTCAAGTAATGAAATGTATTTTATTAATCTGAAAGGGAAAAGACATTAGGAGGATTCCCGCATAGTGCCGTGATGGCCATAAGTAATGCTCCTCTCAATCAGATAAGAATGAACCGATTACTCACCGTCCATTCACTCAAAATATCCTATCGAAGGAAAATTCATGCTTTTTTATTTTCGTGCGAAATTGCCTGTCCATTCACCGAGAAATGGTGTCACAGCTTTGCATACACGTCTTACAACAAAGAACAAGTGAGGAAAGTGATAATTTTGGACACCAAGGAATACGATACGATTTGTTTCCGATTACGCGACCTAACAGCGGAGGTCGAATTAAAATGCCCTCTAGACGAGAATGGATACAATTGAGTCGCTCAACTGTCAATGATCGCGATAATTAGTGTTTAAGCGACAAACGGATCTGCGTTCTTGTAATAATAAATAGCATAGAGAACGACATTAAAACTAAATTAATAGAAAATAAAGAATCGTAAGAATGAAGAGAAAGCTTAAAAATACGGTTAAAATAATCCATAAACTTTACTTTGGGAAATAATACGAAAATATCACACTATAGTAAATTAAAGAAAGCGTAATCTTCTGATATATAGTGAAATTGTTTGTGAGGAAATTTGAAAATGAATTGAGAAAGTGAGAGGAGAAATTTCCGTTGAAAAGAAAACAGTTCAGGCTCACCTTAGAAGAAATCAATAATAATGTTTAAACAACAACTACTATAACTCAATGCAATGTTGCATTTTAATATTAAAAAGTGTTTAAACACTAATTCAATTTATTTTAAACTGAATTATTAAAAAAAGACTTTAAATCTGATTTTATGTGGCAAATTATTACTAACTACTTTATTAAACAATTATACAGCGACAGTTTAGGCTACATTTCCAAATCGATAATTCGTTCGAAAGATGAAATAAATTTACTATTAATGAATTAGCGATGTTTATCGATTAATCTTGCGGTACATCGAGACTCATCAGGACCTCGATGGCTAATTAATAATACAAAAATCGAGTGTTTCCTCGTAGTATATTTTTTTATCATTACCAATGAGGATTATCATATTTTTGGCATAGAAATTCTTTATACCTATTCCTCAAAATTTGAGTTTGGTTTTACAAATAGCGTTTGCATCTCATTTAACTGAAACAAATAAATTATGCTGCTATTGAAAAGAAATTAAACTGCATACAAATACTTAATACCACCGCATGCAGCACAGTAAAAATAAATTCGCTTAATATGTTTTTATAATATTTTTAACACAAATAGGAAGAAGATTAACTCTTGCAAAATATAATAAGATATACAGACATTTTCCTAAACGCGAAGAAGTTGAGCTCTTGCGCTCTCTCTTTTATCGAAAAAGTGAATATTTCAGAATTGCGCCTTTGGTTGTTCTTCAGATAGGAGAGGGATTTACGACACTTGAATTTTTATGGATGACATTTTGATCGGTTTTGCTCTTTCACTTTAAACGCATCTATACAAGAGTTACAGCGCTATCAGAATGATATCTAGTCCGGATGCTCCGAGATTAACGAGCCTATCTGATGAATGGTAATGGTAATTAAACCTACGGACACGTTTCTAAAACGTGTACTTCCATGGCCTTAATGACCCTAGCGATAATTTCGCAATCGTTACCTGTATAATTCAGCACCGCCAACGTACATACAAACGCTGTAATGTATCACATGATGATGTTCGAGTGGAAATGACACAGGTGTTCAGTTTAACCTGCGGAACGCCCTTCCAATTTATTCCGAAATATGCACGCCTCTTTTTCGTTTAATTATTTTGAAAATGAAATCGATTATTAAAAGCCCACACAAATCCAAGATTACCAATATATGGGTTGGACTAGAATTTTTTTATATATAAATAAGATTTTCCGTACATAAATATAGATAAGATTTTCCGTTTATTGTACGTCACAAGTCTGTCGCCTCCATAACAACATCTATCTTCATCTTAATGTGGCTGAGCATAAACTTCTTTAGCGAGTCTAAAATTCTTCCAGCAAAATCATCTCTTCGATCATTTCTCAGGCCAGAATTTTCAAATCCAGCAAGAAAATGACAGACCAAATTAAATAGCGCCTTCGAAGGCCCTACGCTATGTATATAATTATTGGATATAAGTAACTGAGCACGCCTACAAGCCTGGAAGTGGAGGCGAATGTTGGTCAACATAGATAACCAGCTGACATGGAAAGGTGGAAAAAATATCAGCAGAGGATTAGCGGGGAGAGAATAATTTATAGGAGCAGTCCCATAAAGATACACGAGGGGGCAGCAGTGGGCGGCGGGGAAATTGGTCCAACGGACTCAAACGCTGTTTTGGAAAATGTTGAAGAGCGTAAGTTAGCGCTGCGACTATTTGAAACGAGCCAAAGAAAAGATATTTCAGCATGAAACATAAGCGACAATTTTCACAGTTCATAGAAAAACTGCTAACATCCTTACTTGTATAGAGATACATAATAGAAATAACTAATTTTATTCAGAGAAGTGGAATGTTATGCTTTTCAAGTACAATATACTTTGAGGTGTTCCTCGGGGACGCTCTGCTGAACTGTTATTACTTTTAAGAGAGTATTTAATAGGAATTGGTGGGTAACATATTATGCAATATGCTTGTTAATCAATGATGAAGGAAGACCAAAAAAGGAGGCCTGATTGTCACATCTATGTGACTGTGCCTATAAACGGAGTCAAATAAATTTTGGCTCAAACAAGACTCTCAGAGCGTTTTTAGTTTATGAGCAACTCGTACGAAATTGATCAAATTTCAAACCGAATATTTAGAATATTCTTCTCTTTTATTTTCTAAAAAAAAGACTTAGGCTTAAATCTAGACTGAAAACATTACATTACAATGGCATTGGTGATTTACTTGATTTTTCATTGAGTGGATTCGAGCCATTTCCAACGCTCGTTTCGCAATGATGTTCGTGGGAAGTTACAATTTATATACTTTTTAGACGCACTTCTCATTTGTTAATATCATATTTATTTTAACCGTAACAAGTCAAAATATCTTTTGTAAGTTTTAATAAAGTGTTCCTAATCAAAGAATTTTTGATTGATTCACATTTAGATACATACATGAACTTAGAGGCTTAGAAATAGAAATTAATCCGAATTACTTTAATTCTTGGCTGCAGAAAAATATATAGAATAAGAAGAAATAAATTTTTCATAGAAAAATAAAAAAAATATAAAAGCAAATTCGATTAAAGATTTTGCTATTAATCCATTGTATTTTTGTTTCAACTTAATGAATCGATTTTTGGAATTCCGTAATTGATTAACACCGAGTAGGTTCATAAGGTTTGGAAGAACAGCAATGTGGAACATGAGTAAAAACAAACCTTATCCATGATATAAAAATTGTATAAATAATTTTCGCATATACTAACGCGAGGCAATGGTTTCCAATTATACTAACTTCAGATATTTGAACACGGGATGTTTCTTTTATCGAAATTTTAGTAGTACCTTCACAGAATCGGGCGAGATATGGTGGAAATCCATCATGCAAAATGTAGGAGATAATTGGTACTTTTTCCACAAAATATTTTGTGGAAAAAGTACCAATTATCTCCTACATTTTGCATTAGTAGTACCTGACAAAAAGCACGATTTCTTTGAAAATACTGCCTAACGAAGTCCTAAGAAGGATCAGGGATATTGATTTATTTTTGCTTCACATGTAAAATGTTATATTTGTACATAAACCTCTAAAAACTAAAGATATCTTTTATTTTTTCAACTTTTTTGTATTTATAATATCACATGGAATTGGGGTATTTCCTGTTTCTGACGAATTAATTATTATTACTATTATTAAATGCTAGTAAAACATTCCTAAATACTTCACTTTAAAAAAATTGCGAAATAACGAGTTTAATAAAGTTTGGGAAAATGAGATGATAGCGACTTAGTAAGAGGCTTACTCGGTCCACTTGCAAGGCAAACATGTGAGACGACGAGCAGAATCCTGTTAACGAAAATTAATATCGCGGCGTTTTCCTGATGACCTGTTATAAATAGAACAGCGGGAGATCGGAGAAAGCCCTTGCAGCCGCATGAGTAAATATGATTCTAAGAACTTTAATTAGACTCCATCAATCAGTCGACCGAAAAGAGCAAACAAAGACCAGATTGAGCTCCAGAAGGACACGGCTCTGGTACTTCGTTTGCAGTGAAAGGCGAATTGATAATTCGCCCATGGCTAGGAATATTTTACGGCCTATTCCGCTTATTTGGGCCATAAAGTTCAAATGCTAATCATTTATCAACAACGCTGCTCTATTTTTCTCAAGATTCTCCTCCTCGGTTAAAATGCGATGTTGACCGTAGGCAGCAAGTCTCGATTAGATACAGAAGTGTTTTCAATAACGAATCTTTTTAACAAAGATACATTTTTACTTTTTTTGATGGCTTTAAAACATGGAATGTTGTAAAAATGTCTTCAATGACAAACATAATTGAATCGGAATAAATTAAAATAGCGTATCTTTAGCGATATAAAATAATTTTGTTAGAATTGGAAGGAATTATTTCTGATAACAAAAAATACATTACTGTTTTAATTAGGCTGTGATAAGAGAGTGATTAAAATCCATAAGAAGCATATGTCGCGACTTGAGGTCTTAAGACCTTAGTTTTTAGAGTAAACAGAAATTCAAAGACAAAGAATCAATAAACGGATTACGTAGAAAAGGGTACTCGTGTGAGAGGTAACTAGTTATTTTAAGCGAAAGAAAAGAGCAGAATTACTCCAAAAAAAGTGAAAGGGATGGTTTGTGAAATTGAAATGGCTAAACACTGCAAGGTGTAGCGATACGAAAATATGGAAATTGGATGTGAATAGGGAAAGTAGGCGATGGGAATGCAAAGGGAGGGAGGAACCCAAAAAATACTGAATAAGAAAGAGCGTAATGTAGAGGGGCGTGGCTGCAGTTGGCGTGACTTGGACAGATTCTACGGAATAAAATGAGCGGCAGAATAAGTCTCTTAGAAGTCGGCGGCGACGCTGTGTGTTATGGCCTCACAAAAGAGAAGAAATTACTTCGAAAACGACACTTTGAAGCATTTTTACAGATCGCAGGCGTTTTTCTGCGACTCATGACCAAGACGAAGATATGGAAATTTAACGGATAACATTTTTACCAATGCCAACGAGACAGAAGGTGTAGTATTGTCGATTGATGTAATTACTCAACATAAATCTGACTATTATAGTACCATTAATCAGGCAAATCAATCTCAAATTTTTAACCCCCCCCACCCTTCCCTCCAGTTGCGAAGAGTTACGTATAGTAATATAATTATAGGAATATACGTATATACGTAATTAGTTACGTATTACGTATAATTTAACCGCGAACTCGAGAAAGTACAGCGTAAAGCGATTCGTTTTGTTAAGAAATGCTACGATAATAAAGCAAGCGTTACAAAAATATTCTCAGACGTAGGTTGGGAATCCTTGAAAGAAGGGCGATTGGAAGCTAGGCTGCGATTGCTTAATAAATTCAGGGAAACTACATTTTCGGAAGATACAATCGGTATCCCCCCTGCTACCGATCCGATAATGACCGTAAGTTAAGAGAAATAGATGCTAGGACGAATCCTTTTAAAAATTCATTCAATAAGGAAGTAGTTTAGATTCAACTGTTGTTTACACCCACTGCCACACGCCGAAAGGTGGCTTGTAGGGTGTTAATGTAGATGTAGATGTTAACGAACCATCGACATTTCAGTTTCATCGATAGGACCAAAAGTGCCTTTGGAGACAAAAGTGCTCACATTACTTCGCAAAGGGGTTTCGAATAATTTAGCCGAATCACGCAAATATATCATCGAGTCCTTTTCTTGATAAGGTTAGATAATTGCGAGTTATTTATCACCGAGATAATCGAAAGTTCAAAATAAAACGGATTTGATAGGCAAAGAACGTTGCCGTAATAGCAAAAGGAAGATTGCTACATTTATACCATTTTATAAAGTTATTCTGGAAATAATATAGTAATAACGACTACATTTCCAAAGAGAAAGAGCATAAGAAAATCTAGAAATGCCTTTCGTCGAGGAAGCGACAGTTCAATAAATTAGTTATAATGTAGTGAGATATTATTAAGTGAAGAATAAACACATGGGATGGTGAAACATTTAAAGGAAGACAGCCACGTTTAATTAAATGAAGCATTGACGGTATAACAAAATTACGTTATAGGCTGACATTATCATAACGCCAATGATGGGATTAAGTGGCTGTTAGGCTCCCAGATAGTCATGTGGACAGCGTGCTTGCCTTTGGTGAAAGCGGTCCCGGGTTCGAATCCCGTTGGGAGCCAATGTGAGAAAAGACCTAAGCTGTCGAATCACTTTTAACAATAGTACTACTACTACCAAGATGCCGTTATTGATCAAAACCCAATAATAATACCATTCGTGTTAATTTACGAATACGCTGCCGTACGTTGAGATTTAACATTGAACACACAGTGGGAGACAGTGCCGTCAGTGTTCGTTGCGTAAAAAATAATTACTCCCATGGGCTACTTAGTTCACGATACTTGATTGATTTGGAGTCGATTGACTCGAATCGATTGAGCCAAACGTAACGTACAAAATTAACTTTCCTTTGCCTGAGACTGAAGCATCACTTTAGGAGATATACGGAGGAAGTATTTAGTTATATACGACAACTATTTCCAATACATACTACAGCCCTAGAAAATGCCAAGGTCGTTATCCATTCATATAAATAATTGAATTATTTCCACTGCATCAAGAGAGATACAGCTCTAAACAAGTTTATTTCCAATGTCGCATATACACGAGGCTTAACTGTAATAATATTCAGGTAAAACACGGATTTTTTTAATAAAGTGGAGTTAATTAATGATACTGATTTATATATAATGACCAATAAAACAAACTGTTTTGCTCAAAAACACTGATGAACACAAAAAAATAAAATTTGACATATGTTTAGACTTTACGACATCCTACATTTCCTCTCCCTCCCCTATATATTAAGCAACAAACTCGATAGCAAGATTTCTTTTCTTTATAACTTATGGGTAAACTACTTAATATAATAGACCCCTAGTTTTTCGGCTTTCCTTCCGAGAAAGAAGGAATTCCCTAATTGACTTCTCTGCCTGTTGACCCAATTCCCTTCAAAATTTGGTTATTTCTGGTCCGAAAAGGAATTAGGAAAACACATTCACCTTGAATGCTCAATAGAAAACCATCAACGTCTTCATTCAAGAAATAGAAATGAAACCGGTCCTTCAGCGAGGGAAAAGTCTTTTCCCATCGGCCATTAATTCTTTCAACAAAATCTCAAGCCTACGGGCGATAAATCAGGGAAAACAGCGTTTCTATAGTTACCGAATACAAACACTCGCAGACGTAAATAAGTTTTCATTCCATCTTTCGAGAATTGACTTCATTTGAAGATTGCGACAAAGATCCTGTAAAGAAATTCCTTAGAGTTTATGACAGGGTCTCTCAGAGTTTGTCGAACCGGAATAAAAACAGATATTTAACAAAAACTAAGTTTGAAGTTGCTCTAAATGCAGGACAATCATTGTCTTATCTAATATCTAGAAGAGTTTAGACGTCAGAGCTAAAGAGTATTTATTTATACATAAATAATATTTATAACTTTTGAGAGATATTTATTAATTCATATATATGAAACAATGAAATAGGTATTCGTTCTTAAATACAAGAAAAACATAGCAGAAGTATTCCACGACAAAAATGGATTAAACAAGACCATCGTATTCGATACAAAGATCCTATCATTAGAAGAACAGTCGAAGAAGTAATATTGATATTGATCTATATTTTTGATACATCATTTTAATGTTAACTTGGCTTATGGCTCTGAGCTTGAATGACCCTCCATTATGATCTTGACAAAATAATGTGCTTAAATGCATGAGGTGTGTAAATTTGCTTAAACTTAAATTTAAGTACTTTTAGTTAACATATTTTATTCCATATTCGTAGTGTATCAAGCGCATTCTACCAGCATTCCTCGATATAAAGAATTCTTCGGAGTGGATATAATGAAAGACTTCACCTTTATGTGCGCAAATTCTTCAGCAAGCGGTAATTAGAGTCAGGAACATTCAGATGTTTGGTCTACCCGTGGCAGTTACCGCCTTCGAAAGTGGCCGTCAAACATGGCGATAGGATTTTTCCCGCCGATTAAATGCGCAATTTGGAATTCCGTTTTCACATCGCCTTCAGATCGTCATTATTTTTTCCTCGAATAATTCAATCGGTACGAGGGATTTTCATTTTTGCATAATGCCATTGGAGCGATCGGTCTTGCTGGCCTCGAATCAATTTGCATTACTTTTTTCAGAGAGGATGAGATTTCAGCCGCTGAGGGAGATAATCTACGAGGGCATAGCGTTGCATAATAACTGCTCATAATATGTTTGCAGCGCTTAAACACGAAAGAGCGGGAAACCTTTTTGAAGAGCAGAGTATTCCCGCTCTTACTTGAAAAAGCTCTTTATGATAATCAGAAAAAATGCCAGAGACAACTACTAAAAAGGTTGTTAAATTTTACGGACTCATTTTAATTAATGAAGAGATTTCATAATTTCCAGGAAAGAAACTTGAAGCCCTCCGTAACCTATAGATCTCTTTCAAAGGTAAGAATCTTTCAGATGAGAAAATCTGATTTAAAAATTTCATTTCAATTATAAGAGGATGGGAGAAAGCAATCAGTGACAACATAGAACTTGTTTGAACGTAAAGGAATAGTTCCCCTCAATAGCATTCCATCGTAAC
The DNA here is from genome assembly GCA_947579665.1 of Sympetrum striolatum. Taxonomy (NCBI): domain Eukaryota; kingdom Metazoa; phylum Arthropoda; class Insecta; order Odonata; family Libellulidae; genus Sympetrum; species Sympetrum striolatum. The sequence continues at coordinate 6,052,084 of OX388346.1, forward strand.
TAATGATATATGTCCAAGATCACATGGGCAGAGTAGCAAGCAAATCGGTTCGCCCTGGAACTACACCATTCAAACCTTCTTTTGTCACTTCATTAACTAAAGTAAAATGATATGTAGCACATTACATTGATGAAGAACCAAATACAAAAAGTAAACATATAATGTTAAGTAGGTTTTATGTATTTATACACGGATGAGGGCCGTTGATTCATTTATTAAGTAAATCAAAGCGCACTGCTTGCCGAAATGCTATCGATGTTACTTAAAATCCTTCTCTTATAGAAAAATATGGTTTAAGTTCAAAATATGCTGTACCTGGGAAATCAATAAGTTTTTATTTATATCCTACACAAATTCGAAATCCGTGATAGAAGTAGAGGAAAATTGCGAATCCGCACATATTTCTCTGGCGGAGTATTCTTTTGATGTATTTGTTCTGTTTTTGAAAAAATACGGAATACCCTTAAAAATATGTTTAGCCCCTCACCTCTTAAATTTTATCCCTGTAAAGGTATGGTTTTATATTCGTGATTAATCTTATCATTTTCCTACCTTTTCGCCCTCCCCCCGTTCACGAATAAATGACTTGCCGAGTGCACTGAACTTTCCGCGGCAAAGTTTTATTTTGCCTGCTTTGGAAGCGGTAATTAGCAAGAGGTCGAGAGAAAGGTCAGCCCTTTCAAAGCATAAATAAGGTGGCACGATAAGATCAGCTGTCTCCTGCGATATATATTTCGCTACGGAACGATAATTGCCGACCCCTCTTTCATCCTAACCATAAAAAAACGTGCGTACATTAAGACGACAGATTTCGATTACATGGACACTATCTCAGCAGTTCGATCGTCTCTCCAAACAATGTCCGAGAAGGACGACATTTTCATGCGATTAAAAGACACCTGAGATTTAACTGTAACCAATTTTGTATCGATTGATCCCTATCATCATCCATATTATTCACTATGTACTTAGCACAGAGTAGTTGCGACAAAATACGTAAGGTCTCTTTTTCGAGCATCAAGTATTTCATAATTGCACACTTTATACAATTCATACAGTTCTAAAATCCACAAAATCAGCAGAGGATAGTCACATTCCTTTTTAGGCAGAGTATTCAATGGAGGCATAAAAACCAATCGTCACTGACATGTTCGGTTCTTCTTTCAAACTTAAGGCACGAAGATTAATTTTAATTTAAGATAATTAGACAAAGAAATTGAGCCTACAACTTCTCCCGTGCGAGTTTCTTGAGCCGGCCACGATACGTACATCACAACACACAAACACTTCAAATTGACGTAATAATGTTAATTTATTCTGGAATACAGTTTTTAAACAATCTTAACTTAAATATGTAAATATGTTAGTTCGTTGATGACCACTGACGTTTTTGACATGGATGTCAAGAGCTTGTTTAGATAGCAACAATATTAAGATTTTTGCTTTTATATAAAAAATAACGGTAATAAAAGGTTTGCGAAATGATATAAAGGCTTTCATTTCATCGATTATTGCATCAAAATTCTGTAAAAACAATATCTATATAAGGAAAACTCTTAATTAAGTAAAATGGATAAATGATTTATAACATTAAAACGAATGAGCATGATTTCAAAATGTAATATTAATGAATGAAAGAGCGACCTTTCACGATCAAAGCTGTCCTCTGACCATGAAAACTAGCGAGATTACAACTTGATGTTGTTTTGGGTCATCAAGAACCAATAGATTTAGAAAAACAAACTGAGCGTTCTTTCTCATCAACTCTTTCGCAATGGAGACAAGAGGAAGCAATAATTTCTCTTTTTTATCTCTCTCTCACCTGCTTCCCCACTTAATTCTCCCTCCCCGGAAACTGTGTCGTGAGTGGAGACCATCTCTTCCTTCCGTCATCTAACTTCGCCTCCCAACTCGTTAATTCCCTTCGCAAACTTCCCCTAAAAGAGGACATGCGAGCGTGGATCACAACATTTTCGAGAGCCACGCGGTCAGAAAACCTATTTATTTAGGCTCAAATGGAATTATTTGGGTGGATACAATTGTTTCGGTATTTGCAAGGAGAGAAAGTTTTCTTGACTCCCAAAATCCAGCTAAATTAACTCTATCCACGCACTGTTGTCCCTTAAAACGACGCCATTAATTAGGCAAGCGTGACTTTCTCCGAAACTTCTACAGTCAATAAATTTTCATTATATTCTACGAAAACGTTTTGAAGTGATGGCCTTAAAAGTGTATAACAATCTACCTAGCTCTATCAAAAACAATAAAATGGTAATTTCCGTATAAATTAAAGAAATATATTCTAAAAAAGTCATATTATAGTGTTAATGAATTTGTAAAAGAGGGGAACCAGAATATGTTGTAAAGATGAAATGTGTTAAGTGTTTATGAAAATTGGTTAAGGACAATTTTTTTGCTGTATCATTACTCTAATGTGTGTTATAATGTGATTATAATGTAAAATTTGACTGTGTTGTGTTGATTTGATTGATTGTATATTATTGACATGTTCTATACATTCATATGTATGTCGTTGGATAAATAAAAATGATTATCATTATTAAATGTTGACACCTTTAGCGCAGTGAAGCACAGTTTTGAACGATGAAAAAAATTCAGCGTTTATCGAATCCGCAAAGTGAAACATGAATCGGTAGGATGTGGGAGTACAAAAGACGTATTAGGTACGCATGTGCAAGGAGTATGCAGGTATGACGGTAAGAAATCAGTATGACTAAAATTTAATAAGGATAAACCGAAATTTTGTTGTAAACCTCTGTTTTGGCCGATTTTATGAATTTTACGCAACTATTAACGCGAGTGTACGGTCGCGGAATATCGTAATTTGATTCTGGTCTTAGCGTCAATCTTCTACTATTTATTTTAATATCGCGACGTTTTATTCCTGGAGTTATTATTTCAATTCGGGATTGAAATAAAATTTAACCGCTACAATGCCTTCGAACCGGGATGGTCCAGACAATACGTCTAGTCCTGCTACCTTAAATCATAGAAGAAACAGTGTCTACATCCAGCTTAAACCAACGCACCACAAAGTAGGCATGGTGTTTATAAGCCAGAAACCAAATCTTCTCCTAGGATTTATAAATAATCCCAAGGGGAATGTCTGGTTTCCTAAACCATGTCACCCATTCTTTTCACTCGGCCATGTAAGAATTTCCACGTCCATAGATTTTAATTTGATGTTCGCAGGACGTTTATGGTTACATCTGGGTGGAGACCACGAGTTTTACGACGTACCCTGAGTGGCAGTCACACCATTAACCTTATAACTATTAGGGAAATATGGGTCAAAGATTTCGACAAGGATATATAAATTTCGCCCCTTATTTTATTGTGCTACCGCTCGCAATACACGGAACGCCCATTAAGACACGTCCCGTGGAGGAATTAACAGTCCATTCCTAGCCCTTCCGTGTAACACAGCAGAACCTAGACGCCCTAGTTCGTTGTCCTTTCGTCAGATAGCGTGACCAACGCGATATTTTTTTATTAAGAGGCCGTGGTACACGAAAGAGCGGGCATTAAAACTACTTAAAGCTCTACACTGAGCATTAATGGAAGGTAAGCGTTAAAACTTCTCTCATCCCATTGCTAAAGATGTTTTGAGTTCTATTGCACGCTAACACTCGTTAGAGTTTTCATGGAAATCCACGTCACTGTTTTATTTTATGACGCCATACACATTTTAGTTCAATCTTTATGTATTGAATAGGCTCACTGCAGAGGAAATAAAACAGAAAGTAACAAATATCAACTTTCTCTGCGATAATTATGAGAAGAGATTCTTTATAACAATCGATATTAAAGTCTTATTTATAATGATGTGAATGGAAAAGGTTAGTTGGATTGATAGGAAAACAAACACGGAGGTGTTAGAGATGGTCGGGGAAGGGAGGGCTTTAATTGACGTGATTAAGCATCGTCAGGAGAAATGGGTGGGCCAAATATTGAGGGGAGAGGGATTGGGTTGTAATGGAGGGTAGTATTCAGGGGGGAAAACAGAGGGGAAGACAAAAGTTGTTGGGAGGGGTGCGGTTAAACATAGGGAAATGAAGTAGATTATAGGGATTAATAGGGATTAATAGGGCGATTAATAGGGATTTTTGATTGTGCATGAACCTACCGAAAGGTAGAACACTCATGAATCTTATAATGAATAAACAGTCACAAAATCTTTATAATAAACTTTCATTGCGTGATTTTACTTTGCATGAGAAAATTGTGTGAAACAGAGAGCATCATTCCAAAACATGTAAAATTTGCATGGAATAAACGTTTAAACTCACACCAAAGAGTAGTCGAAGAATTTCTATCTGAACTAATTGCTGAGTTTCGCATACTAGTGAGCAGATTCTTGAGGGAAACAATGTTTAAGAAAATAAAATATTGCTTGCATAAAATATGGATTACTTTGATACTATTATGGATATCAATATGGATTTTAATATTATTATAATTAGTAACTGTAGCTATTCTTTTCAATATTATCATACACTAGTCGACAATTTATTGATTTCTCCAGGTGAGTGGTAATGTTTTCGTATAGGAAATGTTTAGTCAGTTCACGAAGTATTCAAATTTTTAATTATAATTTTAATTTAAATAAGTATATCAATCACAATTCCCTTTTATAACCGCAGTCCAATAGCTTGATCTTTCCAGGAAGCATTTCACAATATTCTATCCTAAATTCTGACGACTGAGGTGGAAACATTGTGGTATGAATTCATGCGAAATAACGCGAAATCGTAATTTATCAGAGAATAAATTCTAGATTTATTACCGTTTTTCAAAATATCAAGGTATATAATTTACTTACGACTTTACAGTGGCTACCGCAGTCTATCGGAGAAAAGCATATTATATATCTGCATGAAATGCAAACATTTGCTTTCATCGTCATTTCGTTTTAGTTTAGATGAGAGAGATTCATCGCACGCTCTTCTTATGCCACACGTACAAGATTTAAGTCATATTCCAACGTGATAAGGCCTCCTTAAATTATCCTCGCATGCCATCTTCTCTGGCACGCCGAGGCGTTAAGGAATCCCATCCTTTGAATCGCTTCTCTTCCGGTGGAGGGACTTTATGAGCTTATATAAAGATTAGGGCAGATTGCACCTGTGAGGAAGATCGATAAATTGAGTCTTATCAGTTTGTAAAAGGTTTATGGGGAGTGCAGGTTAAGATTCCTTACGGGTTTTAATGGCCGATTAATACGCTGTCATTTTAAGGCTGAAGAAGGGGAACTCATTAAGAAACTTAATCAGTTATTTTAAGGTTTTCCTAATTACAAAGGAACTAATTTGGAGGCGTCCTATAGAACGAGAAACGTTTAAGTAATGAGATGAGCCTTCGTGTGAAAATTTATAGGAAAAACCAACAATATCGAAGAGCTATACGAAATATGTATTAATGCAGAACAGCCGTAGAATAGGATTAATTTTGTTTGGTCGAAGTTGGTAGAGGATTAAATGCACATACTTCAACTCTCTTAGATAGCTTTAAGGACGTCAATGAAAGTGGATCTGTTGCTTCCCTTTTTATCGGAGCACATTATCGAAGGATTCGTTAAATTATTTTATGCTTCGAATTGAGCAAAGACAGTTTGCTTGGATGAATCTATTTTGCAAATTTCATATTTGAGAAGTCTGGTCGGAGAAAGAGCCGCTTAGGTTCCACAATAACTTTGTGGAAACTGCAAACGATAGTAATCGAACTGAAAGTTTAGCTAATATGAGCTAACTTTTCAGTGGAAATTGGTCGGAGAAATTATAACTTAAATCAAGCGGTGCTGTCGAAGGCTAGGTTTTTCACTCAACTCATCTTGTTTATAGTAGAGAAGGAAGCTTAAATATATTAATGGTATCAATTAGTAATTTAAAGTAGAAATTCCAGATGTAAGCAATTCATTAACATTTAAAACAGGAACATAGATTTAAAATGCACGAAAAAGTAAAATTTGGAAATTTAGCTGGAGATACACTGCCATCTAGAATCTCTTAGCGGAAGCACAATGACCCAAAAATAAGGGACTCCACCCAACCTTCTTAAAGAATACATTACTTTTTAACATAATTTTGACAAAGAGTAATTTTTAGATGAAAATCCAATTTTCAAAGAAGACAGTTAAAAATGTATCACACGCTTATACTTAAAGTAATTGGACCACTCTCATAAGGTATTAACTTAAATGGATTAGGCCAGCGGTTCCCAACTCGTGGGTCGCGCAAGGGCTGCAGGCGGGTCACGACTCGATCTTAAAACTATGAGATACCATCGAATAAACCCTCAGAAAAGATATATTAAAGATACATTCTATATACATAAGGAAGGGATACGATACAAATAAGGTTTTTTACTCCACCGTGGACCGATGGACCGTGGAGGTATTCCGATAAGGAAAGGTTGGTCGTCAGCTAAAAATGTTGGGAACCACTGGATTAGGCGAATAAGTTCAAAGGAACTCGTGATTCCAACGTCAGCTAATCATCGCACCGATCTTCCCGTGAAACTAAGTACTTGGATATTACAATGTACAAAACACCGCAGAGTCAATGAATATACGAAATAAAATCTTCCACCTTGCTTTCGAATTGAGCCATCACTTATCTACATCAACACTAACGGACAAAAGTTAGAGCAAAGGCTTATTCAGTCGAATGAGAAGATAATCGAACGCGATAAAGAGAATTTATCGCTTCGGAGGGTCGTAAAAATTAATGTTCGTTCGCAGCGAAGTAATCCAGCACTGCAAGCATCTTTATTGGGCGATGATTAAAAAGATTTTACTGCCGACTCAAAGGGATGATAAGTATTGATGATAAGGTCATAATCATTCGCCCTTTAACCGAAAAAAGGCTTTAAAAATGGAGCATTCGCACTGCAATAGACTTTGGGGGTCATTGTTCGTTGCCAACAAATTATACGTCGTAATGAAACTTTTAAATGTTAAATTTCTACTTCCCATTATTTAATTCCTTCTGTTTTAAAAACCCAAGAACAAAGGGAGTAGTTAGAGTATTAACTTCGAAGGAACTGCAAGGATAAGTCTAATTAAGCAAACGATTAAAATTCAGAGGGCGTAGTCACGGAGATAAGGGTATATGTGGTAATTCAAATTCATAAGAATTTAACCCTAATTAAAGTTGAGGAATCAAATGAAAGTTAAAACGTAGTATCTTCAATCAAAACATCTAAACGCAATGACACATTTAAGCAGCACAATGAAAAATCGATAAATAGCAGTGGCTTACATACAATTGTGAATTGTAAAAATTAATTAATGGGATAATGCGTGATTGGGTGCGGGTACATTTGGTGCCAAGAACGCGTTAGGGGGCTTTCTATTATCCACGAAATCATTATTCAGGGAATAACGTTTTAATGCAAGAATTTCGAATAAGTAATCGAGTCAGGAACGAATTAAAAGTATTACTTAATGAGATAAATGTTACAGAAAATATTATATTTGACAAGTAAACCAAAATTTAAGAATAATCTCTGGTAGATTGATTAAAAAAATGAAAAATTAAAATTTAGGTATTAAAGATGCCTCACTGTCTTGAATCCTCATAAAGCTCGTATTTTCATAATTAAAACAATTAAAAAATTAATAAAATTACTATTCTCCATGGAAAATATATTACTGAGTATAATATACTACAAAAACAGTACACAGAAACAGTATAACAAACAGTAAAAAGAATATAAACCTTCATCAATTAAAGTATGGACGAAACTCCAATTTGATGCATGCCAATATTTTCAAAGTTTATTAATACTCCAATCTCCAATATCACTGTAGTATATAATCCAAATTAAGATAAAATGTGATAAAAGACCATGTTTGTGGAGAAAATAAAATTATTCTGGAGGGAAATCTATAACTTTTACGGCGCTCTTTGTTGGAAATGAAGATTTCGAAGAAAGCAGAACTCGCTCTGACCAAATCAACGAAATAATTGCATCAACGTTTTCAAAAAGTAAGTCAATACATTTATGATTCACTCCACTGAAGTCATATCCAATGACTTAACTTTGGAGCACAATATATAATTATAGAATATATTTGAATAAATTAATGCTGATTGTAGTTGATTTTTGTAACTTAAAACTAGCAGATTTCTAGAGTCGGTTTAACATTTTCCCTTCACTAACAAACCGACTTCCTTCAAACTACACATCGTTGTCTAGCGGAAAAGAGTAATTCTTTAGCCGCCCAAAAGATTTACGTCTTCACATTTCGGACGATTTCCTGAAATTAACGGCCTCTGGAGTCTAAAAGAACGCGTTCTTCCGACACTTTTTAATACGGCTGGAGAAACGGAATGAATAGGGTTCATGAATGTATTTTGGTGCTCCGGTTTTCCCCGCTTCTTTCAACGTGCCCCTTGCAGACATCACTTCCTGTAACGCAAAAGATTTTCTCGGCACCGAAAGACAAAAAATATTCCATTCATAGAGATCTGAAAGCAAGAGCAAGAGATTGTTTAAAGAATTAAATCACTTAGGTTGGTGAGCCGGGATGGACTAAAATTTAGAATACGTACCGTAAATGGCATTCATTACCTTCAAAGAACCTAACCATATATTCTCGCTCAACATCGCCTCAAATCAATCTAATGAAGCTTAACTTAGGACATAATCCGACAAACGCTCAGTCCTAAATAGTTCCATTTCGGAAGATAAAGGATATAAACGGTTACGATGTTCGATATCGTAACACAGCAATCACATCTTTCAAACGGACATCTAACTTACATACTGAGCACCAAATTCGAATTGTTAAAAAGAATTTTAGTCTAAACCTCTTCAATTTTCAGCACATTGATGATTTTTTCTTCCGTTTTTTTTTGTTCCTATGTAATTTATTTTATTCACTTCATAGCAATAAGAGACCTTTTCAATCTATTTTCCTCAAATACAACTATCTTAAGAACAAAATTAAATTCTTAAATGGAGTTCTTGCAAAGCCAAGTCATTACAGCACGAAATTTACACTCGTTCATTCTCGGAATTGGCGAACTGTTGCATGGCCCATTACTTAAAATGCAAAAAATGTAGAAAAAAGGTGCAATTATTTAAAGTTATTTTAGAAGGAAGCGTAATGAGTTCGTGATTATGAAAGATGCGTGTGTAGAATCACACTGGAAACGAAGTGTAACAATTTTGTTTTTAAATTTTCATATCTCTTTATAGAATGAGAAATGTCGTGAGGATGACACGAATAACTCGGGGGACTTAATAAGCAAACATTTTTCTCATTCGTCGGACAGTTCAAAACGCTTAAAATGCATTCATTTCCGGACCATTAATACGTCAGGAGTGCGTGAGTTGAAAACGAGCATTGCTTTTATTTAGAAAATAAACTATAAAAAAATTTAAATTAACAACTTTGAATTCGGAAAGGGGTGAAAATCTTAACGTGATAATGATCATTACATCAAAACTTAAAGTAGAATGTAGTCGATACCAGAATGCTAGTATCGATTCTTGTTTTCCCTGTGTCTATTATTATTGTCTTGCATACGATGATTTAATTGGAGAGTACTAAGTATTTACACTTCGGCGGCTTTTCAATTCTTCCGTTAGATTAGCTTCCAATCTTCGCTCAGTTGACCACGTTTCAAATTTTCGCAACCAATCGTTGTGGTTAAATCCTCTCGCAAGAGGGAAGTTCATTCCAGAATCGCTTATTTTCTCGATTTTTAAAACAATGAACACCGCTTTATTTGTAATCTTTTTACACACAAAGGTACTGCTAGAATAACCCGTAGCGAAGAAAACCAACTCATTTATTCTACTCTACTGACAAACATCTTCCTTAATTCCTTGGCTCAAGATTCTGGTACTCCCTAATATCTATGGTGAACCCCATCTCGGTGAAATCATTTAGGAAGAGGCTACCTCGCCACTACAATCTGAGTAAACCGGATTTTATTTTTTACCTGTTTCATCATTATTGTATTGTTCTTTATTATCATTATTGTATCCATCGATTTTTGTACTGTAATTTTTATATATCTGTATTTTTTCTGTGGTGTTATGTTTTCTGGGGAATCTTATTATATTTGTATTTCTGATGAAGAAGAACAATTTGTACTTTTTCCACAGTATTTTACGTCTTCATCATGACGTATTTCCACAAGACATCGCCAGAGACTGTGAATTTTATTTGTATTTCATTTACTCTGCTCTATGAGAATTTCCTAGATCAAATAAAAATAGTTAATAGTAAATCTTCCAAGTGATAGCAGATTGTGTCGCAGATTTTCCTCACTACTTCTGCTCTAATCTGCATCAGTACCTGCGCCTCAAGAGTGCACTTGTGTTACGAATCGACCTATTTCGGAGTCACAAGAATGAGGAACACGGCCAGCGTCTTATCTCCCCACCGAAGCGAGTGCCAAAATATTTTCCAACCTTGGCGAGAGGTGACGACGACTACACGGTAAATACGCCGCAGAGAGCTCCTCAATGGATGAATTTGAATTAGAATTACCAATCGAAAGTTTTTAACTTGAAGTAAGAAGTTTGATGATGCGATAAATTCCATGAACCGAATCGCAGTAAAATCAGAAGTATAGGTAACATTTTGAGGGTTTTAAGCTGAGAAAATCTAAAATAAATGCAAAATGTCTTAAAAATTGAAAAAAATGTATCACTAATACAATTATTGCATTAATGATACATAACGTACGATCCAATTATAAATGGATCATTTGTTATTCAATTAATCGCTAGTTATAGATAAAGTATTAATTAGAATCAGAAAACACTTTAAGAATGATTACACAAGGACAACCGAGGGAAAATAAAAGCTAAATAAATTGGGTGGAAGCAAAAGAACAGTGCACGCAATATTATGCATCGACTTTTTCCTGAAATTAAGTTAATTATAGTTTTTATGTGTTAGTTAAAAGGTATTATTTACCAACTTGAGAGGTTAGATGAAAAAGAGGTACATTTACATTTAAACCCTGCAATCCGCCAGTGGCGCGTGGCAGGGGGTGTAGAACACCGAAATACCTGTCTAATCTGGATATCTATTAGCTTCTATAATACTTCGCGGGACAAATGACGGGGGAAATGAAAAATGAATGAGGTACAGTTATGAAATAAATAATAATAATGCTGGACTATGTCATCAATATTTCAATTTAAAAATCTACAAATATATCATTAAAAATATTGGAAAAACATAAGCAATGCAGTATCAGTACAGTTGAAATATGACGGTGCATTTGAAGAATACATTTTAAGCATTCTATACGATCTACATTTGTAAATCAGCCAGCAGTTAACTACGATCACTGTCTTCTAAACGCTAACAAGTCTTGCAATATGCATTAACTCATTTATACGCTTAAATATTTCGGCATCAGTTTAATATATTATTGAACACTTTCGCAGAAAATGTCTGTATAAATATACTGTTAAACAGTCATTGCACAGAATATAACCAGCCTTATCTTATCCAATTTAATTTATCCCTAAATATATTTACATAATTTCAGGAGAAACACCAACAAATTAATTTGATGATTTTGGGCTAGAAACGTGGGTCGATAACAGTCATTTTTAGAAAAAGAGACGTATACTATCCTGAAAACTAATTTCCTGTGATATATCGTTTTCCCAGCTGTAAGTTCACTTTGCTTTTAAATAGGATTACCCATTCTATTCTGTTGGCATCCGTTTTCCTAAGTTTATAATTGGCTCGAGATTTATGGTTGTTGATTTTCCAAAACAGATATGAGCGCTTGACTGCGAAAAATAAACATGTCATTTACATAACTGTATCTCCGGTGCGATCTGATTTTCAGTAGATGTGTAACAGGCTCGGATGTTTGTCAGAAGACGTCTTTCATTTCCGAACCAAAATAGAGAAACACCGCATATGCGAAGACTCAACCGAGGCCTCGACGATATATAGAATAATACATCACCAAGAATCGTCAAGATGATGATTCTTTTCTATCGTAATACGTTAAATATGATTTGGAAAAAGCAATTCAGGTTTTGAAATTATCAACAATAGAATATTTAAGTGCAAGGCCTGCTGCCTATGAAAATCACCTGATCTCTTTCTGTAATACAGCGATTAGAAAAAGCCTCAAATTGCGCATTATATTCTTGACCCTAAGAGAGGCAACATTTTAATTTGTATAAGAAACGTTTGAAACATTTATTAGAAAGAATAGAATTGCTTTTAAATAAATTTAGGGAGCAGAGAACCTGATTTTTCGAGGATAAAATCCAACTTGTTAGAGTATAGCTTGCAAAATGCCAGTTTCATGGAGGATGTAATCGGATAAACGTCGAAAGCGCGGTTGAGAAAGGACGAGAGCTGTTTGAACTCTCTATCTTAGCAGAGGCAGTCTTGCTGACGTCCGGGAATCCATCACCGGGACACAAGACACCTACGCCTTCCACTGCGACGCCGTTCTGTCATTATTCTGAAGCGATGACGTCCACGCTACCGTATCTCTACATTAGGTATTATGCATTGTATACAAATAGCTCCGTTCATCATCAATCCTTTGAGATGGCTTCATCATTTTTTCCACCAGAGGATCGCATCTCGAACTTTTCGCGCGAGAGAAATTAATTGGTCCATTTGTAAGGAGGATGACTAAGTTCTCTTACATTTGAGAGTCTTTAAAAGGTGTGGTACACTTGTTGAGAGGCTTTCGGATCATCACTGTACATTTCATACGCGACGCAGTTTTCACAAGTAGCACCACTCGATTTTGTTTACTCATAATTATCATGACATAGTGAGGATAACTATAAATAGTATACATAGTTACTTCCATAGAAGTTGCAACACGTAATTGATCAATTGATAAAATGCGAGGATTTCATTCTCTGTGTACGAGATAATTCATTTTAACGATAACTTCTGTTATAATAATCTATAGATGATTAAACCAATTGTTTCAATTACCCCATAAGACAATTCTTGCAAAGAAATTTTCGATTTCCTGCACTTAAAATATATTAATGAATAAAATGATACATGGGGTTTAGTGAATTAGATAGAACTGATTTTGTCGAATTAAAATAAACGTATTGGGTAACTCTATGAAGTAAATTTAACAACATCAACTTTAATAGATCAAAATTGGCTTCCAGATAGCCAAATGGGAAACGCGTTCTGCTTCGGCGGTCCCGGGTTCGATTCCCCCTAGGGCTTTCAATTTAGCTAAAATAAACAAGATCAACCTCATATAAGTAATGGACAGATTAAACAATTATCTTACAAAAAGCAAGGGACATTACAAATTTCATTTTATGAATAATGTCAATTGTACTGATGATCTCTTTCCACAAAGTTGAATATTTTGGAACTTGAACTGAGTCTTTTATTTTTTAGTATTTATAGAGTAGAATGTCTCAAAATGTCGATTATTTGTAAAATTATATTTTATATATTTTCGACAGTATTTGTAGAGTGAAAGTAATTTTCATTAAAACACAAACTCTATGTTTGATGTAAACGGAATGCTCATCTCACAGTAATATAATCCAAATACGCTAATTTCTTGCAAATAAAAATCATTATAAAAACTATAAAATAAACATCTGATTAAAACAACTCTTTCAATTTACATCGCATCCTACCGTAAGAAAGTATTGAAAATTAGCCTATAGAATCGACGAAGAATTCTAATTCATCCTCCGGAACTACCAACGAAAGAACGACTCAAATCTTGTTTGTCTATTCTCGCCTAAAGCGTACGTCTTAATGAACTCCGAGGAGGAAAAAAATGTCGTCTGAGAAAAGAAATTTTAAGCAATTTACCCGACCACCTGTGGCTCTAAACATCTACGTCATCTATCGTTTCGATATGGCCTTATTATGGGTAAGACATTCGAGCGGATTATAAAAGAGAGATCACCGAAAGGAAACAGAATAAAAACCATAATTTGCTTTTCTGAACCGTAATATTCTAGTTCATAGCTGTTCAGTCGGAGAGAACCTTTTGATGATTATTTTCCCAACATTCATATAAATCATTCACGCATTCCACCATCTTCCTGAATGGAACACTGGGAAATCTAACCTGAGGTTCTTTTGAATCAAAAGACCATTAAAACTAGAATGGGGACTAAATTCCAGTTTAGAAGATGGCGTGCGAAGAATGAGGCGGAGACAGACATTAAAAGAGCAGAAGACGGGATAATAAATGAATTTCTTTCATCGTCTGCGTAAAATATTGGGTGAGTGACTGAGGAAAAGAAATCAGGATCACGTTTTTGTAAAAAATTATACAACAACCTCATTTGAGAAAAGATTAAATAGCCACTTCTCTAAATATTGCAAACTGTATTGATTCTTCATCTTACATTACCCCACTGGCAATGGTATTTAAGTATCCGAATAAAAGATGGTATAACAAAAGGAGGGGACTGTGATATTACTTATTGAGATTTAATTAATCACTTTTCAGAAAAAATATATTCGTAAAAAAACTTATATTTAAACTATACCATCGCAATTAATCCTCATTTTCAGAATACGGTAAATTACGAAAAATGAGTTCTCAGATACATTTTCTCAAATAAAAACGAATTCAAAGGGCATATTTAATAATAATTCATTAGCAACGGTTGTCAAGTACTGAGCTCTCCAAGCCAATCAATACCCTCGAAATTGCTCTCTAACGATATGATTTACGTATCGCATATTTTATTCAAGAATATATATTTTAATAATATCCATTCTAATTATGAAAAAAAACATTTAATAATAATAATAATAATGCCGTCTTATTTTTTGGGCGAATTTTAGCCTAGGAAGGCTATTCCTCCAATTAACCCCTTTTCTTAATTTTATTCCTTTTTTTGCATTTTTATTTATATCACAAACACACACAACATACACAGACAACCATTCCCTAGCACGTTAACCACTCCGCCACCACGGCTGGTCAAACGGGAGGCAAATCTGACATTAGGATTCAGTGATGAAGTAATCCGCAAGAACGAGAGGTAAATTACTTACTTTAACTAATTTAGAATCACTCTATATTTATATATCAGTAGCTTATAATTTATAGATCAGCTACTAACGTTCGGCATCATACTCTTTGGAGGAGAGAAGAACGACTACAAGTATTATAAAATCCCTTTAGAGCATCAGCTACTGACATCGTCTTAAAGGTAATACAGTAACACAATAAGGAAAGCAATACGGTATTACAGTTAAATCTCGTTAATTTGTTTTGTTAAGGAGTAAAATATTCCTCAATGAACTTCATAAACTTTAAAATCAAGAACGAAGGTATCACGCAACATGTTAAGGAGACCCTCACTACCCACTTAGCTTAAATATATCAAGTATTCCATGAAATTACAATGCATAGAGAAAAACCAACGAACAATCATCAATAAACAAACTATTATTATTTTTGACGGTAGTTGGTTTTCTAAATACATTATTCTTTGTAATCAGTGGTCCACTGAATTCCAGGAAAGAACGGCTGATCAAATCAGCAACGAAAGCTTGGATAAGAGCTTCCCAACGAAGGCAAGACTCATTTCTTTCACATTCGAGCGGTCGTGACATTTCGCCTTTCACTTCGTATGACGTTCTCTTTCGGCGAAGGCGGATTACGATCGAAAACATCCTTTCGACTTGACATCGGTTATTGACGAAATAATCTCATCCCATTGAATGCGTCGACTCTCCGTATCCCTCGAAACGTCGGCAGATAAACAAATCAATTCGAAATAAATCACGCCTTCGCCTCAATCATCCCTTATATTTCCCGATAGAGGTCTCACCCGGAGAAAATGATTGACTCCTCCCATTTGCAAATGGAATGGAACCAATGAAAGGCTACACAAAGAATGCAGGCCGTCCGCTTACTGGCGACGATACGCACAGACGCTTATACGAACTGAAGAGAAGCAGGTAGAAACTATGCCAACCTACTTTACGTGGTAATGCCTACTCTTCGAGCCTGTAACAGGCGTTGAAGGAACCATTCTTAAATAAGATAGCGGTATTATTGACTAAACCAACCTCCCATCTGCCAGAATGGGTCATACCACCACCTCTATCTCACAAAGCTTGTCTATACTTTAGGGCTTTAACTATTACCTTTTACAATATAACTAGCCACATTACCTAAACAACTCTAGTTAAAAATTAAGTGTTCCACTCAGTGGAAAAATATATATGTTAGGTTGATGTTTATAAAGAAGATTCGTTTTAGAAGACAATAACTCTTGAGACCAACCACATATACTCATTCATATTACCCTATGTTTCAAAATGATATGATTTCATCCGACGAACTAGGCATGCTGCGACTGGCGAAACGGACCGAAACTGATTTACGTCCTGCAATTGCCTGCGGATTCACTGATCACAGACTAGCGGAAGTGGTTGTACTGAAATGCAATAGTTAAGCATAAATGTTTTATTTTTCGAGATTTTTATTCTTTAATTTGAGCCTGACAAAAAGCTTCAAAAAAAAAATTCTTGTTCCATTCCTGGCATTTCTTCCTCTTTAATTTGAATTTGTGATGATTTTGTTTAGTATGCCGCGAATTTTAGAGGGTCAATTACAGTCACGCGTGTCAAGGAAGACAAAAGGTTGGGAAGCACTGCCTAGGATGACGCTAAATTAGCCAAATTTTCTTACTCGTTCATTAAAAATTCGAAAAGTTAAAATTGTAACAACCATTTGGAATACTCACAAGAAATGTTATCATTTCACCTGTCAACGCGAAGACGCTGCGTAGTTGTGCGCTGCTTTTCTGGAATGCAGTACAAGAAAACTAATAATTAAAACCAAATCCAGCGCACGGTTTTATATGAGTATCGCTTGAACGAGTAAGCCGTGCTACACTGAGCATTCCTTATGAAACGCACGCAGGGAAAGTAAAGAGAGACGGCGAACGCATGATGGTTACTGGATGCCAAGAGAAGGTGCGGGTCAAATGTCGGGAATGCCTCAGAGACAGAAAATGAGTGGAGGGGGGTCGAGTAACGAGGAAATTAATGGTCCCCCGCGCTATCACCTTTAAGGGAGGCTGCGAAGAAGAAATGCACGCGTATCTAAATGATGTCCAGCGAAGGAAAAGAAAGAACGGGGGAAATTCCGTGATTCATCTTTTTAATTTGGAGACTCGAAGAATTATTAAGCGACGAGAGGCGGAAACACGACTCGAGAGAGCCTTTCATCTCGTTATTCTCGAGAAATAAACAGCCGCAACGTGTTTTCAACAAGTTTCCATAGAGAGAAAGAATAACCTGACTGATTCTTTTCCTTTGATTTTTAAAACAGTACGCGTGAAATGAAATATGCCTAATTCATTACTAACCTCCATATTTGCCTGCAAGAACTTTATCCAAACACATTGCCTTGATTAGTCAGCAGTTTTTTCGCAATAATAACATGAAATATTAATGATGTTTACTTTTCGTGTCATTTTGCAAACAATGTTGGAAAGAATAACCTTAAGTAAAATAATCGTGAAACCGGATTGTTCAAAAAAAGTTGCATAAAATCACTTGATCCGAAAAAGTGATTCATATGACAATATCATTGGTTCATGAAACTTTTAGAGAATTATATTTAGGAGTGACTATGCTATTCTAAAATATTTTTTAAAATGATTCAATCATTTATATAACAAGTGAACAGCATTATATTTTATTACTAATTTGTATTTAATTAATAAATTAATAGGGGTTAATCAATACTTCGGATGTGAAAAAGAAACGACTGACCAATCATTGGTAGTGTTTGAAAGGTATCCAACATTCCCATAAATCGTTGCATACACTTCATAATTGTCCTTAAATGAATCAGTCAAATATTCATTCTTTCAACGTTAATTTTTGTTTACTTTAAAAACTCATGCAGGTACGCAAAACTGTTTCATATCAAGATATATTTCATATATGCAAGAGATTTTTATAATGATATATCGCTGAAGTCACAGTTAGGAAATCCTATTGGTAGAAAATATTGTCATACAGGTTTCGAATTATCGCTATATAGATTTATAACAAAATATTTTCAATATTTATATCTATTCTAAAATATATTACTAAGATACAGGACGCCAAGGATATTACGAAATTATAATAACGGAATACACATACAAGCTAATCAATCCGCAGATATCTGTCCTGCATCACATGTTTCTATTGACAAAAATTCGCAATGAAATACATTAGATTGAAATAGTTGGAGAGTTGGGAACCAAATTTTCACTCCTCCGTGGATAAATATAAGAATATTTTGGAAAATTGCGCACGAGCACAAATCTAGAGTCCAATGCTTGCAGCTGCTACAAAGAAATGAATAGTCGACATTGTCTTTCCTTAATAAGCATACAAAATAAGACTGAGATAGAGCATATAAATTATAGAATATTCAGACAATCTTCTGCACTATTGCACCTAATTTCTGAGACCCACTGAAAGTAAAAGATTTTCACTTTTTCTAAAGGGTTTAATTCGTCGGAAAATCATCTTCCTTCGCTGAGTGGTGTCTGCATCGGTGGAGGCCGAGGAGCATCGTCTGCAGAAGCAGTGCAAATGAAGGGGCGACAGCATAATGTGCCGCCATTACTAGATTTCCCTTGGGATTGCCATACGGAAGACCTCGAAGGCATCTTTCGAAATGACTCTCTTTTGGTGGATCGTATGCCATTTCTTCTTTTTACGGATTCTGAAAATCGATTAAACAGCCGCTCCCCAACTTGAATGGAGTTGATCTGTTGATCCAATGGTCAATCAGTTGATCAATGGTTGGACCATCCAATTAAATAGTCCAACGTTCATTCACACAAATTGCGATGAGTAGACTACACTTTTAGGAATACTCATTGGCTCTTACGACAGGTCAGTTCTGATTTAGACTGAATGGAAACAACGGTGTTCTTTGTTTTGCCGGTATAGAGACATCTAATCTTGACCCAGGTCGTAAACATACAGTGGGTCCCATGCTTGATGGCCAAACTTTGATTAAATAGTTAAAACATCTATGTATTATCACACAATATATATATAGTACCCTATCGGACATTAAAATTATTTTATATAGACGAAAGAATTTCATTTAAAGATATCAAGCTATAGTACTATATAGTATATCTTTGTTTCATATGTAGATTATAGATATTGTTAACTATTCTTTTACTTATAGATATTTCAAGATTTAAACGTCATGCAGTCAATTTTTTGCGATGAAATATAACATTCTAAAAAGGATATTATAGAAAAGAGATATTGTTTGATTTAAGTGGTCCTTGGGGTATTTGCTGTTGATTGAATTTCTAATGTAACTTTTTGGCCAATGAGACCGTACAACCCTTATTTTACTCATCGTTAAATAAAACTGATAAATTATTGATTTAAAAATTTATACACTTTTAATTTTCTGTAAAGAATGACTTAATTTCGAGCGGCAATGACTTTCCTCTTAAATCTCAATTTCAATCATTATTTCCTCATTTTTATTTATATGAATGCGTTTCTTTCGCCCAGGTTTAAGACCAGATATTGAAAACGAATTCCTTCAAAGTGAGAACTATTTTCACTTAATTTAACGATATTTTTAATCGCAATTGCAAATTACTTCGGCTGAAGAGGCTGAAATAAAAGGCACTCGTGTACCGATAAACCAATCAAACGTCCTCCGACTCGTAACATTTCTATTTCGGAAGCACTTGGGAAGAGAAGTTTCCACAAGAAAGCTCTCGAAGCACTCAAAGCCACATTCAACATCCGAAAGAATTGAGAATTATTCAGCCCTCTCGTCTCACACAATTGTAAATTTAGATATTCAAAGGATAAAAATGCAGATTTCACTGCGGAGTACGAATAATAAATAAACTGCTTTTAAATACTATTTGAACCTTGAATCTATGGAATAAATTTTAGAACATACTAATTTACATTCGATGGGAAGGCTTAACTGGTATTTTATAGGGAAATAGCTAGCAATCGATCAATACCATTCCGTCCTCGCAAGCACTTACAATCTGTTCAAATATATTTTCTTTACGTCTCTGCTCTCTTTGGGACACTCATAATCCAAGTTCGATTGCTATATCAATGACGTGATTGCTGGTGATAGAGAGAATCATCAAATACATAATAATAATCACAGAATGCATACCTTAGTCCCTTAGATAAACGGCAGTTTGCATCGAAATTCCTTTTAATGACTGTTTCAAATGTAATACATATACGAACAACAAAATTGCGAATTTTAAAGAATTGAACGATTAAACGCTGGGTTCAGATAAATACGCGTGGATTATTTGAATCTATGGCGTCAGTTTTTGAAGAATACAAGAGCATATGATAGATTTCAATTAAGAAGCAATTTATAAAATATAAAAAGTCCAAAGAAAAACATATAGTAGTCTCATGATGAACATTCTGAGGAATTCTAAGAAAATCGATTATGCAACAATATCCAAAAAGATAGAGGCTAAAAAATAAAACGATCGTTCAGCCACCACTGGATTATTACAAGTATTAACTAAAGAATGATAAAACACGAAATTAGGATGCTATCAACGAATTAAACTTAACCGAAAAAATACCTCATTCGTCTTTTCCGTAGTTTATTTTATTCGCACAAAGATTTACTTTTTCAGATATATGGGGAAATTCTATCAAAAATGTACTTCTATCACTTCAACTTTAGAGAACGAATATGAGACTTTCAAGGAAAAAAATACAGTGCTGCGTGGAATTGTTTAAAGTACCGCGTTTTTTTTAGTTGCGACATGAACGATTAACTTTGTTTCCGAGAGACATTTGCGAGAATAACACGTGTTATTAGTGATCGGTAACACCGTGGGTTAATGTACGAAGATATTGTTCGGATGATGCAAACATGTTTCCACACTCTTGGGAATTCCCTCAAGCGCTGCCAACACAAAGTGTGAATTAATGTGATGTTATGATGTGTTTCCCGCCGCTCTTCAGCGGCTTCCAAAGCCATTCTTCGCCGCGTTGAATGGACGCGAAAATTCAATTTGTTTGTTATTTTTCCCAGCAATAAAAGACTTGTAGGCATTCAACGAGATTCCATCCAAACGGACCACTCCCCCCCACACGGGGTTCCACTCAATCTGAAGGGTCGTTCACATCCGAGTGATGATGATTCAATTGAGTCTCAATCGGACCAAATCTAAGTATGTTATTCCGACGCATACATTCCCTACTAATAGATATGAGGCACATCAAGTGGCCAAATTCCAACTGAAAAAAATGTTCTTTAACTTCATATGAGAGTAATTTGCTATCTTTTTTCAAGCAACTCTCTTGTCAGAAATGAATAAGGCACTTCGTAATTTTCAGACTGTGTTATTTATTTAAAAACGACCGGTTTTGGCTAACGCCATCCTCAGGTGGGAGAAAAGCAAACATATATATATATATATATATATCATAGCAGTTTTGAGGGGAGAGTAAGGAGAGGGGAAGGGTTGTGAAAGATGCACTCATTGGTGAGATTGTCAGCGGAGGTTATTTCGATGATTTCCAAAGTGTCCAGCTTCTTTCGTTTGGGATGACGATGTAGGAGTTTCGCGGAAAAGGAACTATTGTGGCCGCTCTCCTCTCTCTTGTCAGTTTTAATATACAAAAAATTACAGATCTAAAATACTGCAGTACTATTTATCCCAAAAAATTCTGATTTCACCAAAGAGATCCATTCACCCTAAGGGGACGATGGAAGGAATACGTTGAGGAATTGTATGCGAAAAACATGAAACCTACCGGCATAGAAATAGAAAGTGATATAGAAGTTGAAGAAGACGATGTTGGACCTGGGTTACTTGATAGTGAAATAGAACGGGCATTGTGGGATATGAAAGGGAATAAAGAAACGGGGGTTGACGAGATCACAATGGATTTCCTTATGAACCTGGTGGATAAGGCCAAGAAATGTTTCTATGATTTAATTAGGAAAATTTATGACGAAGGGAAATGGCCAGAGGATTTTTACCAAAACTATATAGATTCCTTTACGGAAAAGAACTAGGCTACAGAATGACGGGATTATCGTACAATTAGCCTAACCTTTCACGCGGTAAAAGTATTTCAGAAGGTTGGGTATCCTGAATAGATGGATAGAGGGAAAATTAAAGGGCAAATCGGAGAAAACCAGTTCGTTTTTCAGAGGGGGAAAGGAACGAGGGATGCAATTGGGGTGATGAGAGTACTTGCGGAACGAAGCCTGGAATTTAAGAGGGACTTACGTGTATATTTTGTAGATTTTGAAAAGGCTTTCGATAGAGCCCAGTGGCCAAAACAGATGGGGATATTAAAGAAGTATAGGTTAGACTGGAAAGATAGGCGATTGGTCCAGAAATTGTATCTGAATCAAACAGCCCGCGTAAGGATAGCTGATGGAGGATCGGATTGGGCGGATTGGGTAATGGGGTAAGACAAGGGTGTCCTATGACATCAACACTATTTAATATATAGTGCAGAGGAAATGGTGAATGAATCTTGGGAAGAAATAGACAAGGGAGTAAAGGTAGGTGGGGAAGTAGTGAAGTCTGTAAGCGTTGCAGACGATAAAGCTATTGTGTGCAATTCCGTAAAGGGTTTGCAAATATTAGTAAATGCTCTTAACGATAAAGCAAGGGAGTTTGAAATGAAAATTAACCTATGTAAAACTGAAGTATTGAGGTTCACTAAAGGAAGGAAGCTAAGTTAACTATAAGGGTGGGTGGGGAAAAATAGAGCAGGAGGATCGTACTTGGGAAGCCCTCTTTCGTGGGATGCAAAGATGAGATTCGAGAAAGAATAGCTTTGGCCAAGGAAGCCTTTATTATTAGCGAAGGGAATTGATGACCAAAGGTCTTGACAAAGTAATCAGGAAAAGATTGGAGAAATCCTTGGTTTGGAGTGTGTTGCTTTATGGGTGCGAAACGTAGAGGTTAGGGAGGAGAGGGCTTTAATTGACGTGATTAAGCATCGTCAAAAGAAATGGGTGGGCCAAATATTGAGGGGAGAGGGATTGGTGAAGACTGTAATCGAGGGTGGGATTCAGGGGAAAAAACAGAAGGGAAGACGGAAGATGTTGGATGACATAAGGGTTAACTATAAGGAAATGAAGGAGATGGCGATTGATAGGGATTTTTGATTGTGCATGAACCTACTGAAAGTACTCACGAATCAATATAATTTATAATTTTCTTTCTAGATCTTAGTTGTGAGACTGCAAAATTGATAGCAAGCATAAGATAGATAATTCCTCAACGCAAATGCAAGATCTCATTATGGATATACATTAGCTAAATAGATAATAGGAATCGTTATCTATTTAATTAATAGGTGTTCATATAGCGAATATATATATATACGAGTAAAATGTAGCTTGCATACTGCAAGCAGATCGGCATATTAATTTCATATCGGCATCATTTTGGGAGGGTCCTCAAAAGAAAATAAAAGGATTGTAAATATTCTTAAAATTCGCTGCAATTTCATCGTCTGGTAACAAACCCGGGTCATACTGGTAAAATTACTATGCAGCACTATAGAAGATCACCAATTCTGACTGTGTGTGAAAATTCAAGCAGAAATGTTGGCTACAACTGCCTCAAAAGACGTTCTACTTTTCACGAATTTAAATGGCTCTCTGGATTCGAACCAAGGACGATCTTGGAAATCTAAAATATGTTTTAGAAACCTATTTATGATATCTAAGTATATGCTGAATTTCAAGTTTCTATATTATTGGGAAAGATTTCAAAATAATTCCTAGAAATCGGATCAACTTCTGATTGCAGAGACACCTGGTGTCGAACCCAGGACATATTGTAAACTGTGAATGAACAGTTTGATTTGTAAGTACCTGCTCTTGTATCATGGAAAGTTTGAAGTCGATAGCATGCCAGGAAAGACCTAAATTTTGTTTCCGTTGTCTCCGTAAGAAATGCATTGAGAAGTGCAAATGGCCCTCTGGGATCGAACCAAGAACCATCAGCGAACATGTAAAATTTTATTATGAAATATATTCATTATATCTATCCACGTGCCGAGTTTCAAGTATCCACGTTATCGGGAAAGGATCCAAAAAAAATCTTCAAAATCGCCGCAATGCATTTTAAACGGCCGATATTTGCCCCGACCTAGGATCGAACCATGGACCATATTCGTCGATGTCTTTCTGATTTACGTTGGAGTTGCACGGCTTCTAGCGATCCCTTGAATTTCAATTCTCTACGTTTCCGGGAAGTGCACCAAAAAAATTTTCGAAAATCCCCGCCATGTATCCTTATGGAGAAAATCGCGACTTTGAGGCCTTCTGGAATCGAACCCATGACACTGAGGTTCAAAATCGCATTTTTTCTGGTGGTTGTACGTTATGGCCAATTCGCCGTAAAAATTTCAAGTCAATCACGCTTGTGGTTTAGGCTGTGAATTAGTATCCTATCTATCTATCTATCTATATAGGTATACGAGTAAAATGTTGCTTGCATACTGCAAGCAGATCGACAACACTAATTTCATATCGGCATCATATCGGGACGGACATCAAAAGAAAAAAAAAATTCAAAATATTCGTAGAATTCGCTGCAATTTAATCGCCTGGCAGTGAACCCCGGTCTTCCTGGTGTACTTACTATGCAGCAAAATAGAAGATTACCATATCAAACTATGTGTGAAAATTCAAGCAAAACTATTTGGTGCAACTACCTCAAACGACGTCCTACTATTCACATACACTCCTTATGTGAGAAATTATAATGTGCTCTGGCATCGAACCCAGGAACAGCATGGTCTTATCTATTTTTTTTCTTAAACAAAGTGTTAATATACATCTTCCATCTAAGCAAGAGCTCCCTTACATATCAATAAATGCATAAAAAAATTATGAAAAGATACCCCATAGTATTATATATGGGGGATATTTTAACCGCCCGGCATCGAACCCGGGTCTTTCAGGCAATATTTTCTATGCAGCACAACAGAAAAACACCATCTCTAACCGCGTATGCAAATTCAAGCAAAAATATTGGTTACAACTGCCTCAAATGACGTCCTACTTTTCCTTTATATTCCTTATGAGAGAAACGTTATTGTGCTCTGGCTTCGAACCCAGGAACAGCACGGTCTTATGAAAATTTTTTTCTAAAACTTATTCGTACCATACATCTTCCAGCCAAGCACGAACATCCTATCATTTCGATAAGTGCATCTAAAAAAATAATGAAAAACGGCTCCCATGTATTTTAAAGGGCAGATCTTTGCATCGTCCTAGCATCGAACCCAGGATAACTTTTGTAAAAGTCATTGATGTTTTTGAAAGTTCAAGACCATAAATATAGGCACCTAGAGTTTTACTTCTCTACCTATCCGGAAAGTATTTTTTTTAAATTACCGAAAATCACGGCAATGCATTTAAACGGGAAAAATCGGGACTTTGGGGCCCTCTGGAATCGAACCTATGACACTGAGGATCAAAGTCTCTTTTTTCCTGGGGGTTTCACGTTATGGCCAATATGTCATAAAAATTTCAGATCAATGACGCTTGTAGTTTAGGCTGTGAATTTGTATCCTATCTATCTATATAGGTATATATATGAATGAATCCGGAGAAGCATCTATATATCTATTATAAAATGTAGCTTGCATACTGCAAGCAGATCGACAACACTAATTTTATATCGGCATCATATTGGGACGATCCTCAAAAGAAAAAAAAAGGATTGAAATTTTTCTTAAAATTCGCTGACATTTCATCGTCTGGCATCGAACCCACTTTACTGTGAACTTACTATGCAGCACAATAGTAGATCACCATATCTAACTATGTATGATAATTCAAGCAGAAATATTGGCTGCAACAGCCTCAAAATACGTTCTGATTTTCACGAATGTAAATGGCTCTCTGGATTCGAACCAAGGACAATCTTTGAAATCTAAAACATGATTCTGAAAGTTATTTATGATCTCTATTTATATGCCGAATTTCAAGTTTCTATATTATTGGGAAAGGTTTCAAAATAATTCCTTAAAATCGGATCAACTTCTGATTGCAGAGACACCTGGTGTCGAACCCAGGAAATATTGTATGGTTTGAATGCAAAGTTTGATTTGTAAGGACAGGCTCTTCTATCATGCAAAGTTTGAAGTCGATAGCATGCCGGGAAGTACCTTAATTTTGTTTCCGTTATCTCCGTAAGAAATGCATTGAGAAGTGAAAATGTTTCTCTGGGATCGAACCAAGGACCATCAGCGAACATGTAAAATTTGATTATGTAATAGATTCGTGACATCTATCCACGTGCTGAGTTTCGAGTATCCATGTTATCGGGAAAGGATCCAAAAAAAATCTTCAAAATCGCCGCAATGCATTTTAAACGGCCGATTTTTGCCCCGACCTAGCATCGAACCAAGGATAATATTCGTAGATGTCTTTATGGTTTTCTTTAGATATTTTTGGCATCTAGCGATCCCTCGAATTTCAACTCTCTACTTTCCCGGGAAGTGCACCAAAAAAATTTTCGAAAATCCACGCCATGTATCCTTATGGAGAAAATCGCGACTTTGGGGCCTTCTGGAATCGAACCCATGACACCGAGGTTCAATGTCGGCTTTTTCCTGGAGGTTACACGTTATGGCCAATACGTCGTAAAAATTTCAAGTCAATGACGCTTGTGGTTTAGGCTGTGAATTAGTATCCTATCTATCTATCTATCTATCTATCTATCTATCTATCTATATAGGTATATCCATGAATGAATCCGGAGAAGCATCTATATATAATAGATAGATATATATTAGCTAAGTCTTGATCGAATTTACGGCAAAATATCAAAAGGAATTCTAGCTGATTAAATAGAAAAAGCCCATCTTAGCCCCGTCATCAATTTATAGAAATCATCGGAACAGACGAATTCCAATTTGTTTCAATGAAGTACGTGATTCATAAAAGTTACAAAATAAATAAATTGCTTACTTATTGTGAATGAAAGTGGTGGGATTTTGGCAGAAAAGGTGTGATGAAAGACAAGCAGACACATATCAAAAGAAACATCGGTCAAATTGCAATATAAATACATAAAGCAATAGCTATCGCATGAGCCTTTCTATCCAACCATGGACATCGATACAAAACAGAAATTTCAACGAAGAACTTCGAGAGTGAGAGGAAATCTAAGTAACAACCATCCTATTTATAAAAATAAAAATTCCCGAATATTTTCCGAAATGCCATCGAGTAATCATGAAAAATCTTCCGCCCAGCATTAATTATTCCGGGAAATTTATTTCATCACTTGGAAGACTCACATTGACGAAAGAAAGGTGTCTACGCCCATTCGAATGCATCAATCAAAAAAAAGACGGAGAAAATGGAGGTTCGGGCGGAGAAGGAAAAAATGAAGACGCGAAGGAGACGGCGCGTGGGCGCTCTATGACAAATCTAACGCATTTAACTCTCTAGTTCGTGCCCAGAGCGGCAGGGAGAAGGCATTGATGTAACCTCCGTGCATAAAGTTAATATATACACGAGCCCTGGCCGAATATTAAGCGAAACATGCACCCAAAGCGAGCTAACGAACGTGGAAGGTGTACGCCCACATTCGCTACTGAACTCAGCCGACCTTCGTCCATCATCAGGGTTAGTCTATCAATCAAGAGAACTAGGAGATAGAAAATAGAGACAACTGAAGGGGATGTAGAGACTATCGCCTCATTATTATTTCAAAGGGAATGAATCAAAGTCAAGGGTCTGTTTACAGCCATTAATTCTCGATAAGGTTCAATCCAGAGGGAATAAAAATGAATTAAGGAGCCGCGGAGCGTTTGAACTTCTAACCTAGACGGCTATCTTGAGGAAGGAATGCGAAGCTTCTCTATGCATCCTCCGCTTTTTTATTAGTTCGAATTCCTCGCCGATTTATCTCGTATCATTCTAGTTTTCTTCATCCTATTACCGAGTGATGGAATAGTCGCTTCTTGACAACATACGCAAGACGTTGAGGGAGCAGTTCTAATAACCTATGGAAGCCAATATTTCATCGAATTTCATTTCTTTCTTATCTCCGATATTTCCACGTTCCCTATACTGAAAACATTTACAATCGGTCTGATAGGACGCATGAATTTGTATAAGGAATTGAATTAATAATATATACATGAGAAAAGATAAGAGGATTTGTTTTCACCAAAATACATTGGCTAATCGGAAACAGCATCGTCGATCAATTCAATCGATTTCGCATTAAAACATAATTGCACAACTGAATAATGAAGATTAAAGAACAAGTAGGGAGCTAGGCGATTAAAAATATCATAAAGACGCTACGAACAACAAATTATCGAAACGCATTCAATGCCGCACTTTTAGCATATTGAGCGTATATTTCGATAGAATTTAAAGCTTCCATTCATATTCTTTAGTGTTAAAGTAGCTCTATCATCATAACGAAAATGAATAGCAAGGACCTATTTCGTTGTGATACTATATTACGAATAAGCTGAAGCGAAAGCAATTCAGCCAAAATCTAGTCGCTAATGCGATTTTTATTTCCATCTACTCCTGCGTTGATCTGTCATTTTCTTCCAGCGCGTAGGCGGAAAATATCTATAGCTGACGAGTTTCGGATGGAGAACGTGAAGGAAGCGCGCATGGGTTTCTGCTGATCAGTTTGAACGCCACAAAGTATGGAGTTGAATATTGTGATGAATTGCATTATCTGCAAAAGTATCGGATTACCTCATTCACGAGACATCATGAATTAGAATTGAGAATCGTCTGGTGTTCCCGCATGATCAGCACCCACTTTTGCTACAGCAAAATACATCTCTTTTGCTTGGATTAAATTAACGCTCTTTCATTTCGACTGAAGTAATAAACAAATCGATAATTCGCCGTGATTCTCCTTCGCTGCTTTCCCTTATTCTGTTTCGCCTATTCGTTTTGACGGAGATTCACTGAACGCCTTCGAGTTACGCCGTTACTCACGATTTGGACTTAATTTCCTTGAATATGGAGATTGAAGCATATTTCCCACTCCCGAGCATTTTAGCGAAAGATTTCCACAAATGGAATTGTGTTCGTACTTGCCTTCATTTCGATTGGATAGAAAAAAAGAGCGAAAAAGTAACATTTCGCGTTAAATTTCACGTTGCCACCATGGATTTATCTAACTAAAAGTTTGATCAGGT
Organism: Sympetrum striolatum; assembly: GCA_947579665.1. Lineage (NCBI taxonomy): Eukaryota > Metazoa > Arthropoda > Insecta > Odonata > Libellulidae > Sympetrum > Sympetrum striolatum. The sequence continues at coordinate 6,081,290 of OX388346.1, forward strand.
ACCATTTGTAGAATTATCATCTCCTCGAAAGAGGCCTAAAAGTTTATCTATTTAATTTCTGTTGGGAATAGAGATGTAAAGATATCAACAATGAACAAATTATTAGCCGAATTAAGTCTTTACCCATTTAATTCTGGACAATATTGGCATTCTCATCACTTCAGCTTAATGATGTTGATAGGAAATTTTAAACATTGCGACGACGTCGCATAGCATCCTTTTTTAATAATCTTTTTTAGAAGATAGTGATTCTACATCACAGAAAAAATATGAGCATCCCACAAAAAACAGGCAATATACAATTTTGGCATAGTTAAATTCTTAATGAAAATGACTTAATAATTTTTGAATGCCAACAAAACGGTTTCAGACATTTTCCAGAAATCAGGAACGTTATACTCTTAGTTAGTGCTATGCTTTCTATATTTTTTCATATTAAACTGTTGTCTAAATAGAATGTAACATACAAAAAAGATGAAGCGAAACCCAATACCCAAGAAAAAAAATTATAATGATAGTAAAGTCAGCCTCGAAAAAGTGTCTCAATTTAAGACTACCTCAGACAAATAAGCGGAACAGTGAATTGGCCTCGCATGGATGTAACGTTTTAATAAATGTGTTAAATACATTGTAACTTTTGCATCGCACATTTACTTTTGTGAGTAATTTTCTCTCAACGTTACCTTAAGGAAATAATGAATAGACGAGCAGTGACCCCTTCAGACATTAAAATGACTCACTATTCACCTCTTTGATTTCCTCAATTCATTCTCAGGGAAATCCCAGAAACATACGGCGAAAGGAAGTACCGCAATAACTGGGGCAAGGAGAGGGCCGAAGAACACTTTTATTGTCCTTCTGAAAGGTGAGACCAACAACATTTAAAGTAACGACCCTCACCCCGGTGACGAAAGACCACATTTCCATCTAACAAGGAAGGAAGTTGCCGAATTTTTCTGAAAGAAGAAGAACTGACGTTTTGTGCAGCGAATTACCCTATTCCCAAATGGAAGAACTCAGACAAAATTTAATACAATGCGATATTATAGTTGTTAGATATTTGTCTCTCATATAATAACTAATAATAGACATAAATGTCTCCTAATATACGAGGAAACGTATTTTTTCTTATTGTAAGTTCTGGAAAATGCTATATTATGCTAACGAATGTATAATTAATTATTACGTGCTATGTTAATTCTAAACATCAACTGCCCTAAATTCATTGAATTCATCCCATATTATCTCATTTGCTTCTAAAACTGATTAACGTTTGTTAAGTATTATTTCAGGTAATGCTCCACATGCCCGCAGGATGATCGTTTTCGCAAAGATTATGCTTAATTATGATAAGATAATTAAGAGAATATGAACTACTGTAAATCAGGTCAACGGAAGTAGGAAAAATAAGAAAAAAAACGTATATTATAAATATAATAATGGTGTTGCAGATTTGTGAAAAATATTTAAGTAAGAAATACATTTAAATTGACTATCCGCGAGCCTCCATAAGGCTTATTGCACTTATTAACGATTTATTCGTGTAGATTCTTCAAATCGCTAAAATGAAAATAACGCAATTATGAAACGAAAAATCGGATTCGAATCCTTTGGTCAAAATAAAAAAAAATAAATAAAAAATCATTTTAAGATGTCAGTGTGGTAGGAATGTTTGGATGCTGGACCAATTTTTACAAAATATCTGAGTTTTATTTCTAACTTTAAAGTACCTTATACCACTAAATTGTTTAACAAATGATGTTTTCATTATCGGAAAAATAAATGACTAAATGGACTATCCCTGAGATAAGAAAGATCGTGTCGTGGGCCTGTTCAAAAGTAACTTCAATCACTGCTTCCCAACATCCGAGATAGTACACTACTGATAGTACTGCATTTTTGTAACAGAAATTAGCATTCAACAGGGATGAGGAAAGATGAACCGATAAGGTGATGAAGATGTTACTTATTTCAGGAGTTATCGTTACCTCTCAGCAGACGTTTTAAACTTTATTACGTCTGAAGTGATATGAGCAATTGAATGGTCCAGATTTCATTACGTAATTATTGTGACGTACACTGATGAACAACTTGAGGGCCATTGGAATATTAATGCCGTCCCTCCAATGGGATATCAATCGTTAATAAAATACTTCTCTGCATACAAAAGCAAAATATTGCATACACAGGAATGAAAAACTCTTATGTGAGAAATTAAAAGATATATAGTTTGTATTCGTTAAGAGGGGATACGAAATTATCACACTGTAAGATCAAAAATCAAATCAAACATTTAACGCAGGCTAGCGTGCGACTTAACCCAAGGTTCTATAAGAAGTGAAAAACATAAAACTCCCCGTCGATAAAGAAATATTGGAACACGGCTGTTAATGGATTAGAAGTTTAAAATCTCTAATAAAGCTCCCCATTTACAAAAGTAAATAGGACGTGGCTCGGTAGTTTAGTTGGTTAGAACACCTGCCCGGAAAGTGGGAGCCTTGGGTTCGAATCCTAGTAAAGTAACTATTTTTCACTTCTTGAACAATATATATCTAAGGTTGTGCACTGGGCAAACATCAAATTTTTTCTAGCCTCATTGCGGTTGGGTATCGCTAAACTAGCGAAAAAATTACTTGTAAGTTCATCTATTTCTTTATTTCCAGTTTTGAAAATTTAGTTTAAGTTAACGTATTGATTCATCAATTTTTTAATAGAATTATGTCGTTTTTAGGCGTTATTATCTCTAGCCTCTCATTTCTTGTCCTTTTTGTCATTTAGTAGATTTTAAAATGATACTTTGTTTTTCTGAAACCTACATTTTGACCCAACGCGACCTTAAGTGCAACAGTTTTTTCTCGCTTTTTACCAGCCATTTGGTTGATTTATTCAAGAAAAATTGCGTAAATCTCACTGATTTCATAAAATATTTATAAAAGATATTCATGTAGTATTGATCTAAGTTTCCGGCGTAAGAAAAAATCTTAATACAAAAATATATTTAATTAGTCGTATGACGTATTTAGCATGAAAAAGTGGCTATTTTTTAATAGAATATAGTAAGTTAATATAAGGAAGTTCTTTAATTAAAAGAAGTAAAAGTATAGAAATTTTATCGTGAAAATAATATTTTTATTACAATTTATGCATTTCCGATCATAATGACCCGACGTGTCCAGTTAAGGGCTGAAAATTCATCAAATGCGGGAAATACGTAGAATATCAAAAACAGCGGCAAGTCGTCCGCGAGCCACGTTTCGCCGATCTAATATTCCATAACAGACGAAGCGGAAAATCCCGCCACAGCATAAAGTAATCGAGTACACATTTCCGCTCCGTTGGAACACACGTTTTCTCGCTTCAAAGCCTCCGAATGAAATATCTTCCATCGTTAAAAATGCCGCCCTTTAAATAATGCTCGCTAAGTAACGTATATTAGGAATCCCGCGGATGCTTACGTACGATTTAATACGCGGTAGAGGGGGACACCGCTGAGATGCGCCATGTGCATACACTCGGTCAGAACGCAATCTAGATCGTCAACTGTTTGGAGGGAAAAAGTCGCCACCTGCGGACTGTCGGCTCGTAAAAGAAATCATTTTCCCATTACGGATAAGTCCATACGGAGATTCACTCGTACCTTTCACTGTAGACCGTATCTTTCTAGAGAGTTTACTTCTGACCATATCTGTTTTGTATCGACGTATGGTCGGAGATTTCTCTTCCAGAGTAGATTTAATCTTGGTTTGTTTTGAAGAAAAGGCGCTTTCATACGATAGGAAACAAATAATACAGTCACAGTAATAATAAAGCAGTCATATTGTCTAAAATGTTAATTGAGGAAAGCTGTCTGCTCTGCGGCCTTCTGCATCTCTATCTATCTATAACAAAAGAATGAAAATTTCTAGCGCTTTCCAAAGAAAAATACAATTCCGTATTTCCTATTTTAGCAAATTTACAGAAAATTAAAATCAAGTTCAAACTGATGAAGGGACTTACTTCTCAAAGATTCAAACTTTCAGAAAAAAAATAAATATCTCTAATCTTAGCTTGGTGGGATTGGACTTTTATAATGAAAAAGGGTTAAATAATAAAAATATACAATTCTTCTATGTAATATTAAATTATACGTTCACCTGTTTCAGCGATATCACTTATTATGCAGTAATATAAAAAGATAAGAGGAATTGAAATAAAAATCATTTGATGTATTTTAATATATTAAACTTCCTTAGCTTGAGAAAGATCTGGTGCTTGATTCCTTAGCTTGTCTAATAATATTTCTGACCTGTATTTCCCCAAAAACAGAGAAAAGCACAATTTAGAATAGATTAGGATCAAGATTTATTAGGCTTCAAACTTCACCGGTTTTGTGAAAACGGTTCTAGTAAAACTATAATTCTAAATTATTATCTACATTTTATTTTTGTGCACAATTTCCCTCGCTGTATCCTTAAATATTCCACTTTCTTCAAAATCCAATCGAAGCTTCCCACGCAGTTCCGTCGACAAACCGCGGAAATTCTCCCCGGTGCCATTATTTCCAATCCAGCCTGTTTCTACTCGGATAAAATACGCCATTTCCTAGTTTATACAGAGTAAACTTTTCATCGGATCGGACATAAACACCGCCTCGCAACCTCTGAGAGCGTTTGCCCTGACATCTCGTGGGTTTTAGGCGACATTCCCTTCCCAACGCCGAGATTCTAATTTGACTCGTTTTGTTTATGGACCTCGTTTCTGCTGTCCGATCCGACGTCTCATAGTCCGCACATTGCCCTTGTCTTCCTAAATCAACATCGCTACTCCAAGGGATTGGTTATTTGCACACAAACCCGCCATCTGAATAGAGTCTAGTATTGCATGCAGTTTTAATGGGAAAAATGCAAATCTTAATGAAGTGAAGATGTCGTCGCAGACTATGTATCAGAAGATACTGAATGTGAATTGCTTTTAATTGTTTCAATTATTGAGGGAAGCCCTTCGAAAGGCTGGCAAATCGAACAAATTATCTTAGATTCGTATTTCCTCGCCGTAATGTTTAAATATCCGTACCGTCAATTACGAAGAAAAGAGCATTGAAGAGTAAAGTACACTTTGTGCAGGTATTTCGTAATACTTTACAATTAGATGAGGGAGTATATTCTTAACTTCTCTCAATTTTAAAATAAACCACCAAAAAAAATCTCCAAAGATGTCTGACTGAACTTTAGTTGAACAGAAATATTGCATTAAGTTTGATGTATCAGTTGCAATAGATCTCTTTTTCACTACGTCATAGTGAAAAATTTTATTTCTCTTCGTGCAGTAACTCCAGGGAAATTTAGTCGTTCGTGAGGATTGTACTTCGACCAGCATTGAGAGCGGGTTATTTCACATTCCGCAAAAATGAACACCTCGAAGTGTTATCAAAGTGCCCTTTCCACTCCTTGTGGCGTGATAAAGTGGCATCGAAACTAAGACAACTCTAACCTACTTATCCAACCGAGAATAAGGAATTTATGCCCCACATTGATCGAGTAGGACGCTGTTTTAGGCCAATTTTAGAATAGCGCCGAATATCTCGGCCTTGCATTCACTCCATTTTAGCTCGGGCTACTTCCTTGTTTTAAAATTTACTTTAATTTGAAAAATAAAGTATTTCAATAATGTTGAAGCGCGCAGAACTGATCAGAAAAATCCTAAATAAATTTAATTTTAGAAACAAGTAATAAATATATCTAAAATATGGAAAATACTAAAAAATGCAAATAAATGGGATCAGCGTTTAGTTTTTCCGAGAGGAAATTATCCTGTTTTGTAACTATACTTGAAGTTTTTAAATTTTACCACCCCTTTAATGGCATAAATCCGGTATAAAGTGCAGGAAACAAGTCCGACTTATAATTAAAAAAACATATTAATTTCTAATTTTGGAAAATGTACATTGTAATGAAATAGAACTGTTTCGAGGTAAACAGTAAACAGTAATAAGCAGAAAATTCTCCAAACTATGAGAATTTTTTTTCATAACTTATTACTTCTCCATATTATCTAATTAAAAACTTCTACTTCTTCATAGCTACGTCCTTTGTAAGTACACTCCTGGCCAAAATTAACGCAGCCCCTCCCTAGCGATCCTTACGGTCGGTGCTGCGTTAATTTTGGCCAGGACTGTACAACTGTATGCAATACAGATTCAACATGAAAAACTGACAGTATTAACGGCTATTTTTAGCTTTTCAAATTTTCATTAAAAAGTTGTGCAGTGTTATAAAACATTAAATGTCGTGTTTTAACGCCGGGGGAAAATATTCTTCACAAATAATAGTCACTTAAGTCACAAATTTTTTGTATGTTTCACGCTAAATTCCAGCAAAAGCATTGACATATATTAATGCAAAATTTCCCACAGCTTTGGAAAGAATTTCGTTAATTCGCATCTGCGCAATCGCTGACCTGAATTATTTACGCAAGTTCCATCGCAGTAAAAAAGAGCGAATTCCACGCTCGATTACTTCCGGTCAGATCTAAATCCCCCGACGGCGTCAAAATAACACACGGAGTGCGGCGGCGACGGGTCAAGCGATCGATGGGAGATCTTTGTGGGTCACGAGATGGACGAGCTGATAACAGTACCGCGATAACGACGAATTTGAAGTATTTTACTAATCTTAAGCATGCGATTTGGAAGTAGGGCGGCCTTGAACGTCGATGCTTGACCGCTTTCGCGGGAAATGCTGGAGAATGACGAACGATGCGATGTAAATTATGCATGGAACATTGGGCGTATTTTTCTGTTGATGGAGGCGCAGAATGTGAAAACCAGCTCGAGAATAACTTCACGAAACGATAAAACCTCCAAAAAATAATTAAATAGTAGTTACATATTCAGCAGAAAATTAAAGTAGATTTATCTAAATCAAAGAATGATATATAATATTATTTTATCTTTTTAGACGAAAATTATATAAAATGAGAGGTCACAAGACACAGAATATTGAGAGTAAAGAAAATAGAGAAAGTTGGTTACTGACAAAAGTTTCAATGGATATATTTTTCAAAATAAAGAAACTTATGGAGCATTCCCCCATGTTGGGGAATTATTCCCAGCATATATGTTATTCTTTCAATACCTCTCCTGAACCAATTAACGTTCATACAATCTTTGGATCCTCCATATATTTTCAAAATAGTCTATTTCAAACGTATTACGTATTTACATCGAACATTCATGTATAGCCTAATATTTTCTTCTTTATGCCTCTTAGAACTTTAATAACTTTCTTGTGAAACATCATAAGTGAGAAATACTTTAGATTATTTAGAACTAGTAATCAATTGAGAAAAGAACCAGAGGATGGACTTCATTTAATTAAGAGAATGGATGAATGAAAGATGAACTCAATCGTAAAAATGCGCGCGAAAAACAGGAAAAGTCAGCTCCATGTAAATTAGTTGCTGCGAAAAACGGTATTCGACCGAGTCGTCGCTAAATATTTGTTCGCAAATTATTTAAGGGAGCTAAATATTAAGGTCGAGACCCAATCGATCCGAGAAAACAATTTTACAGAATCAACAGATAAAATCTATAGACGCAGTGAATCAAATCCATTAAAGCTGTTTGCTAAAATTAGGGGAGACCTTTGGGTGGCTGTACATTGACTCAGTGATCAGCACCAAGCCGAACTTACATTTCATATGCTTAGATTGATACGCAAACAAAAACAAGTCGATTTACCAAAAGATTGGATAAGAAGACTTACCATTCAATTTTCGTCTAATTTACGAGGCAAAGATAACAAACAAATTAACCAACAGTCCGATAATGTAATTTTCGGAGCAATTACAAAGGGCAGTGAGTGGTTGGAAAACAGCACTTCTGTCAAATCTAAATTAAATTACAAAGTTGACTTATAGAAGGAAAAGGTCGAGAAATTCCGAAAAGAATTTCTGAATTGAGTTCTACAGAGCGATATATTGCGTATTGAGGCATTAGTAACTATGCAATAAAAGACAAAATATGTCAAGAAATAAAGAAGTGGATGCATAACAGACGATCTAAAATAATTGCGAAGAATATTCCTGGAAATTATTACACCGAAAATTTTACAATGGATAGTCTTCGATAGTCTTTCTTCTATTATGTATTGATACCAAGGAAATATGAAGCATTTTCGGGATTTCAAAGAAAAGTCACTATTTTCAAATAGATTAAGAAGCCAAACCTAAGTTTTAGGTAAGGCATCAAAAACTAAAAACAATTAAAAATTGTATATTTTGTAGAAATTTTCGGTATTTTAAAAATATCTATATTACTTTTTTTAAACTTATTCTACTATTTTCAGTATTAATACGATAATGTATGGACCGAAATTCCTCCCAATTTCAACGGCGAAACCTGTCGAGATTCTCAGCGGAGTTTCCTAATTGATAAACCGAATCCAATCGACGAAGGGCCCATTCTTAAAATCCTCACCTGCGACTTCGAAAATAAATTTAAATCGGGAAAACCCTCATTTTTCAATGCTTCCACTGCCGTCCCCCGTTCTTTGTCAGAGGACGGACACGACACCAAATCGCACCTCACATTTCCTCGCCGATATTAATCCTCCGAATCCAGACCAATTTATCTCGGGCGCGAAAAAATATTAGCGGCAAAGCTGCGTGTAATTCCGTAGGATATCCTCATCGAAGTTTTCGGGTTCGAGAACACGGGTCTTCCCTCACGGTCCGGCAATTTTTAACATGCCGCGTACACTCGACGGCCACTCCCACGGAAGAATAAATTGGCCTTTTTTCGAGTCCCCGCTGAGACGTGGGAGCGCTCCTCCGCCCACTCAACGCACTTCAATCAAACGTCTCGAATCCAACGGAGGCTAATGACAATACGAAGAAAGGACGCTGACGGAATGTGGAAGGAAACTAATCGCTCAGTACCACTCGATGCAATGCTTACAATATAATTTCGAAGTCCGTATTCTTATCGAAATAGTTGAATTATTTTGTACGTTAAAAAGATCTTCATTGCTTTAGAAGATTCATGGGCCCTAAAATTCCAAACTCAAAGCCTCTTCATTTATTTATTGATAACTTACCCTCTACATCATAAAACATTTTTCGCCTTTACCCATCTTTTTCTAGGGTCCTCATTAAGTTTCTTTCTTGGCAATCCTTCGAGCAAAGTTTTATCGTTGTGCCAATGTTTCTGTTTAACCTTATGAGTTCATCTAATCTGCCCTAATATTCCTGAGTGAATTAAATCCAATTATTTTTTCTGTCAGTCTAAAAATAACCTTCGTGACACTGTCTGCTTACTGATGGGGCATTCAAGTCTAAGAAAACAAAGTAACCTCAGAAACTAGAGAACAGAGAAGAAAGAAAAACATTCCTTCCAGGATCTCTCAGATCTAGATTCTTTCCCAAATAATGTTAAGACCTCTTCAGAGATCAACTTTCCATCAATATCGTAGTATAGTTAAAAGTGCTTCGACAGCTTAGGTCATTTTGCACATTGGCTCCCACCGGGAATCGAACCCGGGACCGCTTTCACCAAAGGCAAACGCGCTGTCCACATGACTATCCGGCAGCCCTTCCATCAATATCCTCCAAGTACTCAAGCTAGTTGACTATTTACAAAGAGTTTCTTGGAATGCTTACCACCCAATTAAAACTTCACCAGAAACACTGCGAGTATTTCTAAAGATTTCTCGATTCAATTTCTGCAGAAGAGGAGGCAGAAATATTATTCTGGAGGGCCAAAAGAATCAGAAGTGGGAAATCTCCCAATCCCTTTACGAGAAGAATTTACGGCTATTGTGATGCCGTGCGGCGGGAGATATCTCCCCTCGTTTTCCTTCATCTCCGTCGGCCAAAAATATAAATAAAAGGTCGGATTGGGCAGTGACCCCTTGAGAGGACTGTGCGACGCCCTCGATAAATGGAGAAGGTGATAACGGACGAGCGAGGGAAGGGGTTTTCTTGAGAAAAAACAATTACGAAATGGAACAAAAGTCAGATAAGGGAGGGAAACGAGGAGATATATAATTTAACCGATACCTATTTCGAAGTACTTATTTGAAGGAATAGCTGCGATTTAGGGCGAAACTGAGTCTAATTTCTGAGGATTTTAAAACAGAAAACAATCTTCCCAAATGTATTCCCAAAGTTTGGTAAATAATTTCTTGTTTCATTAAGTTAGCAGATATAATGTACATTGAAAACTAAACGTTCATTAAAAATAGTACAGCTTCGGCAACCAATTAATTTTGCACATTCATTGAGTATCTTTAATGAAGTGTTTTAAACAATTGATTCTACTGATTTAGTTTTTAATAGGATTGCAAAATACACGGAAACATGAATAAAAGTATTATTTCAGTTACGGCGTGTGGAATATAATGATTATATGTCGCAGAAAAGGTTGATCTGAGCAATAACCGAGGTCCATATAATAACGATATCATTTGAATGCTGACATTTATGATAAGGCTAAACTAAAGAATAACTTATGCCAAAAAATGTTACATACTGAGTGAAAATTGAACAACAACATCATCTTGAACCTCTACTTAAGAATTTAATTCCGTTTCTACGCATTTTATGAGGCAAAAAGAAAATATATTAAAAACGAAAAAAGTAAGAAAGAAAGCAGAAGGCGATGAATCCAAACCAAGACGAATACCTGAAAGAAAGCGACCAATCGGAAGAAGCCAAATTAAAATGAAAATAAGATAGCGTGAAATGACTTTATCTCCAATGACAAATGTTGGATCTTTGCGAAACCTGCAAACAGAAAAGGAGAGAAATACACTCTACCTCTCCTTTCCAGTCATTTTTATGGCTGCCATTACGGTTTTTAAAGTAAGTGGATGTCCTCACGCATATATGCTTCCTTGTTAATTTCTAAAAAATACTGGAATAGCTTATGAAAATTTGGACTAAGGATGAGGAATTACTTATGCTAAAAATACCGGTTTAGGAATGATTCGAAATGCGAATTACAACTTTAAGACAAATGTGGACTCCGAGATGAAATCAATTAGAAGCTCGACTTTTGTATCACTCATAAACAGCTTTTACATCGATATAAATAAAACCAATGGTTATGTTTACTAAACTGTGTACACATTCTTAACTTAAATAATACATTTTGGAACATAAAATTAAGTGGTGCGATTACTAATTTAATATAACGGATTACTTAAATGAAAAATTCCAAAATTCGGACAAATAAATACTATAACAATAATAATATATAAATAATTTATGATTCTAATATCTTCCTCTATAATTTGGAGTATTTAATAAACATAAATAAACCCCAATAAAACACACCTTACCTTCCTGATCTCTAATTACCTCTATCGATCTCTATACATCTTGTAGCTTCAAGCAGAATGTTAGAAAGAAAACTACAACTGGAAAACTCAGGACTGTCAATACAATTTCCTCGAAAGAATTTCCTTATGAATTTAAAAATGTTGCAAAAAAGAGAGATATTTCATAATTACTAATAATCAGGACTCAAATAGGATTTGCGGGATATTAATATTTAAGAAACGATAGGAGGAAATTCAAGTGATGCAAGAAAAGTGCATGCTACGAAAAGTAGCGTTGACGATAAACTAACAATTTTATGTCTAAATGCAGGAGCGACGATTTGGCGCTGCTCCAAGAAGCATCTCGCAATTCGTCGAACGCAGTCAACACTTCGATAAGAAAGCTGTTCGGATGATCACGAAGGTTTCTCTTTATGAACAAGATATTTCAAAGTTCACTCATCAAAAGGAGTGCTCTACTAGTAAAGGTATACAGGCACAAAATCTTTATATTCTACTCAAATCAGTTCCAATAATTTAAATGGATATAATTCTTTGTAACGATACATAATTTCCAATGTTGAAATGACGTAAGATTTCCTTATTAGGACGGAGTAGTTCACAGAAGAATTTATTATAAACATTCAAAATCAGGCTTACAACCATGCTAATCCAGATGAGAAAACTGTCAGTTTTATAACTGTAACTCGTTCTAGGATATCAGGCACCTAGATCATGACACATGAAATGAGAAGCATTTGTCAGCATTGATTCCCCAGCATCTGACGTTCATCCAATACATACCGATTCCGGAGATGGAATTACATTTCCGAAACCTCCATAAATATATCAACTGAGTTTGGAGGTATTGGATTGAGTCAATAAAGTGCTTAAACCTATGTTCTTAATCCGATCTCGGAATTCAGTCGAGTTCGCTCGTGTGAAAAAAGTCTCGACGGGGAGTTGGAGAAGATATGCAACTCGAAATGAAATTTCAGCGGGGAATCTGTAATGATGGAAGTGCATTTGCCTTAAACGGGATCATAACAGATGTGCAAGCCCATTTGATTTCCAAAGCTTTTTTACCTGGTTCCCCTTACGTTTGTCCGGGGAATTAAAATATATTGACATAAATAACGTTATCGGGACCCGAATTGGCATAAAAGACATACAACCCTCAACGATTTTAAGTTAAATTGCAAGGAAAGAGCTTGCTCATGATGACCTTTTTTGGATGGATACAGGTTCACCTTGAATGCTTTGATACAATTTTATCTCAACTCCGCTCAAGTACTCCGCTACGTATGAATTTCGGGAAAAAGGGACTTGCAATTCAAGGTAAATTGCGTACGTGAAATCAACGAAGTGCATTCGCTCGGCTCGCTCTTTTCCTTATCAAATTATGGATTTGGATCCTGTTTGTACGAACCTTAAATTAACCATTTTATGACTCTGAATTTTTGAGGTGAAAGTGAACTCTTGTTTTATACAATGGAAAACTATTAAGTTTTAAACTGACTAATCATATTCCTTTCATCAATTCTGTTATAAACAACTATGCCATCCGAAGTAAAGCAATTACGGGCTCTCGAATTACAATAGCGTAACGTTCTCATTGACCACTCGTCAATTAGTATCTTAATTAGTTTCTTTTTGTTTTTGCTGATACTTAACTTTCGTTCAGAGTAAACTTCGGGATTTTAAACGCAGTTCAATCTGCTGAAGAGTCTCAGCATTTAATTCAGTGATATTTCCACAGACAATGGTATTACGTTTTGGGATATCTTTTTTCAGGTAAAATACGATTTCCCCTGAAGTTCCAAGTTGCATATCATACACGAACTTTCACAAAAAGCACTCCATCAATACAGTGCAAGGGACAGCATCCGTTAACATTTTCATCAGCCTTCATTAGCTATCTTAGCCAAATTAAAAGTAAAAAAATCGTTAAGCTGAAAAATTCAGTAGCATGATTCCTCGTAAACCTTCACATTACTGCACACCTGAAAGAACTCCCAGCAAGTCGGAATATGAAGTAAACTACATTGATTTAGAGAAATCGTCAATTAGCTAAAAATTTTCGCAACTTACGCCAACAGGAGCATACAATCGAACGTGAAATATTTTACAACAGATTGACGTGAAATATATCTATTATCAGATATTTATAAAAATTCAAGCGTCTTACTTTGAAAGAAATCAATACGAGAGTACAATTGCTGAGACAAAATCGATTCCAATAGGCTCTTATTTGCCTAGAATTTCGCACACTCGAAAGAAAGAAAAAATCGAAAGCGAAGAAATAAGATTAAATCGCCCTTCAAACTTCCACAGAGATCCGAAGCGCTCGCTCCACATCCTTCTTTTTTTTCTTTTCTCCTCTTCACGGAGCCGCTCGCAAAATATTTCGGCCCACTACCGAGTTCCTCCCACAGAGGATTTGCCTTTAGAGAAGAAAAACCATTAACCCCCACGCATGGACTCTTGGTCGCCTAAGTAATAACAGTTCCATCTCATTTGGAAAATACTTCTCTTATAATTATATATAAGTATGGGCTCTGATCCAATTCACAATCCTACACTCGGTCCACTGAAATCACAATGGATGAACATGGAAAAACATCCACGCCAAGCGATTTACGATGCTGGACAAGTACTCTTCCTAGAGTTAATCGATCGACCCCCCTCAGACCCGTTGTTCAGAAGGCGAAATGAATCAGCATCTGATATGACGACAAAAATGGTAGAAACCCATTTCGAGCATTTAATTCAATTCCTCAAAGAAGCTCTAGAAAAGAGTTCTAAAAAGGATTTTAGAGTTTTTTGAATTCCAGGATCATATATAAAAGCTGCGGGTAGGAATTCTATTTACTGTTTCTATTTCGATTAATCTTATTGATTGAGAACAACTAAGTTAAATAAAATATTCTACGAAGTTAATACTCATCCGTACTGTAAAGTTTAAGCGACTAAAATATTAATAATTTATATTCAATACTCCTAAAGCACCTTTACAAGTGCTCATTAGCTTATGACGAGCATATTTGTCACACATTTCAAAAAAAGAGTACATTATTTTTCGATTACACCCCTCGATTTATAATGTGACGCCGGTCTCGGGAAAAATCAGCTGAATCACGATGCGATTGTTGGTTGATGTGCTCTAATGATATTCTTTTGGTCCTTCGGGATGCTGCTGCCAAGCGAGAGGCTCTGCGGAAATATCTTTTATTCTAAGCAAACAGCTGGAACAGGTGACCATTCAAGTGGCTACAGATATCCCCAGGATAAACATTTGAGATTTCGTAAACAGTTTATTCCACAATGAATAAAACGTAAACCTGCTGATCAGCAATCAATGGGTGATTTGAAGTTACATGAGCTACACTATATGTTTATCAATAACACAAGATTCTTATCTTAAAAGAAATCCTTAATGTCCTTTCTAAACTAATTACGGTTACTTAGACTCATATTCCACCAACACTTGAGAAAAAATACGATGATCACTTGCTTACAGATCATCGTTCCTAAAGTCAGAGATATAAGTACTGTCATAGATTTCCATATTTTGTACTTGGTGGTTCTGAACCTTGTATGTTGATTACTTTGAACCTTCAAGTATTTAAAGTGTTATTTTTAAAAATTACTTTATGATAAAATTCTTTTACTACACCACAAAACAACTACAAACACGACCAGGTTTCGTAGCCAAGCTGCATCTTCAGGTGAGATGAGAAAACATCAAACAACATTATATAGGAAAACAACGAGGTTAGGGGAAGAGGGGGGTCGATAGTACCTACCCTTGTTGTTTTCCTATATAATGTTGTTTGATGTTTTCTCATCTCACCTGAAGATGCAGCTTGGCTACGAAACCTGGTCGTGTTTGTAGTTGTTTTGTGGTGTAGTAAAAGAATTTTATCATAAAGTCGTTTTGTATTTATGAATACCACGAAGTGAAACCTGAGTCTGTTTCGTTTCGTAATATATTTCAATGATTTAATGTCATAAATACTGAAGTGCTGAAGCCAAAAGCTCTCAGAAGCCGATTTGGATAAATTTTTTCAGCCAAAGTTTTGCAGAAAAATCTTTTAGGATACTGCGAATATTTAAGGCATAGATCCCTAAAGACTGAATTGGAATATGGCAGCCCTAATGCAAGAATAAGGTCCAAAATACTCGCACATAGAGATTTCTGAAACTTGCCGTGCATAAATTTCCATTACTTGAACGTGAGCTAAACATTAAGCTATATTTTTATAGTGGAATTTCTATTTAGCGAAATAATTACGACCCGTTTAAAACGAATACTCAGAATCAGAGGAAATTTAAAGACATCCCACGGCCACCTGCAACCCCTCTGTGGGTGAATCCATGTGCGTGGGACTCGAACGGCTCTCAGAGGCTCCGACGAAAAATCTTCAGAATTCGGTTTTCGACTTAAGTAAGCTTCAGCTCATTCCGGCTTAGATCCTGGAGAAAGCATTTGAATTTGGCGACAAGTAAGAAAGACCGAAGAACAATTCACATTAAGGTCACCCATGTTATGAGCAATAATAAATTTTAAATTACTAATCCACTAAAATGAACAGGAATATTGAAAGAGTATATTTATAATCTCTTCACAAGAAACGAACATTGTATGCAGTTAAACAATGATAACTCTTCCCACTTTCTGTGTAGCACGTACGGTCAACGAATTGATTTTTAATTTTATATAGAGATGAAGTTTCGCTTTGAAGAGTTCGACTGAATACAGACTCGTGAAAAAATTAATTATTTTTGTTATTTATATCTATCGAATGCTCTTTTCGCAGTTGAAGTTTAATGAGCTTCAGTTGAAAGTACATTAGGGTGATTACATTATCGTTCTTGTTGTTTTTTTCAAATAGGTAAGTTGTCCACAAGTTTTTGACGTAGGTTTTACGAACGGTAATGAAAATAGATAAACATTCAAGCAAACCATTTGATAAATTATCTTTACATTTAGACAAATATTAGTCTTAATTTGCATGGCACTTAAGAAGAATCATGTGATAACATGTATAAATGTATATCCTCACGTAATGAAAGGTTTGTGGAGAATAATGAATGCTTTAAGGTGCGCATACATTCTTGTAACTCCAACCACAATGGAGTGATGCTGTTCGTTTAAATAAAATGTATGTTCAATATTCAAATGTTAGAGCTAAAATATCTCCTGTAAATAATTTTGCATTTGAAACGCAAAAATATATATTTCTTTGATATGCTTATAGTTCATTCATATCGAAAGGATATTTGGTATATATTTTATTAAATTTACCCAAAAAGGGCATTATTGTGTGTGTACAAATAAAAATAAATAACTCCTAGCAGAATACTGAAAATGAATAATTCTTAAGAGAATATGATAACACTGTCAAGGCTCGTTGTACTTAATTTCTTTTTTTATTCCAATGGTTGAAAGGCAATCGAGGGAAGATATCCCAAGGGTTCTGTTAGTTAGACGTTTGTTTCGGATGTTGCCTTATCTTCGGAACCAGTTGATTCATCCAAAAATAAAATGTGTAATGGACACGAATCTCGCCTCGTTTCACTACGAAACACCAAACACTGTGAGCATAAATCGTCTATTTTCTGATGAATAAAACCATTGCTTCCGTTGAGTTAGCCCCTCATAATTAACGCTACGCTGATTAACAAACGGATACAAACATTAAAAATGGACAAATTATGGTAGGGAAATTCAAAATAAGTTTTATGCGCTGTTTTTTGCGGGATAGGTTGTCGAGCACACGTAGAGGCGCAAAAATAGCGGCGGTTGTTAGTATCTATCTGAGGCAGGGGTTGACGCGTGCAAAACTCGGCCCATTCCCGCTGTCACTTGTCCGGAAAGTCGTCGGCCATAAAGCCTCCCAGATAAGGGGCAACTGGTTGAAATGAAGACGCCATCCGATGTTTATTTTGAAATATTTCTCCTCTATTGTAACTCAATCTATTCTCCCAAATTTGAATGGAAGAACTCCTTCGAGAGAGGGAATCTGGAGGGGAAAACCAGTTCGAATTAACGGCGATATTAAGATCTTTCCTCAGAATTACTCGAAAGAAAGAATAAAACAAAACGAGAGCAATAAAAGAGAGATATAAAAACGAGAAGCCGAGGGAATTGTGGCAGCCGTAATAAGTGTAAGCATGATGACCTCAATGTGGGCGGTAATGCGAAATTATTCCAAAAGAATCCTTCATAGAAATCTCTCTCAGGCATTAAAGTCTTCCTTCATTCGATGCAACAGATGACTAAATTCTCCGTCTTAAAGAACTACGAAATCTTCGAAGAACGCGGAGTTATATTTAGCCGAAAAAAAATTTTCCCTGAAATTCTACATTAAAAGAATCAGATAAAAACAAAAGAGGTTGGCAAAAGATTGGGACGGATAGAGAATAATATTGAATACGTATGTGTTAATTAAAATATAATATTGATTTTCTACTGTTTCTATAAAATGTTCTGTCCAAAATAAAACACATTCGGTCAATTAGATAATCTCAAAAAACTTTAATTTTATAGTTTGTGATGAAAGCTCGTTCCTAGTGGAATGGAAATATAGCAAGGATCGCAGCAACTGTAAGGGGAAATCCTCCTGATTTTATTAATCATTTACTAACGCCCTAATATTTATAAATGAGGAAAACATAAAATAACATTGAAATACGATTCAGAGCCCTTAGAATGTGGTCGAAATGACCTCACGCTCCTTCGTGGCCTTTGAAATATCCAATGGAAATACGCAATAGTCTCCGTAGAAAAATAGATGAGAAGGAGTAGAAGATTTCCCTTAAGACCGTAAGTCTCAAATAATACAGAATAATATTCCTAGGATCATATTGTCAAACAAACATGAGAAAAACCGATAAGAAAATCCAAAATTTTAAAAAATATCACCAAACGTGTATGTGAGTAATGTCTATTAAAAATACTCATTAATTTTGCAATAGAGCAATTTATTTTCAATAAATCTGTCCAAGCCTTAACTAATAATTTTAAAAATCATTTCTCTACCTTTTGTAAATATATATATAAACACAAAGTCGATAATAGCAATTAAATGAGAAATTTGATAAGAGCGACAACATTCTCGCTCCAGGCATCGCGGATCCTAGAGACTCCTCATATGCTACGATTATTAAGTTAACTTAGTCATCAACACATACAACTCTCTTTCGCTATTCTACATAATTAAAATGCTTTAATTGGAAAGTGACACGTTGCATGAGGGCCCCGCGATAAATGAGAGCAGACAAGCAAAACGTTCAAAGCCTAATTGATCACTTCAATTAATCATTATGGTTTGAAAATGGTAGTTTCCAATACATAGACATTCTAACTTCTACTTTACAGGACCCAGAAATATTCCTCTTTAACTGCAACTCTAATTGTAGCTGCGTATTAGCCTTACTCTGTTTACAACATACGTATGAACACAGCAATCAATATTTACAAAGGGATCCTTGATAGAGCCAATTATGGACTTCGTGCTTCGGTTGAAAAGCAAGGGTAATCCATCCTAATTTTGTCAACATAGAATTCGTTAGCCCTATCACATGACTACTAGGACCGCACACATGAGCATAACAAAAGGCCCTCAACGCCTACACTTCGTACGGAGATAACATCGACAAAAACTCCAAGACAAAGATTCCCATCTTTTTACCACCTTTGAAAATGACCATCGTAACCTGTTAACTCCATTAGGAACTTCAAATACACGGCACCAGCCGTAAAGCAAAACAAAAACAATCCAACATCGTAAAAAAACGAACCCGTAACGTTTCTCACGGTGTTTACCGAGGCGGAGAATAATCGCGCCCCTTCCCGTTACGGAGCAACAAAAACAAACGACGGGCGAAATAAGAAATAAATAAGTGGACCGTAGGGAAGCGGTTTCCCTCCACACGTCATGCGAAGACGGTGTGGGTTCGCTCGCTAATGAAGCCGCGATCTTTTTATTTCACCCGAGACCCGAGGTGTGGCGCTGCTTGTGCCCTATCTGCTCCCCGAGCCGGTGTCATCAAAGGAGTCCCTCGAGAAACCGCACCCATCTTCAGAATGGGCAGAGGAGTAGAGGCATGGAAGTTGTAAGCCGTCAGCCGGATAAAAAGAAGAAAACGGTCCAGCTCCCTCCCTCGAGATGTTATCGAGGACCGTTCGGTCGCAGACTCCGCCTCATCGTTTTCATTTGTTTTTTTTTCCGACGGTGGGAAAAACGCGCTTTCGTTTTCGGAGGGAGCGGAAAACGCGACCAAAGATCGTTTCTTTCCATGCAATATTTTTCCCATAACGGTACCTAGAGTAATGATTAGATCCATAGTGCTGAGAGCAATGTTATTGCCACGAATGTTATGGCATCCTTGTTACTGGACATCTTGCGAAATATACTTGCTGAAATGGCTGCAGTATACTTCGAAAGTAGATAATACTTTTAAGTGAACGAACTAAGGCCGCCAATTCTATTGCATACGTAGAGATTGAATAGTGATTTCAAAGGCAAACCAGCCGATAATGGCCATTGCTATTTCAACCAAATTGAAAAGGTCTTCATAATGTTGTATGCATGTTTTGATAACACAAGCCAATCTTTAGTTGCGCAGCATGAGTGAGCAATATAATTAAAGCTGATCGTCCTGTTTTTAGTCCGAATTTTTATAAAAATAGCGATTCGATACCTCCGTTGAATAATATTTTATAGCTGCCTCACCATACGTTGCAAATATAAGATGGATAGCGCTAAAATCACTCCCCACAGCTCCCCGTGCGTCAACGGGTCATTTCTAGTAAAATCACGAAAAATCTCAATTTCCATCGCAGAACGTCGATCGAAAGACGCTTGTGTATCTCTTTGGACGAGTGAGACGACGAAGATAATAAATTTTTGCTCATTTGAATAGTTTTGTTGTAGTTGAACAGTTTTTTTTATGGTCCCCCCTAATGGGAGGGTCGGGCGCTCAGTACCTGCGAGGGCGAGCTAAGGGTCCGGTTTAGGACGGAGACCCTCCAAATTTCTACCTGAAAAAAAAGTAATGGTTAAACCCCCAGATATCTACCATTAACCGTTTTTAGCTCACGTACCGTTGACGGCAGAATTACGGCAATCGGGAATGAAAAAGTCTTTAGAGTATTGCATTAAATCAGAAATGGCGTTGACAAAATCTTTCTGGAATAAACGACTAAATAATGATCAAAACATTTACTTCAGAATATTAATCTTAAAGAACGGAAATGGATTTTTTAAACCGATTAACGACAAATTCAGCGGGAATTTCATGCATCAGACAGCTCGATCATAGACGGTTCATCAGGGGAATTTGCAGACAGAGATAGCACATCTTCAGAATCACTTCAACATCTCTCGCTTAGGATTCAATGCATTTTTTGTCGAAATATCCCTTGGATGAGATACCTATCCTTTTAATTAGATATTTCTCAAGAGTAATTTTACTTAGGTGAAAATTTCTTCTTTAACAACCCTTGGGCGAACCATTTCCTGGGTAAAACGTCTATACACCATCAGTAGGTAAGATAAGAAATAGGAACTTGGTAATCAAAGTAGAAGATTGATTTGCCTAGAGAATGTAGATGCAAGATAAAGAAGCAAAAACATCTACAGTCAACCGCTACGAGCTTCGGAATGATTTTACGAGAGATAAGCGAGATCAGATTTATATCATATTTCCACACATTCGTGACACAGTAACGGCTTTTTCAACTTGCAACCATATATTATGACTATTAAAGAATATATTGTAGAATTCTTAATTTTATCCAAAATAAAATCTCCGAAAGAAGAGTTACATTGAATTAAAACAAACGTACTATTTCTGGAACAAATGTAAGACTCCAGTTTTACATACTGTTTCGGTCGCCTTTATTTCTATTTGTATTCTTACCAATTATTGATTAAATAATTTATGGATTCATAGTGGATTATTACAGCACGATTTAGACTAGCTGCGGAGCGAGTGTCATGTAGTTCATTTTCTGTGTCATAATAAATATTTTAGAATCTCAATGAAATTGTGAGTTCGAGAATGTTTCACGGTGAGCTGCGTTTACATCATGAAAGCTTCAATTTGAATATAATTTAAGAGTGTCAAACTAATAATAATACTATGGTTTCCTTGAGTGAATAATTGAGGTGAAATAAGGTGTTGCTGATTGAAAATGTAACTCAATTGCAAATTAACCTTCAGTGATTACATAAAGCGCGTAATCAAGTAATTCAAGCCTATGCATCGTACACTACAGCAATACATTTACAGCGGAATCATAGAAGATCAAAATTAGGAGCGTACATTTTTGGTTTGCGGAAATTTCTGCAAGAATTTGTTTCAAAGACGTTATCTCGACAACAAAACCATTCCAGAGGACTGTAGCCAAGTATTCTGTAATCGCGGGGGTTAATGGCACACTTGTAAATACTCCATTCCGACGTCGGTCACGCCTTCCAAGTCGACAGCGAACTCGAAAACGAAAGACAATTTCCTCCGCCCCATTGTTGAACACAACGGTATTTTCATAAAGCGACAAGTGAGGGCGTAATTTATGACCATTTCTATACCGGCTTTTGCTCTTATTTTCCCTCGTTTTTATTTCTTGCACTCGGTGGGATGTATTACCCAAAGAGAGCGAATGGGAGAGAGAGTTCAAATTTATCTCCGGACCGTAAATCAGCGGGCATCGTGAAATTACATGTTGGGCGAGGATAATGAAATAGAATGCTTGCCAAGCACAAATCTCGTACATCACTTCACTTCCCGATTCCCAGAAATAAAACGTCCGACTCGAATTATGCGGTTGGCCAAACTCGTGATGTCATTAAAATGATATTCTTTTCTTAGTCGTCTGCTCGAAGATATGCGGGAGGATATCCAGGCGATAAAACATTGACCTCCGAAAAGACATTCAGTGAAGCTTCGAGTTGGAGAAGAGAGCTCGCAAAAGTGATTCCATACGCCTCCGAGAATAAATCACCTAACGCAATTCTTTCAAGATCACGGTCATCCTGCGAAAATAAATAATTTTAGCATTACTTCTATTTATACAGAACACGAAATACGATTCGAGAGTTTATTAACTTCATAAAAATTTAAGTCGTTTCATTTAACAGCCCTAAGAGATGTTTGAAAGTCGAGTTAAAATTGTTTGCTTCTTTTTATAACGAGTCCCTTTCGCTCCAAAATTTACTGTGAAATGACACCCCTTTCACGGATTAAAAGTTGCATGTCACTTTTGTCGCGCATTCGAAATGGCTTATAAGGAAAGAAGCCCGTCTTTCGGATAACAATGAATCTGAACGTAGTTGCGCTTGTAAGATTATTTGAAAAATATCACCACGTACTTTCGAAAGAGTTTAGGAATTGAAAAATAAAATAATCGACGAATTGTAGAACTGAGAGTACCTATAAAATTACAGAAATATTAGAACATTTTGAATTATTTAAAAAATTGATACTCATAAATTACATAACTTTTTGACATAGCAGCCCCATGATGCTGTTATTAATTAATGCTGGTATTAACTTTTACATGGTCATAAATATCGGTACTTATAGTAGTAGCTGTATGGTGGTAAACATTAAGGATATATCGTCAATTTCAAATATATTAGGATTTAGAAGTATAGATTTTTGAACGAGGAAACAAAAAATATATAAACAGAAGGAAATTATTAGACGTTCCTTACGAAAGGCATTCAGATTATCACTGTTATCCATACAAATTATTTATTCGAAACACCGACCTCATATAATTTATCATTAAGCATTATATTGTTCCCCTAGCCATTCCTGATACATTTTTTATTTGGTTAAGTTTCCAAGGAAATTAAAATCAACACTAAATAAGTACGGACATAAGAGTTGCATGTCTATCTCAAAATTGTTTGAAAATAAAGTTATAAAATCAGAATTCCTGATAGAATTAGATTTGTACAAAAATCGATTTCAAATCACTTGATGGTTCTGAAAATGTTTTAATGGAAAACAATACATAAACCAATTGAGCTGTAAAAAATAGAGAGATCTCTTAATGAAGCATTCGATTATGATAAAATTTAGAGCCAAGGATGGTGTGTATTCACCTATGTGAAGACGGAAAAACCAGTTCCGAACGAAACCTCTATTCAAATCAGATAAGTACCGATAAACTTGGGCTCACAATATTCTCAATAACTTCCTTCTCCAATACAAAACTGTTACGAACCGAAAAAGAGACATAAACCCTCGATCTTTTTCTCCTTGAGGAATACGATTGAGGTGCCACTCAGGCATATGGTCGCCAAAGCAAAAAAATTGTTATCTTCTCCGAACGAAGTGAGGGAAAGATGTTCACAGCGTCAATGCAACGCAGACAAATGTCAGAGAAATAAAGAGGTCAATACGAGACAAGCGAATATCTGCTGCATTTAAAATTTGCGAAAACATCCTAGAAACGACAAACTGTGGATAGCGAGGCGTCTTTACGGTTATCATAACATTCATAGGACACTGGAAACAACTCATTTTGATATAGGAAATAGCAATCCTAAAAAACGTAGAATAAAGTAAAATTAGTGATTTCAATCTCTATGAGGAGTTACATGAACCATAAATAGCTAAACTAGATAATTTATTTCTTATTTATCAGCTTCGGCAATTTTAATGGTGTTCAACTTTTTTATAGTTCATTCGTCAATTATTTAATTTTTCATTCTTGATACAGAGAGCATTAAATTGCCATAAGCAATCATAAATGCTCTTCATATTAATTCAGTGGTAGGCTATACTATACCTACATAAAAGGATATGCATTCATACATGCGGAAGTAAACTGTGCACGGTGTATTTAATGTTTCACTTTTCACCCATCAAAAACACGAAAGCAAGGTGCAGGTTGTTACAAGTAAGGTTGCATTAAAAATAACTTAAATTTCACCTTAGGATGGACTCAAGATGCTCTGTTCCGATACGCGCGCCCAAGTTTATGGAGACATAAACTGTAAAGCCGATTTTGCGCTGATGCGGAAAAAGGCACTTAAAACCTAGAAATTATCGGAAGAAACGATCAAAAAATAAGAGTTAAAAGAAATAAATTGGAAAAGTTAAGAAAGGCCAACTAATACGCCAGCATCCAAGTAAGCTCGTAAATAAAAATGAAGGCAAATAAAAACAAAATTATTCAGTTCTTATCCTCGCTTAGCAATCGTCAAACGGTAAATGCTTGCACCATAAAGATGAGAAAAATCTATAATTTATTCGAATAGGATTAAATCGATAGTGATCACAAGTTTGCCCAACCTTGATAAGCTCGGAATAAAAGCAAGCTTTGATGGTTTAAGTCGTTAATTCGGTATCACTGACGGATAGCACTGCTGCACTGAGCAGAAGGGATAGAAAATGATGGGATATGCAAAAGCAGATAAAAAGAGAACTGAAGAGGGAGACGAGAATGAAAAATAAATCTCTGAATTGAAAGATTCGGATTGAATTGCCGATTGAGTCATAATTGAGGAAAGAAAAACAGTTCGTCCATGACTATTCCCTTCAGAATGAGTTATAAAAACACCTGTCGTCGGAAGTCTCCGACATTTTGTTTATTGTAAAACCACAAAATCGAGTGTGAAAAACTCCAACTTTCCGATCGCCCAAAAGCGAGAATATCGCGTAAAATTTTTACGCCCACTTCTCGGACGGTGTGACTTTTACGATCTTCACTTGTTACCTCTCAGGACTAGTAATGCGTATAAAGAGCGAAAAAAGAGATCGACCCTGACCCGCTGTCCGAGAGAAGATCGGGCGTCAATAACGATCTCTGAAATATCGGAGCGGAGTAACGACCTCCTTCCATTGCGACACTTCTTATGTAAGTATCGATAGTGAAAGCGCACTTCTAACGCGAAAATCTCCGCTCTGATGGAAATATTTCTAATTGAATCCCTACACGCGGTTACGACAGGGAAAAATCGAATTTAAACGGAATTTCGAAAATTTACAGGTTCTAGAAATGAGTTTGAAACAACTGATGAATCAAATCATCAAGGTCAAGTGATTTTCTCGGAGGTTCGTAAGTTTTAGGCCCAGAATGATAAAATATGAACATTTTTATTATGTATTTTCAATTGTCGCCATTTATAATAGAGTGAAAAAACTCTTGGAACGTCCTTCGATCATTAATTGTTAAATTTTAACTTTAGATTTCTGCGAAAGTATATTGATTCCAAACTTTTAAATTACATGCATAATTTGGACCACATTTAAATAATACCATTTTCCAAGAGTAGAAAAGAGTCCTATTCTATGCACATAAAAGCGAAACACGGACATTATTTAGGCCGAATCAAAAAGTAACGTAAGGAAGACCGATATATATTGTTTACAAATAATCTACTCTAAATAATTAAATAAATAGTCGAAAATCAAAATGATAAAATTCCAGTGTCAAAACTACATATTTCAGTAATATTTTCATTTTAATGATTTTATCGGAAATCATCCAACGGAGACTAAATGTATATTAGTAATTCTTTGAGGTAAACCGTCATACATTCAGCTTTTATAAGATTGAAGGGACAATTTATAAGAAACTATTGGGTTTAGATAAAAATATCTTCATAATATTTTAAAAAATTGTTGGTGAAACTATTTTCAAAGAAATTTAGTTTTATTCCCATCTAAGCAAAATAATTTGGTGAATAATTCGGAAACATAATTTATTATGGATGTATGCTAACGCAATAATTAACCTTATGCTAACGCAATAATTAACGTAAAATACCCTGCTGACATTAAATATGGTTGTTATAAAAATCTCTCGTAACGTTCCTCTCCCAAAAAAAAGGATGAATAAAGATTCTTACATTACCTAATTTTATGATAATGGTTTCCCTGCACGATCTTATTGTTAAAAGACGCTGACGTAAGATTTTCTAATATTAAGGATTTAACATGCAGATAAACAAAAATGTGTTGTGTCGCTCGAAAAAACTTTCTTGCTCAATAAGAGGACAGAAACAATTGTGACCCTACTTCTATTTCTGCCACAAAGCAAATTAATGTCAAAGCGAAAAAAGTTACTGAGCAAAAAAGGGAAGACTCATTTTCTGTTCAAAGGATGGGATCCACTAAAAGTTAAATGATAATAGATTAGTATTTAAATGATTATATTACTTAATATACGCAAAATAAAATTAACAATAAAACGACAAGTTTCTTCGGTAGAGGTAGTAAATATTTCTGATATATTCTCGATTATTTTGAATTTTTCCAAAGACGAGAAAAGTTATACATACATGCAATTCTCTAAATCGTCTATCGGCGTAAGTAAGAAATTAATCAAAATAAATCCTTAAGAAAAGGATTCAAGTTAATTCGATCTTTTAAATATTTCTTGGTTTCATTGAGAACGCTCAACCCTTCTTCATTTCTGAGGCTCTCGATGCGACCTCTGAGTTTGTTGCTCGGAAATTCGATCGAGAGACACGGATTTAAAAAGTACTCACCCTCAGCTTGTGAACTTCCCTCTGCAACTTTAGCACCTCTTGATCTCTCCTCTTCAGCATCCTCCTGAGCTCCGCAGCTTCGGCAGACGTCGCCTCCGCCCGGGTCTCCCATTCTTTAGCTTCTCTTCGGAGTTGCGTCGCCAGGCGTCGAAGCGTCGTTATCTCTTCCGACGCCTCCGACGCCAGTATCTTCTGTCCTCCCCCGTTCTGCATTGGACTCGCAGTTGTCCTGTTCGGTGTCGCCGGGGGAGATTCCACGTGGTTGTTCATTCCTGCCGGTTCATCGTCACTGCCCTTCCGCGAACCGCCATCGGGGTTCTCGGAGGGCGAGCTAGAGGACACGGAATCCGCCGTCGTGGAGGAAGTTTTGTTCTGGAAAAGGAATCACAGAGTCAGGATTATTTTATTCCTAGAGAATGGGTGAAATATTTTAATGACTAAGTGATTTTCTCATTTTTTTCCCGTGAATTATCTCTGCCTTCATTTCTCGTCGGTACCGCTCTCATCGCAACAGAATTTTGAGCATCGAGTAATCGGGTTCTCCAAATGTCACCCAAATTTTATGACTAATTGTCCTTTTGTAGAGTTTGACCGAATATCGACACACAGAGTTCGAGTAGTCACATCACCAATAGACGAGCAAACAAAAACACTGAAATTCCGAATGAATAAGACAAAAGAATCCTATTAACAAAAATAAAACACTTTAGATGGAGCTGAATCGCAATTTTGTCCTTCAATTTTAATTGTGAGTTAATTATTCCCAATCTCAGATAACATTTTCAAAACGAAAAATGCTTCGGCAGTCTTTTTACCTACATATATTCTCCAATATCCAGACACTCAAGATAGAATAATATCGAGCTGAAAGATAATTGCTTTGAAATAAAGAATTTCGCAATGTTCTGTCGAACCTTTTTATTAATCACTAATTGACATAGTTATCACGCGAATTCATTTATTCTGCGACTCAGATCATCGGCTGATGATGACGCCGAATCTAGGTCACGATTTTTTGCAAAAACAAAATAGAATTTTCTCGGAGTTATGTCCGTCATTTTTTCCCCTCCAAGGACTCTTGGTTATCGGCGGCTGTTTTCATTTTTGTGGGAAGTAAATTAGTTCTACCTGAGAATGAATTCGTCCTTGCCGAACAATGTCTCTCAAATTGAATACTTGTAAAATTAATGAACGAATATTTATTGTGCAGCGAGGAAATGGATTATGGAAATATTAAGAATTTGTATTTTCCTTTTTTCCATGAAATTCCAACAGAATATAGAATATTACACCGTCTGTGCAAAGAAATATACTGTATGAAAAAAAATTAGTCTACAACAGGAGCGCCTCGGTGGAACTCACGAAAAAGACAAAAGAATGGGCTTCGAATCGAAGTCAATTCAGGAATCGTTGATGATCATATTCTAAGGGATGCTATTTCTATTATTTTAGAAGTTGCGTTTTGAATGATAAATATATTTCCATTTGGATTATCTAAATCCTTGATATCTCCACTACATCTAATCACATCGTCTGTCAACGGAGATATTAGTTATAATTGCCAATTCTTCCATTTACAAAAGCTTCCTCATTTTCACAACGTCAATTGCTGTACAACACAAGCCCAGACATAACAGCGAATTCAAGCGAGGGCGGCGTTGCCAGACCGCAGCCTAAAAGTAGAGCATACCCTAAATAGACACGCAATACTCGTAATCGTCAAACAGGACATCAATTACTCCAAATGGGATTTAAGCAAGGAAATCCTCCATTAATCGTCGAGAAAGAGCTCACGGAATAGCCTCGAGGAACACGAAACAATGACATCGCCACCGGCGAAATGTTTTTTCACGCCTCTCCATGGCCGCAATTTGGCTTTCGTAATTAACAACCGGACTATCATTAGGCGTCGGTAAACATCGACGAGAACTAGCACCCTTCGTTTACTGAATTCAATTCGTCGAAAAAGTAATCCAAGCACTCAACAGGTTTCTCGGGGAATCGGTAATTCGACCTTGGACATCCGATTTCTCCGGCGATCATCACCACAGACTGATTCGCGAGTTCTCGCTAAGAAGGCGATAATGATCGAAGAGTCATTACCGCTATAAGAGATAATTTCTAAGCAAATAAATCCAAAGTGAATGAACACTTTGAGAACACGAAGAAAGCTATCGGAAGAGAGGAACGAAAACATCTAATTATAAAAATCCTGCTAACACTCAACCGGTTGAAAGACTTTCGCATAATAGTTTTCTTTCGGTATATTGGGTTTAATCATTTTATTATTCATGATATAAATTAGTTGATTAATTTCAATTATTTCGGCCATAAACTTGAATAAGAGAACAACATATGGCATTCACTTCTTTGATGCCGCGGACATTAATCACGAGATAAAAACAATAAAATTACAAGAAAGAAAGCAAAATAATTTACATAGATAGCTGTAAAATAAGAACAAAAGGTAAGAAAAATTACTATTTCAAATTGTTCTTTTGTTCCACATTTCTTAGGAATGCAAGGATTATTATCATAAGTACTTTACTTTATTCCTCTTTTACCTCTCTACTTGTGTTCACCATTTAAATTTCGAGATTTAAATTAGATTAAGAGCTAAATTCTAATAAAATATATAAGACAGAAGTGAATGTAGTGCACTCCTATTGTGGAAGTGATCCGTTACTTTCGATGTTGAATCCAGATAACTGGTTAGACCAAACGAAGGTTGGACTTTCCTAAGAAGTGTCTCCACAAAAGGATACGTCGCACCAGTAGTTCCATGTAAAACAGTTTGTGCCTCTTATTTTAAATTAAGATGAAAAAGTTTCAACTAAATTTCCTTTATTTGATTTCTGAGGTGAATTATAAACACCGAGTTCAGGAGCACCGAATTTACTTAATCCTCGTATTGAACAGCCGAAAATAATAATTTGAATAACATAAATAATAACTGAAAATGGGACGAATCAAATTAAGAGCTAAAAAATCACATCTTGCTATTATCGCATCGTTGCGACACATAAATGATACGCCATAATAAGAACAATCTAATTTTTGATAGGTATCATCTGAGGTTAGAGATACTTTAGTTTAGTTTCATCACTGATCATAATTGATTGTATCACAGCCTGAGAGAATTCATAATTACAATGGTTGACTTTCCAAATTAAATCTATTTTTAATGGGAGCTTCAGATCCCTTTTCCTACGAGTCTAGCCGGATTACAAGTCATTAAGAGAACCTCCAGGCAATGAATGATAAACTGAAAGAGTTGTTCACGAGCATTAAAAAAAAGTTGATTTCCATTTTAATGATAATGAAGAACACCAAGTTACCGATTTAAACTTTGCGTGAGGGAAGAATATGTCTAAGAGACGATGCGTCTATCCTGCAGGATTTTCAGAATCACTAAAAAGTTAAACAATAGCAAAAGTGTGCATCGCATTGACTTTAAGAGAATTAGAAATTCCTTCTTCACCTTGCCACCGTGTGATAAAGTCATATTAAAATTATGATAACAATCCTCAAATTCTAGAGTAAGGTATTTATGACTATATGATTGATTTTCCCCTAAAACAATGCGTCGTACTCACGAATGGGACCCAATAACCGATTTCAGCGATATTCAAATAATTTTACTTAAGGTCTGACATTTTGGAGAATACGAAAGAGACACTGTTGCCACAACGTGCAGTATTGGCAACGTTTCTCCCACAATCTTTCTTTTCTTCGGTATGACGAAACTGGGCCTCTGATATAATGCCTATTGCTGTACAACTTGACGTAAGAGGCGGCCGAAACAAAACAATTCAAAACTACGGGCAGAGATGCAGAGAAACCCATTTGTGCTTAGCAGGTCAACTGGTCATAAGTTTCTTTACCACCCGAATCCTAGGAGCCAATTCCTAACATAAGGCAGAGATTTGTGCTGAATGAACAGAGGAAACCAATCAAAAGCACGAAAGAATTCGCATTAGGCGTGAGGTTGACGTGATTTTCCGGAGCTTATTTTCATCTCGCCATAAGGGAAAGAAAGATTAGACCGATTCTGAATCTATTATCTTTCTCACATCAGTTTCCAGTTGAACACTAACACTTATAGCGCTGCGATAAATCTAGTGCTAGTGAATAAAAAAGCACTAATCGGACATAATAATGAAATTAATATATTCGAACCGTTTGTGAAATTACACCCGAAAATATATCCTAGCATTTAATCGATTCCGACGCTCTACTTTTCGAAACGAAGAAAAAAACGTTTCCGCGGAATTAAGCGCGGCTAAAAAATCCTTGAATGATTGGGCTGAGAATTAACTCGGAATTGAGGTGACGGAAAAAAGAGGGCCACGTGCGATTGAGCGTTCTCAATTAGAACCGAGAGAGATGACGAAGCATTTATTATTCATTTACATTCGAAACGAAAAAAATGGATCGTTCGCCACTTCGAAGGAATTGATTATTTTTCCTCCGTAGATATCGCAGTTAAAAATACTGCTAATACTAATCGATCCCGGAGTACATTTTCAGGAACCGGAATTTCCCTCGAATATCGCGGAGCAAGAACCGAGTGCCGATTATGCCTTCGGGAAATCCAACGCGTTATTAAAAAGTGATTTTTAGAGGTTAACGCACTTGAGGTGAGCACATCTGGTTTGGAACCATTATTTCCCTCGAGGGGTAAGTGGATGAGGTAACTCTAACTTAAGCGTAATGCAAAGACTGGATTGAAACTTCGGAAATGGAGTGTTATGTAAACTCACTCAAATGCGAGGAATAGCTCTTGTTGTGTGCCTCGACTGTCTGCCTTTTCCTCCATCTTTCGACAAAATGAAGAACAAGGATCAGTTGAACTTGCGGCCTGGGGAATTACGGGTATATAAAAAAAGACTGTCTGCTATAAAGTAAAACTTAATAAATCGTCCCCGTTTAAAAAGGATTCTGATAGCGGATATAAATCAGAATATTTGGTTTGAGTTTTGTGACGAAGCACGTTAAAATGTTTCCCATGTCACAACTCTAAAAAGAATAAAAAGGCTCATCTAATTCAGTCATCGAAAAGAGGTCTTCGATACAAAATATCACGCTAAAATAAGTACAGCAGGATAATTTGAGTAAATACTGAATATTAACGAGTAAAATGGAGCTCCGCGGTCGCTGTTTAAAATAATACTTAAGTAACTACAAAAAAATCGTAAATAAAAATACGAAGTATATAAAGAAAATACTATTCATGCAGAACTCTCCTTGCCAGATTAAATTCTGTTTTTTTTTGAATCATTAAAATAAATCATACACGATCTATTCTTTCGCATGGAAGGAATTGCTGTCGACAAGGACATCATATTCTGAAAAGGTAATGATCGCGAAGCATACCAGTGACATACGATACTAAATAATCTGAGAGGTAAAAGTAGATTCCTGGTATGAGCATTAACTTAGATTGGCGGATTTGAGAGACCCATAATAATTTACTTGCATTAATTTTTAAGGGCAATTGAGTGTAACTTAACTTCCATAGTACTTAAAATTTATCATTTTGTACGGTAATTTACGGTTAGTGGTGAATATCAAGATAAAATACCTGCTTCATTTAAAGTGGTACATTTCTATTCGACAAAATTTGATATTTAATTGGAAAGTATAATATGTATCCTTGAGCTTATTGTATACCTTATCTTAACGTCAATGTCTGTGTAATAATACTGAAAATGCTGTACAAGCAGGATAAAAATCGATAATTATAGCAAAAATCTACCATATTTATTGGAAAATCAACAATTTGAATTAATTTGAAACAAATGAGATATAGAAGATAACTTGAAGTCAGATTAAGTTATAGTACATACAAACGGAAGTTAAATATAATACACAAAGCATCAAATTAACAATTTTTATTATTTCCTTTACTAAAATAAAAAAAGGTTTAAGACGGACACGAAAGTCACTGACTGCAAAGGTGTAAGGAGGTAGTGCGGTAAGCGATGTAATTTGGGATTCGCAGATTAAAAACGATCAAATTTCACGATGCTTCGGGAGAGACAAATGTGATTGATATCCGCCATACATTTAAGCGGACCCCCCCTCATTGGGCCCGCCTTAAGTTGTTTATTCACGGCTTTTCGCAGAGGAGATTGATACGAGATTAGGGATCTCATTAGCGCGCCAATAAAATGAGTACGGGAATGAGCCGACGACGATCAATCAGATGCGACAAACCTATCAAATTAAAAACAGAGGGAGGCCTCTATTTCCGTAATTGGGCTCTCCGACGTAATTTCGGTGTCTCTACGGACGGCGATTCGTCATTCGATTCCCAGAATAGAGACACGACCAAGTATTCGGCCCACTCGAGTCATGGGAACGAAGCGATGAAACAAATGACGGAGATACGGCAAATCAACTGAGAAGTGCGACGTGCAATCGATATACTTCACAAATCCAAGCGAACGCGCCTCAGGATTCAGTACTTATGATACGAAAGTATTTTTCATTCACCAACAATTTTTTCTCTGAATCATTAAATTGCCTGTTATTGCTTTATGCAAGAACGTGCTTATGTATTAAGGAAGGGAAAATGCTACGAAATGAAAAAGTATAAACTAATATCTAATGCTACGTTTTATTCTAAGAACTAATAGAAAAATACTGAAATTTGTAAGCATTTCTGATAAATATGTACATAGTATTATTTTTATTATAAAATATAGAAGTAAGAATTAGTAAGCATTTCCGATCATACTACACTAGTGGCTATAATATGGATAACATTTTTATGGGCTGTAAATGAGATGATTTTTATGAATTTTTTACGTTTGACCTTATTGTTTGTCCGATATCAGCCAAAATCCCTTGGGTCCGTCCCAGTTGTACCGTATATAATTTTCTTTTTCTGCCAAGAAAAATGCTACTCTGATTTTATCAGAATGATTGGGACAAATACCTAGCAACTACAATCCCTAGCGCTGTGTAAGAGAGTAATAATATCATCCCAGTTTTTATATATTTATTAACTAGAATATATTCAATAGATGTCTGTGAATTCCTGTGAGATCCTAATATTTGATACCAACAAGGATCACTAACGTCCCCGTATAACTCTTAAAATAATAATTCGTCTCATAATATGATTGAATAAAAGGAAAGCGAATCTTCTTGGAGCAAATTCGTTATTTTTTATCAATCAAAATACATTCCATCAACTTCTGGACTAGGAATATTCATTTGAAACTGTATATCACGACGCCGTTGGCTTCGCTCGAAGAAAGCGTAACTATTTCTTTCGAGAACAATTTACCTAAATTTCATCCATTTCAATTATCAATAATTGTATTATTATTACTATTACATCGGACGAGCAGGAAAACTAATGAAAGAAAGAACATTCATGACCTAACCAGCATTCGAACGGTATACTGACCTCAATGTCCCCGTATATTCATAAGATGTCGCTTCATAAAACACAGAGATTGTCGCAGTAGCACTGTGCATCGACTGGTGAAGTCATTTTGCCTTTTTATGGTGATGTATTTCAACAGATGGTTGTCTTGAGCGAGTTGTACGACAGAATATATAATTTCTGTGTTTCCTCTCATTTTTCATAAAGGAGACCAATAAATTTAGACTATTTAGGTTAGATTAACGGGTATATTTAACGCGTGGAACTGTAAATACGGTTGGAATGAGCTACAATCAAGATTTCATAACCAAAATTATATCGGTCGTTCATAGACTAATAATAAAAGAACAGAAATCCGATTTGGCAAAGTACTCCTTCATTAATAGAAAGAGATTGGAATGCTTTACCTATTCTCATTCCAATGCCGAAAAATTCTAAACAATTTAAAAAGAAAATCCATAGTAATAGCTCATAAATCCTTTGTATATATTCAGCAATGGTTTTACCTATATTCTGTTTAGTGCTTACATATATTATCTCTTGTATAGTTAGAATTGTTTGTAATATTATATGCAATCCTTCAACTTTTTGTTTTATAAGTTTTTAATTGCATTATTGTATAAGGTAATTACTTGTATGCTTTAATTGTATGAATTTAATTGTAAATTATATGATGTACTGCCTTTGAGAGGTTTTTAGGGGTTTTCCTCTCAACTAGGGTGAATACCAGGCAGGGTAATGTATTTTCTTCCCCTAAGAAAAGATGACTTCCATCTGGCCTAGATCCTACCTGTAGTCCTTATAATTAAATAAATAAATTAATTAATTAAGTATTACTCAATCAAATAAAAGCGAAGAAGGTTGTGCCTTAATATTTCCGAATCTCACGGATGGATCCGATAGGCAAAAGTGCGCACCTTGAGAAGTATCCCAAAAAGTGTTAACGGTGAACATAATAAGAGCGGGTCCATCGCAATTCATCGTCCATCTGGAGCCCCGGGGGACCGACCGAAAGCGGTGGCAACAAATACAAAACAAAGGAAAAATCGCTCTCCGATCCGGTAAATTCGTTATTCGTGGACCGGGAAAAATATGCGATCCGCAGAGAGCTCCACAAATCATTTTTGTCGGCGGTCGTTAGAAAAGGGAGCGTTCCTCGACTGTGCAATCAAAGGGAACCGTTATACGGTGAAGATTCAGGGACTTCGTACAACTTCCATTCGATGATGTTCCTCGCGTTCCAAACATGTTGCATTGGAAAATTTGCGAGAAAAGCACTGGGGAAGCTCCAAAAATGTGATTGCATATTAAACCCCATTGGCCTAATGAAAAACATGGTGAAAGTACAGTGAAATGTTCAAAAGTGGCTCGCACAAACGAGCAAGGAAGATGACGTTACATATAAGTCTATCCAATGGAAAATTTATATAATAATAATAAAAGGACTTTATTACGGCGAGGTTGAGACTAGGAAGTTTCTACATCTAAACCTTCTTCGTATGAGAAATGAATGGAAATAGCTTGCAAAAGTACAAAGAAGAAAACTACTATGCGGATTAAACAACCTACGCATAGAGCTTAGGAAAAATTTCCATTGCAGGTAAACAATGACTAGAAGTGTGAAAAACCTGCGAAGCCTATATTAGGTAGAACATTGTGAAACACGACGAATTTTCTTTTTTCAGAAGGTGAAAATTGAGATTTCGGAATATTTCAAGAATCGAAAGAAAGCTCAAGTCACACAGATATTGTAAAATTATATTTTTCTGTGACCTTATTTTTTGCATGTACTTCCACACGGAAATTACTTTCTGGACACACTTCGCACATCAATAGATGTCCTCAAGGTTCTCGATTTTTTAAATTACGGACGTTTCACCCAACACCTGAAATTATTTCTCCCTACACTACTTGTTTAGAGTCCATTGCATCTCATTAATTTCAGACCAACACAAGTATCGCTTCTTCACGCAGTGTTTTTGTTTCCTATTTTGAGAAATTTAATTTAATTTCGAAACATATTTATATTTAGAGGCGATGCGGAATTTCCTCCATAATTAACAAAAAAGCGCGTTCAATATCAGTGACGAACTTTAAACTCAAAACGAGTGTGCAATACCACTGTCTGACATCAGTTATATTTGTTTCTCCGTTAATCTTTTCTCCTTTATTCGATTCCCATACCCTCGGGGCCCCATAAAAAAAACAGGGAATCGGTCGGATTCGTACGAAACAGGAGAAAACAAATGAATAAATACGGGGCGAACGACTTTTACGGTTTTTCCCGACTGCAACTGAAGAGAGAAGAGACGTAAAAAAATAATGGCTCAAACCTGTCCGTCAGGAAATCGTCGAGAAACATAAAAATCGCATAAAATTAGTTATGCCAATAAGGAAAGCGTTTCGGTGGATGTTAACAGTTGTCTGGGAGTCCTATACTTGTCAGAGGCAAAGGAACGCCAGCAGATTAAGAATGAAAACGATGGAGAGTGTCTTCTTAAATAGGGGCAATATGACAAGTCCTTGGAATTATTCGGACGGCGGACACGGGTTTGAATGACCCTCAGGGATGACTTAGAATCCCTTCCGATTCCAATAAAAACATACTTCCGAGCGATATAATTGGTGCAGAAATATATGTCTTAAAATAATGAATACAGAAATGCGAATCAATTTCCAAACATTATGATCGTAGATGGACAATGTTGTTGTTGTTGATAAATGAAGCAGCAAATTCATCTGGAAGAAACTGCAATACACGGAAGTAAATGATGCTACGCCTACCCTTTTAAAATGCTTTAACTTCTATTTTCAGGTATAAACAGTTTTAAATAATTGAAGGATATAAATAAAAGATATTTATTCATATCTTGAATATAATTCAGTTAATTTATGCATTTTTGTGAAGAGCAAATTCAGTCGCACACGATTAAAATTAATTCCGAAGATATCATAAGTTTTTTAGAACCATGAGCCAAATATTACAGTTGGAACAAAATCAAGATTATTCAAAAGTAGAAGTAGAAATATAGGACATTTTGCATTCAGTAGTTTTCCCATAAGATTATGCAGGATTAAATTTCTGCGGACCAGTAGTCTAAAAATCACAGTCTTACCATTACATAAACTCTTTATTAACGTTTTATTTAGGCCATAGTTAGGCTATAACAATTTAAAAGAATTGTTTTGAAACAAAAGATGCAGGAAAAATTTTAAGGCCAGATGATAACGATCCTAGAGAATAAATTCGACGTCAACAGAACAATGACCTCTAAAATATCATTTTAGAAGCTACAAGACCTGATTCAAGGAAACATGTAAATGGGATCATAAAAAATCCATAAAAAGGGAAAAGAAAACATAGTTGCTCTACTTTGCCGCTGCTTATTGTTGGAATGCGTAAGTGGAAGTTGAAGAAGGATTGCAATCTCTGGAATACGCTGTTACGTGTCTTGAGTTGCTAAAACGGTCAAACGAATGCTTCATTAAATATAAGAACAGAATAAAATAATGATTCTGTTGGAGGCAAAATAGTTTTATTAAATATAAATTTATCATTGTTAAACAGAAAATTGAATTTATTATAATGTAGCAGTATATTTATGTATTATCTATTTATTTAAAATATTTGCTTACTAGCAAAATCTACTAAATAAACATTTTCAAAATTTAAGTTCCCACAGGCAAAATATTCTATTAAACGTCAAAAATTGAACATTACTACTAATATGGCTTATTTTTGAATTCTACGTTTATAGTTATTTCTTCTTTATATTTTACTTCTTTACTTTACTTTGTGCAAAGGTATGTACAAGTTTGATACTTTCGTTCAATACCACATTAGGTAATATTCGCTTGTAAAATGTAAGATGGAATATGCCCGTAATAAAGTTTATTATATTATAACAAACAGAGAATTAAACAATCAGTTAGAATAATAGAAGGTATAGATAGAGAAAGAATAGAGAATATGCCAGCATTTATTCCGGGAAACAAGGCATAAGAGAAATAACAAGGGGCAAGGCAGGGATTGGTCTCTATTTACCGGCAGATAAAGCGACCGATAGAACCGTAAATAAGAGTAAAAGCAGAGCGAAAGGGTCGCCGTTGGCTTAACGACGAATTGGGAATCGAACATAAAAAAGAATCGATTTCGGAATCAGATTAGAATTTTATTGCTTCTCCGATGAAACAAATCTGCGATCGAATAGAGAAGAGATTGCGAACGAGAGATAAGGACAGTCTTGCGGCAATCGATGCTCGGGTCGTATAAATAGTTCACGGAAGCGATTCCTTCTTAATCCTATAAACAAGTATTACATTTGAAGGGAAAAGTAATCTCCCAAGAGGGAAATAAGTAGCCTTTTCGTGGATGACCTGAAGTAGCATTCTTAAAAAAGGGAGCGATACATGAGAATGGTAAGTTTGTAGCATTACATTTAAATGTCCCATTCGAGCAACGTTTTAAATAAACATCGTTTTATACATACTTATCATGGTCATCCATCGATACGAAGTGAATCTGGCTCAGGATTTTGGTATTTTAAGGTTTGACTCACTTAAACGAAACCATTTCAGGGTTAACATTATGGTACTTCTTAACTTGTAAAATATTCATGGTAAACAAACTTTTGCTATGTAACCTACCTCATCCCTTACCCCCTCCTTTCCACCTTCCTCCCCCTTTTTTCCTCCTTCCGTTACTTGCTACCTTCTCTCCCCTCCCCCTTCCATGAGTGTATATATTCGGAAGTGTGTTTTTATTTGTCACCTGATGATGTAGCGACGCTACGAAACCTAGGTCGTGTTTTTCGGATATTAAATCAGTGGTCTAGTAAAAGTTTGTTTACCATGAATTTTTTGACTCACTTATTTAAAAGGTATCTTTGTCAATCAAACAATTTGAGAGGAATATGAAATTAGGAGGTTTAATATTTGAGAATGGAAATAGTCTGGAACCATTTGTTACAGCTATACAGTGTTGTTAAGTTAATTTAAAACGGCAAGAAAATTGAAAGATAAGATTATTATTATCGACCAGTACGATTGATGGCCGAAATGTTTTGGGAAACTTTTGCTAGACCCAACAGTTCCAGCTAATAGCAAGACGTAATCAATTTTCGAGTTTACTTTTAGAATGTCTATTGAAGAACCCTAGAGGATTAAACAAATCCATTCAATACAGAGTAGGAATTTAAAATGTTGTTTTGATTATTCACGCTATGCAGAATCCTACGTGAACATACAGATAAAATACACAATCGATTCACTTACACCAGACTCTCTCACAAAATTACATTTCTAGTATATTCCCATCCAAGAGCCTTCTTTACAAGCGATTGGTCCGCTTTAAGGCGGACATTTTCCTAGATGCGGCATTATAATGAAGAACTTCAAAAGAAATTAGCTTATGACAGATAATTTCTTTCTATCTTATAATCTTAAATAATTATATTTTATGTAATATATGCAGTCACGCACCAAGTTGAGATTGCCGTTTAAGGCAGGGGAAAAAGATGAAATAAGAAAAAGATTTCTTTCGGAGTCAGTGACAAGGTTGCGCTCGGTCGTAACCGCAAATGCTTACCAATACAAGTACTTATTCCATCACACAAACACCAACATAAGAACGCATGGAAGTGTTGTATTGCGTAAAACCTCGTGTGACGTCGAATTGAAGTGTATAAATAAATCCATCTCAATCGGCGTGAATCACAGCCGCGATGCCAAGGCGATCCGGAGTTGCAAAATCCCAAGGACTCATAATAAGTCCTCTGAGACTCATCACAATCGCCCACGCGCATGCGCCCTCCACGAATGCTTTCCGATGCCAAGATCCTCTCCCAGAAAAAAGACGATCTACCCTTTGTTTATGCACGCGCCTCTCTAGCGGTCGAGTTCAAAGGAAAGAAATGACGTAAAATTATGAATCAAACGAAACAGACGAATAATTCATGGCGATCAATTAAGTACCGTAAACTTTGGCGTACGTTATTAATTTGAAGATTGAATGCAAACTTCTATTAGGTTGCATTTGAGTTTTGTACACAAAGACATTGCCAGCGTCTTCTAATGTTGGAGAAATTCCAAATACCCCATCTTCCCTATTAAATATTGCTGCAGGGGTAACCACTGAAGTGCGGAAGCTTAGCTGGATAAAGTAATTCTGTTACAAAGATAATCTCCAATCTAATCCAATGTCTA
This sequence comes from Sympetrum striolatum, assembly GCA_947579665.1. Lineage (NCBI taxonomy): Eukaryota > Metazoa > Arthropoda > Insecta > Odonata > Libellulidae > Sympetrum > Sympetrum striolatum. Next base: position 6,121,708 of record OX388346.1, read on the forward strand.
ATGCATTCACGATTCAGGACCTGAATCTATCTGGGTTCGATACTCGGTTGAAGATGGGAGGAAATAAATGCACGGTCATTAAATGTATTACAAATTGTATCGTATACATTGTATTATATCTTTTTATCATGATTTGGTCTCTAGACATGTATTAAATTAACTGATTAATCGAGAACATCTTAGATTTCGAGTCATCATTCAAGAAACAATTAACTCAAGATCTACTCATAACATTCTATAATTACATAAGGATTAATTCTAACTGACCGAAAAGTATCTCGTTTTAATTATTTTCCAATGCAAATAACAGAGCTTTTTCATCATTCGAAGTTCCTTAATAATCATCCGAAAGGTCAAATCTTATTCATTCTTATTCAACTTGATAGCTTTACCAATTTCATAATACTGCTTTTCTTTGATTTGTAGCCCTTCTACGGTCTTGGATATCAATATCACTCTTCTATTAAATTTCTAATTTCCGAACGCAAATAAATTAGCATATAGGACATTAGGTTTCCTCAGCTTAAGCTGCTATAGTACGTTAGTAATATTGACACATGCATTTATAATTTCATGGCAGATTAAACAGGAGCAATGGTGATCAAGAGTAATTTGGAGAAAGAGAACAACCTAGTGCCTTGTTAAATTTCCCCTCCATTAATCCCTGGAGAAGGCATTCGTTTACGGAAGCGAAGTCATCCGTCCCAAAGAAAGGCGAAGGACGACGTGGAATCGGCCGTTAATCGATTCGATTATTTTTTTTCGAGCGGGTGCGATGCCCAAGTGACATCATCAATGCTATATATTCTTCCGGTGAAGAAAGAGAAACCGATACTTCCAGATTTCGATCGAGGACGCGTAAAAGCCTCAGCGGCAAATTTCACATAAATAATCGTTCGGATGAAGAGAAAGGAATAGACTACGCCTACGTTGGGTAATAGACGAGGAGTATTTCGAATTGTGAATACCAAAAGCGGTACGATAGGAAAAGCTACTCGGAAAACGATTTTAACTGATAAAAATAGATCTATTTTCCGTGAAAATTCTTTGCCCATTTGTGTAAATTGTGGAGGCACGTGAAAACATAACTTCAGTAAGAGTTCATAGCAGTGATCATAGCACGAAAACTTTGCTTCAGAGGAAGTAATCAGAGGAAGGACTTCACGGTGATTTTACGTAAACTGCTTTTCTGCGTCGGGAAATAGGAACGTCTACAGCTAAGAGAATTTGTAGACGTAGTAGAATAAGTGCGGAATATATAAAATTCTAGTCTGCTTGTATAGTAAAGAAATAAAAACTATTTTGGGGAAATATATACAGAATAACACAATACAAAATTAGTTCTTAACTATACTTTCGTATAATTTTTGGGCTAACCACTCCGCCACCGCAGCCGGTAAATTTGTAAATAGTAATTATTATTGAAATGGATGTAATTGGGGTCTTCTTGTTTCTATTAGAGAAGATATTATTAATTAAAAAATAATATATTTGTAGCTACAACTATCCAAATAATACAAATTTAAGTATTATTCGCCATAAAACGGAACAATTCTCTCTCCACTAACTTAAGTCCAACAGCCTTCAAGAGCAAGAACGTTTCGTTTGTAACTTCACCTTTAATTTGGAGGTGTTAATCAGTGGCGTGAGCAAAGCCAAGCTCCTTCCCAAACTCCACGTCCGACTATAAAGACGCCCACTCTCAAACAGATGATTGGGTAAATTCTCCTAATTTTAGCTGCACCTGGATTCAGTATCACAGTTCTGCTCTTCGAAAAGAGTTGCTTCTCGGAAAGTGTACGCGCTTTGGGTACTGACAGTCGACAATAACTTACGACTGCATGTCATTTGTCCATGATCAAGATTTATAGCACACAACGCAAAGTCCACAAACGACACTTCGAAAGCAATTATAAGTAAGTACAACTGGAAACAGAATGTAGGAGAGACAACAACTTAACTCACTCTATTCAATATGACTGAATGTTTTTTATACCATGGATCCTTAAGATGAAAAGAAAATACGAAATTACTAAGACTTATACGATCAGAAGTTTTCATTGTTAAATTCGTAAGAAATACTTACAATATAGTATTTTTATATTAATCGCTAGAATTTCATAGAGTAAGGAGCTTTTGACTACATCCACTGTGATATGACACTTTCTAATTCATAGGTATGAATTCTTGTTTGTCATGAATAGCATTCATCGGCGGGTTCGTTAAATTTATCCCTTGAATATTTTCAGTTTTCATCTAGTTGCTTCGTTGTTAATTATTTTATTTACAGTTTATTTGTTTTTAAAATGTTCAAACTTAAATAGTACTTCCGCATTCTCCCAAAAATAACGTAAATTGATTAAATAGTCGACTATTTCATACTAAATAGCTAATACTTAAATTTAAATCAATTTTCTTTGATAAGAAAGGAAAGGAAAGCTGAGTCACAATAATTGATCTTTGTTTCGTTACTGGCAATCGGAAGTTGCCTGTGAAGATTTTCTTCTTTTGCGAAATTTCCAGGAAAACCACTCCACGTAAATCCTATAAAAACATTCACTCCATTGGTCGTACTCCACGACCTCATTTGCACAGGGAAAACTTAATTATCTAAAGACTAAACTTCCTTGCGCAGGAAATAGCTACGAGTAAAATCAACAGAGAAACACATAAAATGCGTTTGCTGAGATTAATGACGATCAAATTGATGCGCTCAAAGTATGAGGAACTTTAAAGGTTAAAATCACGTCTTTATTGAGTAGAGCTCAAAGCTAAAATGGAAATTACCGCGATAAAAGTTTCTTCAAAGGGAATCGCGGAGTAATTTAGCGTCACGCAGCCAAGTACTTTGAATGAGAGAACGCAAAGGGAATGCTGGTAATTAACGAAGCTTGGAATGAGCAATTTCGCCCTCCGCATTCCATTCGAACGGAAGAATATTCCCGAGGACGTAAAATCTTCGGAAAGATGTTTTCCAAGCGGACAATCGCGTGTGCCAAGTCTTAGGCAAGTGAAGGGAGTGGAAAGGATTAAAAGCAGCAATAAAAAGCGCGGTGGGCTGCGTTTCTAATTGGCTGTGGCTCTTCTAGTTGGTCCAAACGGTTAGCGTCGTGTTGCGATGTCGTGTTTACTCCATTGCTACCAACCCAAATGGACGGAAGACCAGCGTGCCATCCGATCCAGGAAATATGTCGACCTTTATTTTAAATTTCCTTTTAATGGCTTCGTTTATATTTAAAGGAGTTTTCATTCGAGGATAGATACCGTTTATATTTCGACCCCAAGTACTCGGAGTTTTCACGAAGTAATGAAATTAGAACGGAGTAACTTAAGAATGGGGTTTAATGATTGGATGCTAGTGGACTATATCTGTTCCTACCCTAAAGATGGCGGTTTAATCACTTTTTCGTTAAGGCTGACATAATTTTTTGAATATCCAATTGGGGTTTAAATTCCACAACGTCTTATCGTAAGCAATGCAATGTATCGCAAGCAATGTATCGAAAACATCTTATAAAAACAAAAACAAGGCATCGAGGGTTGTTATGATGATACAAGCTTAGATGTATCATATGCTAGCAATCAATTTGGTAATTTAATTTTGAAACATCTTTCCTACTGGCGATTGGAAACTTAACTCTCATGCTTAGCGGAACTAAATGAAGGCAAAATAAAGATACATATGATTTACTTATTTATTGATTTACTGCGTTTCAATGTGAAAACGAAAACGACAAACATCTCCGGAGATTAAATACTGAAATAAAAAAAACATGCAACGAAGTTTTTATTTGACAATTGTGAATTAATTTAGTATAACATTGTAGTAATTCAGAAAAGTAATAGCCTCTGCAAGACAGCAGAAGTTCATTTTTATGCAGTGGTTATAAATAGATCCTCCATTAAAAGAAACCCACTCTTAAAACGAAAATAACGCTCCTTCATGTTTTTTTTTCTGTTCACTCCACAGAACTTATAAGCGATCTTCTACGTAGCTCAAAAATGCAAATTTCGTCATTATTTATCTATAAATGAAAAGTACCTAGAATTTCGAAGTACGGAGAAAAATTTTATAAAATGGTATATTATCTTTATTACTGAAAATTATGGAGGAACGTATCTTTTTACTGCTAAAAGTTTTCCATTTCCACATTTTTTATGAAAATTCCATTTTTCCTGGATTGCCTTTAAATATCCGATAAATATATTCAACACATTTTGATGATATTTTCAATATTCATCCCTGTAATTAGAATATGAAAGCATTTCCCTTAAATAATATTTAATAATCCAAGATAACTAATGCAGAGGTCGACCATCAAAATTCAAGAATTATTAAATTTTTAAAAGAACGTTTTTTCTTGAAATATCATTCGAAACCAAACTTTTTCAACTTCGTAAGGAATGCTGAAGTTTAATTATTATTCTCATCCGAAAACAAAATATTCATATCTTGAAGGAGGATAAGGGTTGTATCGGAATTAATCGGAACGCCTCGAGAAAAGAAAGCGACTGATGCTTTATCGGCGAAGCAATGCACCAAAAGGCCCTCGAGGTAAGAAGTCAACAGAAATACGACCTATAGCGGAGATGTATTCAATAGCGGGATATCGAGATGAAAGAAGTACTTCCGTTCTGTAGAAAGAGAGAATTGAAAACAAAAGGGAATCTGGAGAGCGCATTCTTTTCCAAAAGATGACGCGTTGGAAACGTGACCAAAAAGTTAAGGGAAGTCGAGATCCACGCTGGGAATCTCAAAGAGACAAGTGTCAAGATGGAAGCACCTTCAATGCGAATCGGAAGTTCTTGCTAAGTCCGAGGAATGGAGATATTTATTTCTAGTTCACTCTAAATGTTCGAAGGAGCCAAAATGGCACTATCCGGACGGATAATTAAACGGCGACATTTTGAGCTATAAAGATAAACCCTCAACACATATCGCCGGATGTTGAGAATTCCACGGCGGGTAATAGAGTCCCGAGAGAGAGCGTAAAAACGAGTCTTGGGAAGAACGACCGAAAAAGGCATCATCCGCAGGAGACCTTTGTCTTCAACAAGTCCAAGATCACGGCGATATTCCGAAGCGACGTTTTGATGCTCATTTTGAAAACTCCTCAGACAGTGAAAGCGTGTTCCGTGCATTGATGTGCCATGAAAACCTACGCAACGTCTTTGTCTCCTTACATGAACTGTGGCCAACTTTTTAAATTGATTTTTTTCTAAAGAAATCGATTAAAAGCGATTATTACTTATTAACAAACGATTGCTACCGTGGTTACTAATACTGTAAGCTGCATGAAGAACTTTTTAGAAATTTTACAACAAAAAGGAAAAAATTTGGAAATACTTTTTGGTCATGAATAAATACAATGAATTCCTAAAAGTGAATCCAAAATTCACAAATATTTAGGGCGAAGAGTTTTTGACATTTATTCCGAAAAAATCAATACCAAGTAATACGTTTTTTCCTTATGACTTCCAGGATTTAATTCTTTATTCCACAAATACTTGAATATAAATGTACTCTATTTATGTACTTTTCTCAGCAATTAATACGGTTGTATGGCGATAATAAAGCCTTCAGCTATTAAGTGGATGTCTTAGTTTGGTGATATGTATGTATATTTCTGGAAATTTTCCTTGATAAATTAAATCGGTAGGAAATGAAACGAATCCCCGAAGATACGATCCATACATTTTTAAAAACGCAGAAAAACAAAGCCTTCTTCGCTTCTTCGAAGCTTCTGACTTAACATTTCAGAGGTTCCCTTCACCGATTCAACGGTCAGCAGTTAGTAAGATAGTAAACAAAGCTTTGCTAATCTGGATACCCCATACTAAGATTTTACTAAGAGAATTTTAGTACTAGCTCGAATAAGATACGCACTAGAGTTCATGAGGACGAAGTAAATTCATTTCTTTCTTAAACATATTACTATTTAGTTAACCCAACTCTGTCTCCAATCACCTTTGCTATCTTTTATCTTCTCGCAACTGACCTATGCGACTCTCCATAAACCCTTTCCCGCCTAATTCTCTCAGAAAACAACCTCACATGTTCTCATTTATTAGTCGGATAAAGATTCGTCCTCTCCTCTCGCCTCATGCATTAGTCGGTTCCGTTTTATCCTGGATAACGCATTAAGTTTTCCATACACTCAACCACCTCTTTTTAATCTTCGCATACTAATCAAATGCTTACAGTGTTTTATGCATTCCTCCATAGATTCACGAAAATACAGGAAATCACTCTGAAACGAAGCTTTCTATATCCATTTGACGACCTTATCAAGACCTATCTATTTTCTACGACTCATAAAAGTCTATTTCACAGCTATATCAGATCTAATATTATTACTCTTTCATCGATATCAGTAAACATTTCGTAAAAGAGTCTCTTCTACTTTCATTTATCTTTTCTCGAAAGTATACTCTAAATATTTTCCATTTTATAGCTCATATCACGAAAATAGGAAATAGTGGTCGACTAAACGTAAAATATAAAGAAATATGAGTTTACACCTCGGAATCAAGGGAATGTGCAATAGCGTTTATTTCCCCTTGTAATTGAAGTATTCCGCCCTCGTTTAGCGTGGTCCATGATCATTAAGTCTTTATCTGATAACGAATGAAAAAAACAATCGCAAGTCAATATTGCGTATGAATTGTATTACCATATCCTGATCGTATAAAACCTGAACTTCGAATTTTAAAAGGATTTTATCGGATAAAACGGAGATTCCCCTAAAAGCTTTTTTTATTAGTTTTTGGGTTGCTTTTATTTCTCGAGGATCGTCGAAAAGTAATTTTCAAATAGTCTTTCGATTTTTTTCTTTTATATCTCCGAATATACCGTAATTTGCCAAACGTAATTTATGCACCAGAAAGGGGCAAAATGAAAATTTAACCAGGATCACACGCCAAATCTACGATGATTCCGGTCCAAACGAAACGTGTGACAAGTCAAGATGTAACAGAAAAATAAACTCCAAGATGTCTCACAGTAGATTTGCAGCCCAGAAATCTAAGGTATATATTGCTATCAATTTTAGAAGTAAAACATTTAACAAACCAAAAAGCAGACGGATTTATTTTAAACTAGCCAAAATCTACCCACGTCTCCAGTAATAGTTAGTTATAAGATTCCCAACTGTAAAAAATAATTCTGCTGACAAACAATAGAGAAGAATACAATTGACGATTTTTAAAATCTGAAACTTTTATCATTATCTCAGCAAGACATTTGGTAATTCACTTGTAAAGAGAAACGAATTGCAAACATTTAAAAACGTGCAAATACAATGCACTCCAAAAGTGTCCATGAAAAATAAACAAAGACAACTTCAAGAGAATAAGCAAACGAAGGGTCACCGTTCATTGATGACGCTGTTGTTTCGAAGACGTCTCCTCCGACGGGAGAAAAACCTGTTTTCTAGATGCGATTACCTTTCCTCATACGATTCGCCCACCAAAAGAGGCTCATTTTGGCCATCTCACCCGAGATTATGAAAAACTGTCGCATAACACGTATTCGCAACCGATACATAATTCTCTTTGATTGCTCGCGGAAGATACGTTCCCGGGTTTATTTCCATTTCGGGTGGCGTTAAATGGACGATTGATGGATTTTTCATGTTTCCTCGACTGTAAAAAGGCGAGGAAAGTGTGTGTAATGCTTCGGAATTTATACTTCCTCCTGTTTCGCAAAAGGATATTCTTACGGCTTTTGCACTAATTTTACGGGACCTTCGAAAAATATAGCGAGCGTGAGAAATTTGGGATGCGAATTGTAAAAACGACTCAGAAATCATTCGATCTTTAGCTTCTTGCATATATTCTGAGCATTCGTATCTACGAAAATCGACGGATTTTACCTCACTGCAATTTGATTTTGTAAGACTAAAATATTTGAAACCTTCAGTAATGGCTGAAGTAACTTGAAATTCATTATCAAATGGAAGAAACATATTTTATGCAATACAATAGAGATAGAATGAAAGATTGTTTGTATTTAAGCTGTCACGGAAGTGAAGATACGAGTTCAATATCTTGCAAAAGTAAATTCTCTCAATTCAATTTAATGATCGAATCTTCAATCATGTAATTAGAAAAAAGAGGAATGAGTCTCCTCTTCTAGATTATTAAGTGAAAAGACCCATGTGCGATAAAAAATAAAACATTCTGATAATTAGAATGTCATATAATTGCTAAAAACCGATATAATTCTTTAACTAGTCACAGTGCACACTTTATACAAATGATTTAGATTTTACAGAGGTAAAAGAAGAAGAGTAAAATCACTGTCACGGTTTATTTAAAGAAGGGATACTAGCTTAACTACGAAATATCAACTTACTACCACTTATATTTCTATGCCTTTAAAACTGTTTTTTTAAAGATATTATTAGCAACTTCTTTTTCTCATTTTCGACATTCATTCTATTTCATCGTTGACTACTCTATCCTTAACTCCAAGCCTTTGGTGAAAGCGGTCTCGGGTTTGATCCCTGGTTCATATTTGCGATATGAGTCGATGTTATTTAAAAACCACTGCTACGGTATGTTTCCAATGTGTACGATCGTGAGGTTAAGTCATGATCAGGTTTTGATTCCTTCGAATGTTTATCCTTCTATATCCTTCCAAGGGATACGGGAGTCTATGAGAGAGGATATCTGATATTTTAAATGAAGGATTCTAAGGGTGATACGGAAGATTTTTTGTAAGAAGAAAAATCCGTGACTTTTTAAGTCACGGATTGATTGAATGTGACTTTTTAAGTCACGGATGATTGAAGTGATTCAGGTAAATAACTTTCGCTGGCAATATCCACATCATTCACTCATTCTGTGTTTCGACTTTCTCTAACTCATTGGGCGGAAGAGCCTCTTCTTTCAACTCTTCCTTAGAAAACACCTCAAGTTCCAGATGAATAACAAAATATGCAAATTGATCTCAAAAGAACCAAAATTTATATTCTAAACGAATCGTTGAGACAAAAAAACTTGCGACTCCTTCTAAAACATTAATCATCTCAGAGAAGTCAATTTTAAGAAACGTTAAGCCGACGCAAGAAAGACAAATTCCTGTTTATGTTCCGCAAAGTGTTTCCAGAAAAACCCACGAACAGCAAAACGGTAGAAATTTTCCACTCCCGTAACCGCCAACTTCATCAAAAAGCGTATCGCGATTTCGCTGGATGCGAACTGAGATGTCAACGTTTCTCAAACTACAATTTGTGTCTAAAAAGACTAACCCAAATCCTAAAATCTGTAATTTTAATTTAAAAAAGGTTTTCTTAAATCAATCCTCTAATCTAAAATTTCTCATAGAATCATTAGGAAGGCAGGTTTACTACGAGTTAAGTTTTTAATTAAGAAATATGAGTTAATATTTTTATGATAGTCTCATAATAGATGCTTATTTGAGTATTGATTCATTTTTAGTCCGTGCAACAACGTCGGAGAACAACATACTGAGAAATCTCTAAAGGACATTTTTGGTGAAATGCAGTGAATTCTAAATAATGCTAAACTGCCATCTGACATTCACCGAGGCATACGCGAACCGAAAGGTTGCAAGGAAACTCGTATTAAAACTTATTTCATTTCCTTCGCATTCACGAAGAGAAGTGATATGATCCTGTGCTAGAAACAGTTGAGTTACAGATGAAATCATTTAAAATTGCTAAACTTCTCGATGTGAAACGCCTGGGGAGTTTTATTTACGTATAGGAAATGGAACTGAAACGATTTTCATAATAATTCTCCAACTGTGAGATAATAAGTACTAGACAGAGCAGAGAGAAGGAAAATACAATAACTGTTTAACATGGTGAAAACCAACCGTTGAGAAGGGAGAGAAGAAAGAACTTCTTAATGGCGACTACCAACAGCTGAAAAGTTTTTGGGAGCCTCATCAAATTTGAGAATAAATACTTTTGGCCGCCTGTAGCTCGGAAGCAAGCTTGCTTCACTCTGAAGCCTGTAATCTACCACAAATTAAATGTCCGTGTTTTTATCGTTTACGTAAAACTGAAAAAGGAAACCAAGAAGTACAACTGCAATTCGGATCTTAGCTGGACCATCAACAGATTTATGTTAAATCTTATTTGACTCAGGGAAATTTTTTCCGTCAATATGATGCGATGGCATATCTCTGTTGCATAGAAATGAAAAACGAGGCAGACAAGAGTTCTCCGGTGGTCTCTGAGGTACTAAATGAGACGACCGAGGATATTACGTAATTTTAAAACAAAACCAGTGAGGACTCCTTCAACGACAGAATCATTAGTGAAGGCATCTCACAGAAGCCCACCTCAGGCGCCTTTACGGATCTCCCATTCTGAGTATTATATATTTTCGAGCTTCAGAGGTCGTCGCTTCCATTCCCAAGCTACCGAAATACGCTTTAGAGAATCTTGGGCGTTTAGAAGTTGAATAAAAGCCGCTCCTCAACTTCGTGTTTTCTCCCATAGCATCGGAATTCGGTGAAAGAAACTCGAGGAAAAAGCAAAGGCTTAAAGGATTAAAGAAAACCAATACCTTGTTTACTTAAGGTGGAGTCAGAGGGTGAACAACGGACGGAAACGTGTTGCTCCTACTTTGTGTACGTACGTTAAAACATATCGGAGGAATAGCGGTTACTGTTTGGGATTTTTTACATACTACTTTAAAGGAGCAATTTTATTCGAGAGTTTTTGGCTATACTTAACTATGATGACTCTAGGACGGAATTTGTGTAAATAGACTGTATTTATGGGCGAGGAGTAATGATCATTATTATATCAAAGTGGAGGTGTTTTGTGTGGTTTTTGATGAGTGAGATCGGAGTCGTGGCTCTACTTATGGGCGTGTACATATGTTTGCTTTGCCTAAGTGAAGCTGCCACCGGAAGTTGTCCATTTGCGACGTGATTTTGTACTAACCGTGTGATACTCCCAAGGAACCTGATTTACATGAAATAATTTGGCTGTTAATTTTAATTCTAAGTCTACCTAAATGTTTTCACTGCCATAATTTGTGAGGTTCCTGTATAGACATACAATCACGCCGTATATGGTTATAAATACAAAATATTGAAGGGGGCAGCAAATTAATTATGACAAAACTTTCTGATTTCTGTTGACATAGTTCGGAAATTCTGAAAATATTTCTACGACATTACCTGAGATTATGTGAGAACATCGAAAACATTTTCCTTTTTTTATAATATTGCAAAAAAGAACTAAATATTGTGATAAAAATTTTATCTAAAGAGGCCAGTTAATCCCAGGAAATACTGAAAAGCCAAAAAATTTGGAAAACAATGACAGATTTGAGTCCTGTATCTCTTCCAATGCATGTCGTTGGCTTGAGTATTTCAAACAGGTTGTTATGAGAGAGAGCGCAATATGGCGATTAAAGCACGTAATTATAGTTTTATTTTTAATTCTTGATAATTTATGCGAATTCTCTTCATAGTTTCCGTCCCCAGATAACTACGCAATTCCTTATTACGTAAGGAAAAACGGACTTGAAAAGAGTCTTTCTTGGGATTTTTCCAGGGTGCACGCCCTTGCATGCAAAGCTAACTTAACCATTTCCCTTCTAATTACGTCGTTTGGATACAGTTAAAAGTTAAAATTTGAGAAAAGTTAAATTTGTGAATGATAATAGAATAAAATTGAGTCTAAAATAATAAATTATCAATCAGCCGAATCCTTCGTTGGTAACAATGCAGTTTCTCATAAATTGTCCTTGATTTTATGTTAAAGTGGTTTTTATACAAAGTATTTACTTGATGGTATGTAATGAGTAGTTGCCGTTTTATCTTTTATCAGTCATTATTCTACTGAAAATGCAGCCAAAGTATCAAAACATCCGAATTGAGAATACCTAAAATCGTCCGAATCGACGTTCGGTCTCGAGGTCGCCCATCCGAAATGAGTGTTAACTATAAAGAGAACCACCACACCCACTTCTCTGTCAAAGGCTTGGTGGCGATCCAAATGCTCACTCTCCCTTTGCCACGTCTAAGAGACGTTCCCGCACGCTAATTTACTCCCGTATGAAAAACCATTCCGAATTCTCCCGCATCGTTAACTTAAGAATATTCGACCAACCGTAAAATGCAAGAGGAAACCGTCTCTATATCGAACTACTGCAAATACAACGCTGTGAGTGACAACTCTATCTCTATTTTAAAGTTTATAACGATTGGTGGACTTGAAACTTCACACAACTTTAGGATATTTCGTTCATGGACGTTATTGATTTCAGTGAATATTTTCAAAACCAAAGGGCGAAAAACAGTTTGTTACATTCCATGGATCTTATTAACAGCATTACTCACCAAATTTTCCTTCCTCTTTAGGTATGCTCCATAATGTACATTCACACAAATATTTGCGACCCAGGAAAATGCGTGCATCTGTCAAATTTAAGGGGCCGTACACAAATTACGTATCGCAACATGGGGGGAGGGAGAGTCCGGCCAGGCGTTACGTGGGGGTCGAAAATTGGGGAATTTTGCGTTACGTAATTTGTGTACGACCCCTAATCTGATTTTACACTTTCGGAAGTTCCCACACCAATAACTAATTCGAAGAACGAGAAAAGTCATTCGTGTAATTCATTTCCATCGATTTCCGTATTAAATTAAACCATTTGAAGTACTAGTAAAATTATATATTATTAAACAATCCCACCATTCAAATTCCTACTGTTTTCAAGCAAAGAGAAAAATTGCTATATTTCAAAAAGAAGGCTTTTAGAAAGATCGCAAACTCTCAATATACCTACAAATAACAATTGAAGTAATAAACTACAGTTTGATTCAGAGCTTCACAATAAGCAAAAGTAAAGATGATGGAATATATGTTGTTGCTATATAGTAAAACATATAGTATTATTTTAATTGCATCACTCGCAGAATTTCAATTTTGTGCTTTGGGGGTATTCTTTTTATTATTTTAAAGGTCTTTGTTTTAATATTATATCTAGCTATTTAGAAGCAACGCCTAACGTAGGTTCAATGCAGCTTTCCCATTCTCCTTCTAATCGTCTGTTATCAGGTTTTTTTCATATCCACAACTGTTTATCACAGGTTAAAAATAATTTTTATCAGAGATATATTAACATAGACGATATTTGCGTAAATGAGATTTCTACGTATGTTCACTATATCGTCTGGATAACAGCATTATAAATAGTGGATTCTATCAATCGTCAATGACAGTAATAAATGATATAGTCGCCACAAATGTATCCCAATAAGCAAATGAGAAGACGTTCAAATCCGTTTTGCCACACGCGTTTCAAGGCGTTACCCCAGAGGTGAGTAACCGTCGTGGAGAAAAATCGTTCTCGATTGAGACCTCATTATGCCTAAATGGAATTAACGAGTTGGGGAAATGGAAGAAGTATGTTCGGTAGCTGTGGTCTTCGAATAACAAATTCGCATTGCCGAAAACTCAGAATGGCGAAGTTGGAACAGTGGAGAAGAGCTGTCTGCATTCTGCAGAGAGTGAATATTTTGAAGGATCCGGAAACCCCGTTGAATTGAGATGGAAATGGAGTGATTTCAACGGGAGCGATTTTTCAGAGGAAAAGGACTTCATCAATTTTCTAACGCAGCCGTTACATAATTAGATGAAATAATCGTCAATATAAATAGGCTATAGAGGTAAAGTACAGTATGTACAATAAATTAATGCCCAGTACGAGTGCGATTTCTTTTAATTTAGAGGACCCACTAAAGCATCGAAGCATTGAAATATCCATCCCAAGAATAAATGAAACACTGTACGGCTATTTATCGAATTGAATGATTCAATCTTATAAGCATTCTTTGTGAGGATACGAAATGGTTGTACGTCGTAGTTTTGTAAATAAAAACGGAGGCCATGCGTTATTTTATTCTAACGAGTTTTTCAAGAAATATTAGGTCAGTTTTAATTATTCTGTTGCCAGTTTTGTACCACTTTTTTTACAAGAAATGCACACACAACGAGAGTTTTTTATGAATAAAGATTTTCATGAATAGCAAGATTAGCATCAATCTGAGATGTGATATCAGTAGCATTCAGTGACAAGTGATAGTAAAATCCTTAACTTAAAATAAATGTTCGATGTATTACTACATTATATACAGTATATTAAAAGAGAAATAAAGTGCTTTGAACGACAACGAATTCGATGCACCACGTTGATTAATCGAACGAAGGAAAAATAGGGAAGATACTTTTGAAATCTGAGCGCAGACTTTCTTTTAGCCTTTTGACAAATTTGAGCGTGACTGGATATGAAAGTTCAACGCAAAAAAGAGAATTAAAAAATGACTTGTCATTATGCATAACTATGCAAACTTCATGTTCTTTGGACCATTTAATACCATAAAAACAGCAAAGTCTGAATATTCATACAAAGAGTTTTGAGCATAAAAGGATGGCGAGAGATCTTACAGCTGAAGAAAAACATTCCATAAATTCAACGTATACTTATGTTAAAACTTGCGGATATTTACTTGGGATTTACGATGTATTTTCCTTCGGTGAAATGTGGAAAGAATTCCAACTTACGCCTCCGACAGTCACTTTCTGCTAAAATTAGAAAAAGCGATAACCTTAGCGAGTATTTTTCCTATGACGTAATTCATAAAGAATGCAGTCTTGGATAGATGCTGATAAAGCATGCATCATCTGCACTCTTTTATGGACGAGTAACACAGCTGCACTTGTAACAACGTGCACTCGACGCTTTACTCATTGTACATACAATAGAATTGACTGGTTTATAAGTGGAGTATGACGCAACACTCCCACACAGAAATTAATAAACCCCTTACGAGAGAATCACGCATTTTAATTATTCCAACATAATTTATTACATTCCTAAAGAAAAATTCCGGATTAATTAGAGTCAAATGGCATACGTTTCGTAATACTTACTAACATTGAAAATGAAATTAATACATCTCCATTAATACCCTACAAGCCGCCTTCCAGCGTGTGGCAGGGGATGTAAACACCTGTTGAATTTAAACTACTACCTTAATCGGTTATTGTCGCGTATCGTTCGCGGAAAGAATGAATTTTTTAAACGATTCGTCCTAGCATCTATTTCTCTTAACTTACGTTCATTATCGGATCGACCGAGGTAGCAGGGGGGTTGCATGACACGGATTGTATCTTCCGAAAATGTAGTTTCCCTGAATTTATTAAGCAATCGCAGCTTCCAATCTCCTTTCTTTCAAGGATTCCCAACCTACGTCTGAGAGCATTTTTGTAACGCTTGCTTTTTTATCGTAGCATTTCTTAACAAAACGAACCGCTTTACGCTGCACTTTCTCGAGTTCGCGGGTACAAGTTTCATAGAATGATATAATGCTATACATTTATGAAGTATGATGAGGTTATCGATGGCTCTTATTTAACTATCGATTCAATAAATTTAGTTTGGTTTTCTGATTTTTTTCTTTTCAGAATTCACCCAGAAAGATTCTTTTGCATTGTTTTATGTGCAACAAGAATTTTCTAAATAGTTCATAAACTGCTCTTATTTTCCTCACAGTATATTTCTTTTTCTTCGATAAAATTCGCCGAACACTCTCAGTATGATGCATAAAAGCATGTAAAATTCAACATTTGGAGATGAAACAAAGGGTATATCTACTCCAATATCTAACTTGAATATTATAATTTAATAAAAAAAACGCATGATAATCTAAAATTTTGAAACTTTTACGCTGTCAAATGTTTTGAAACATTTAAAGTATCAAATTCAGTTTAATTGATAACTATCCCTACAGATTCTTCAAACTATGTTGATCTTTTTTAACGTCCAAGCTCCAAAATTGAATGAATCAGTGCACTAATAAGTTAGTTATTTCTTTTTACCTTAGAATAAATTTAAGTATATACAAAAAACAAATAGAAATAAAAACTTGCTATCACATAACAAAATCAAACATTTAGGTAATGGTCAGTCCTCTCAAAAGGAAATTGATACAATTATTAACATACATTTCCTACTTGCTACAAGATCTTAAGTATCATAAAATAATTATGCTACTAAAAAACATATGCTGCCCCAAGTAGCTAAAAAGAGCTGCTTGAGTAGAGGATGAGAAGCAGATTGTCTGGATATCGAGTTCCAAAGGCAATTAGTAAACCCTTCAGAAAATGAGCGATCGGACCCAATTAAGAACGGCAATGTTCGGGGGCTAATATTTTTAGGCAATTAAAATCAGGACGTATTAAATTCTTAAGCTCCCAAAATTTTTCCTGCAAAAATTTTTAAATATGGACGCTAATTGATGTTTTGATTGCGAGTAGGTTCCATTAAGACGAGGAATTTACAAGTTCGATAAATTCGAAGAGAAAATATTACAGAAAAAGGAAACAAACATCGGCTGTGGGAAAACATTCAGGGAAGTTCAGGAGAAATTGATACCTTGATTTAGATTTCTGGATTCATAAGTATACTGAACAACGAGATGCAATTATTAAAATTAAACATTAATTACAGAATTCGATTGCCATCTTAAAGCCTCGTTTTATGTAGAATTAGAACCCTTAAACCAAGCTAAAAATAAAACTACTTGATATGATTTATTAAGATGATTGTCTTATTTAATCAGAGGTAATTACAATTATCTCTAATAAAAATTTTCAAATACTCCTTGAGGATTAAAATTAAAAATTTAACTTAGCAGTGTCTTAAATTTTCCCATCGAAGTTTTGAAGCCATTTACTACGAAAGAGCTACAAAGTTAGGAATGCAAACGCGATTGAGATTTTAAAAATCTTCGCTTTAGTTTCATCCGATATACAGGAGAGATGATGATTAAACATTGATGATTGTTTACATTTTTATTCGAACAATGGGAGATAAAATTGCGAATAAACGAGCTCAATTTACTAATTTTCATTTTCTACTAAATACTAAAATATCTAAAGAAAAATTCAAATCTATGTACGTAAATATTAGTCCTAATTAAAAAAATAAGATTCCACTCGTTGTTTGTTTACTGTTAACAATTTTTCCCTCCGTAAAAAGACTTTGATTCTTTAAAATATTTTTATAGTAGCGTAAAAGCGGAGATGGTGAAAAGTATCGTGTGTCAAGGGAATCTGAGCTAAAAGACAAGGCTGAATGGAAAATACAGAAACTGAAAAACTACTAGGTAACGTCAGAGAGGAGCCCTAAGTTCAATGACAAACCGTAGAGAGAAACTGAAGTGATATTAATCATTGAGACAATATCAATAAAAATGTCTAAATCTAATGATAAGGTTCCAAGTGTCTTAGCGTTATATAAATATATTCCATAAAATATGGCACTTCTTCGACAAATTGCTCACCATTCCTTAAATTCTCCGCTGTGACTTCGTCGTCGGAGTAAGATAATGAAATTACGCAACCATCACCGGGAAGACGATAAAAAATAACTTGGAAATTATTTTTTCCGCTAATCGCGTGAATTCTAGAAGAAGGTCAGCACGCGCGAGGGGTCTGCGTTATCTCGGACCGCATCCTGCGTCGACGGCACCCTTCTGGTCAGCTCTTCTAAGAATTGTTAACGTTTCAGAGGTGCCAAAACATCGCAGCATCCTCACAGATTTACTCTTCTTCTTCTGGTTTCGGCCTTTTCAATCAAACGGAATAACGAAGAAGGAGAGGAAGTTGGGACGGAAGGAGGGATTAAACCACAGAAGAGATAGGCAGTTCCGGGAAGAACTTGCGCGCAAAATTTCCTTCAATTATGTACTCGAAATGAGACGTTAATTAATTGCGAAACGTTGTGTTGAACTTAGAAAACATTTCTTTGGCGGCAGGAAATTAATATCTAAATTGTCTGTACCGGAGTTGATACTGAGAATTTAGAGGAGGACTGGATTTTCCGGGTTGAAGAGAAACTAGATAGCAAAATACGGTGGAAGCCAAGTTATTAAATAGCAACGGCAAAATTAACCAGTTATACAACATGTTTCTCAAAACAGAAAGAGTTTTTATAAAAGTATTTCATTCTCAGCTAACGCATCATTCCTTTGTAATTTTCGTTCGGCTATAATTTTTTCCGACTAATAAATATATTTTGAAATCCTCGCGCGAGAAAAAACCGAAAATATCTCGAGGTTATGGTAAATAAGGCACACATGTATTAAATGGCAATTATGAAGAATGAATCTCATGAACTAAGGTAGGCGCACATTAAAAAAGATCTTGTCTTATCAACGTTTCAATTAGAATTTAAAATAGTAACAGGCCCTAACATTACACTTTAATATGAAGGGCAAGCGATTAAAAGACTGTTCAAATATGCATTTCCATCCAGAAGGCGACACTTTCCTCAGCAAGCAAATTATAAGAAGATAGGATGGATTAGATTGATAAGATGATAGCTAAAAAAATCGGCTACTGCGTTGGACGGAGTCTCTTAATAACTGGAACTACTTGATGCTGGAAACGATTCAGGACGCGAGTAAATAAATTGTCTATCGATGTAGTCCAATGCAACTATAAGAATCTGATGTGGCCAGCGCACGACTTTCTCCATATAGTGTTTCTTCCTTGAAATCAAAATATGAACGAATAAACCTTATAAATCAGCCAGAGTTCAATCTATAGCAAGAGTATGAGCAAAATATGCTTTGCATTGCGTTGTTTGCCATGTAAACAAACCCTAGTCGCGAACTTCATTGTTATTGTGAAGGGTAATTAATAACGGCACGAAAAAATTATAACTGAATAATTATTTTGAAATAAATACATGTGTATAAAATTCGAGATCAACTTCCAAATAAAACTTTGAAGAAATATAGTAACCATGTTGAATATAACATTATTATGAACTGGTATACATGAAAACGACATTTTAACGTAAATATGTCGCAATAACCAGAAAATAGGCTAATTATGATACGACTCCTAAACGGTGGTTGATATTTAAAATTGTTTCAAATAAAACTAATAGATAATTAATTTTTTGTAACTTTTGTAAATAATTGTATATACATAACTATCAGTATAATGTAGAAATTTTTCAAAAATGGAAACGTCCTTCGAAAATAAAGCTCGACTTGCGGTCCACCGATATACTCCAAACACTAATCAACTCTTACGGCACCTACTAAAGTGCTTTATATGAGATTTGGAGTTTCTACGACAAATATTTTTCATTTTAGAGCGCCCACAAAGAAAATAATCAGCAACTTCCAGTTTATCGGTTTTTCGCGAATAACTCCTAAACAATCAGTGATAAAAAACTGTTTCATACAAAAGTTGTAGTAAATTAGATTTTCTAAAACTTTTATGCATAATAGTAAATACCTAAATATCATATTTAATGAGATAATTTGCAAAAACGAAAATGAGCTTTGAAGAATAAAGCTCGACTTCCGGTACAACGATTTACTCCAAAAACTAATCAACTTTAACAGTACCTACCAAAATGCTATATCGGAAGTTTGGTATTGATATGACGAATAGCTTTCACGTTAGAGAGCCCAAAATCAAACACACAGACATCATTCCGGAAATGGTCGAAACGAGTTTTAGGGACCCCAAAACATGTATTTCGGTTGAAATCTCGAAGTCGATTTTTTCATGAAAACAATACTTTCTCTATACTACGTATTTGAATAAAGTAAAAATTAACCCCATTCCCCGAACGTGAATCAGCAAATAATCCGATTATTTTGATCGATCCCAAAGTCGGGGAAAAATAATCTTCTCCGCATCGGACGACTGCATTTCGTAAATGTAAATGTCGATAAAGTCTTCGTGGATCGCAGCAGTTTCCCTATCTCGCGGCCAAAACAAACAGGAAATTCCCGATTCAAAGAGGATTCGCCGACGGACGTAAATACGATTGCTGCCTTTTCGATCGCAGGGATTGAGAGAGTCGCTGGAGCTCTTTATATTATTTCCAGACCGTATTTCAACCCTTAGAACTCCTTTTATACAACCCTCGGATCGCAATCGTAAATATCGATGTCGCATCCACTAGTGGGTGTCGACGGTGCTGCTAAGTCCTAGCGGAGGGAAAGAGAATCTATCTTTTTGTTAAACCCACCCCTTTATATTTATTATTCTAAATTCTTTACTGCTATGAAAATTTTTACATTGTATTATCTATATAAATATGTACCAGTGCTGTTTTCTTTGCCTTCCAGTTCTTCCTCGATCTGCTTTATACGTAAGGATTTACTTAACTATCCATAAGTATGGCAGGTTTATACGGTATGCAGTAATTCTTATTTAATTATACCAGCTGAATGAGGAAGTTTAATTTATTACTTTTTTCCTCCAGATTAAGATGTTTATGCCCAGAAATCGGAGTTTTAGTGTGAACTATTATGCGACAAGTATTAAACTAAACTTCCACATTTAGGTGGTTTAATTTAATTTCTTCTTAACGCTCGACTTTACGATAACCATCAGTTAGGTTCTAAATTTACATCCGAAGGAAATTAGATACTTCCGCAGCTTCTAGTTCACTATCGCAACGAAAAGGGAGAACGATTTTTTAGCGCAACAAAATCCCTTCGTTTTTCCTCCACTTGGACGATTTATACACACGGCTCCACCCGGTGTGCCTCTAGGAAAACGTAGACGTCTTCTAACCTCCTTATAAGGTTCTAGGTGTCGCGGCAAGAAGAGGAGCTATAAGACTGCAAAAAAACATATCTTGCGGCTTTTGTGACCGCATTGCACAGAGAGTCAATGAACTTTTAAACCGTTTGCCTCCAACGATTGCTATCGCCTCGTTCTCACAATCTCTGTCAACCTGAAGGCCTTTTTTGAGGTGACAAGTGTCTCCATTGTGCTCCACCACTCCCGCGTTTCGCGTCCTTTTTTCACACGCGCGTGGGCCCTACGAGATGCTGCGATGGGCCAAGGAAAAAATGGCAATCCAAATGAGATATTATGGCCCCCAGAGAGGAAGCGGCTGCCGCTGTCCACCGATTCACTAATAAAGAAAGATTTCGTTAAGCCAAGTCTCCTCGGCTTACTTTCCGGGTTAATTTATTTGAAGTCTGGATGAGGAACCGCCGATTACCTTGGGCATTAATCGGCGGAGGGAAAAATGCGCATCTACGATGCCTAAACACGAGGTCGAAGAGACACAAATATTTTGCCGAATTTAAGAGTTGCCTGTGTATAACAATGCAGTGGTTAAGCTAGAGAAGAGGATCGACCAGAAAACTTCATTTATCCCCTTATTTACTATTTCCCTAAGCCTTTCTCAATCTTAAGTTCATAATTCAGGATTCTAGTTTCTACCTTTTCGGCCGCTTAGCCCCCAAGTGTATAAATTGTTTAAATATTGGAGAAATATATAATGAAATAAATAGTAAACACCAAAACTCTTTGGAAGAGGTTTAAGAAAATTATTTGCATGCAATAAAGGAAAATATGGTATTTTCAGAAATTCTAGATATTTTAACAACGCAAATAGAATTCTAATTTTAAAACTAATTAAAAAATATCACAGATTGTTTGCTTTCTATGATTCTACAAAATTCGATATTTTCAAAATTAAAATTAGATTTTGGTGGATATGCCCAAGCTACGCATTACTCTAATATGTTTAATTATGAATTTCCAACAAGAAGTTTCAAATTCTAAAACTGATTTGGGGTTAAATTCCCCCTTTTGTTCGTATTTAATTCTTTACGGCGTGAAACACCTAAATGCTATCCGTAGAGATAATTACAGCGAATTAATGCAGCAAACATTTCAACAGGAAAATGAAACACATTTGTGATGCTAACATTTGCATCAAACAGCGTAGCAAATATTTAAGGCAATTTACAGCATTCCTAAGTATCAGAGCAACTCAATGCATTGATAGGATTACTCCGTAAATAAATAAATTTTGCTTCTAGCGATGTTAAAATACAATTTTTGCCTTTCAATTACAAATTATTTACGGGAAATAATATGCCTTTCATTTTAGTATCCTCTTCCTTAGAAGATACTTTTCTATCATAAAGTTAGAGATTTCTCGGAATAAATATCGCTAAAATGGAAATCAAGAGAGTCGACGAAAGGGCCGTAGAGTGTTTGGAATGCGACGTGGGAAACAAACGCGGAAAGGCAAAGTTTGGCGAAGGCACGCCGAGAAGATAACGAAATTAATTATAGCTATATTTAGAAAGACCCTTAGGAAAGGGATCGATACTCAAATCAAAGGTACTTTTCACGCGATGTTTAGTGGATAGCACTTGCATAAAAGTGTCAAATAATATTTGGGCACCTTTAATTAAATCAAATTAAAAACATAGGTAGTCAAACAATTAATTAGACAAGAACTCGAGTTAGACATGCGTAAACTATGGAATCCTCCTTTCATAAGCGAACATAAAATCTTAATTTCTAAAAAAGAATAATTTTAATTTGTAAGTATAGTTTTAGATAAAAACAGACCAGATAAATTCAATGGATTGATATTTATCACAAAGTGAAGAATGGCCACAAATAACTCGGGGCAAAGAAGTATAATTTTTAAGTTCATGAGTTTTAGGCGGCTAGTGAACTTTCGTTTAAGAGGATAGAATAAGAATTTTTCCTATCTTCAGATATTGCAATTTTCATATTCAGATTTGTACAGATTGACACGCGAAAGTAAAGCCTACCTCTTATTTTTTTCAATACTGAATATAAAAGTCTAACATAATGTACTGTATAATTATTAAACTACTTTGTAAGGTACTGAATACGTAGATATTCTACTTAACCGAAGGAACTTCATAGATCGCGTTACTTTTGAGAGAATTTCGATACATAAATATCATCAATAAAACTTGCTGAAAACTAGTTTGCTATGAAACGATAGTGCCTTGCCGTCATCTTTCGAAATATTATTTTGCTTGGAAATAAGAGGGGATTCGGCGTCAATATCGTCTTAATCTAGATCTCCAGATTGGGCTGTATTCCAGCTGAGTGTTCGCCGCATCCTAGTTACAATACTGGGACGACGCCAAGATAGAGCGCACGGTTGAATGAATAAACCGAGTAACAAGATATGCTTCGCGCATGAGTTGCTACACAAACACACACAGAGGAACTTTTTGTCGATGCAAGAATGATTTCAAGGTCTGAAAAAGAAGGCGAATTACAGATTCAACGCCAGAAATGGAAGAAGAAAAGAATTTAAAAGAAGGTGTAATTTGGCGGAATGTTTTCAATGCGAAGGAAACGTCGAGAATTAGAAATTTCTGGACGAGCGAATTTTTATTCAAAATTCAAAATCTACCACTTAACCTGATAGTTCAAGTAAACAGGTTTCAAATATTAATAATTCATTCGATCGCAATTATACCATTCCGAATAACCAATTCCTCCAGAATCATTTCCAGATTATTCAGAGTTATTATTATATTATACAGTTAGTATTGCAGTAGTAGATAGTTATCATAGTAAATTGATTTAATCTAACAATTGGCTACGGAACGTAACCAAGTTTCACTTATCTGATATTCCAGAAAATATAATATAAATAATTAACGGAGCAAAAAGCATGGAATTTGAGCTCGAATGTTCAATATATTTTCTATCGAAAATATTAATCAAAGTTATATTATAGTGAATCTCTAACTACCATGAGAAGAAAATCCGTACTTAGCAACGAATAATAATAAAATGACCTTGCTGCAGAATGTTTCTTACATAATATAGCTTTGGGTCATGGTATTTTTTCTGATTTTATTACTTTCTCCATATAAGTAGTATAGAGAAAGTATTATTTTCATGAAAAAAAATCAACTACGAGATTTCAGCGGAAATGCATGTTTTGGGGTCCCTAAAACACATTTTGACCATTTTCGGAATGAGGTATGTGCTTTTTTAATTATGGTCTTTAGCATCCCTAAAACAGTTCCTTCTCTGATTCAACCCAAGAGCTCCTTTTTTCTTTCCTATCTCTAATTAATACTAGAATGAAAATTCTGGCTGCGTCATAAACTTTTTTTATCTTCGCAACAATCACCCACCTCTTTCATCTCCCAGGAAGTAACAGACAGACATTCGGGGGCCTATGGTATTCACCAACAATAAGAAGAGGAACATTTTTAAGGCCGTTTCCCAGACTTGGGACGTGATGTATGAATTCGGAACGTGCGCCTGATTTATGAATAATTCCTCTGATTTCAAAGCGCAGTCGTTTGAGAAGAAAGGGGAAAAGAAGAAATATTAGCATCTGCTCTCGCGAAACCTCGTCTTTCGCGAGACTTGTTTCTCATAATGAATTCTGGGAGAAGAGTGAAAGAAACGGCCTCCGAACCCTCCCCGGGCGTTCTTTCTTTTTTCCTCCTTCGCCACAGTTAGTCACTTATTCATTCTGGAGTTCGCTTTCCTTTTATTACCTCCTCCATATACGTGGGGTACAGAGAAAGTATTGTGACTGCGAAAAAGATCGGTCTCGAGATTTCAACGGAAGCAAACGTCTTGAGATGCGCAGAAGAAGTTCTCAGTATTTCCTCAACCGCTCTGTCTTTGGAATATCTGAGGCTACATAACAGCGGTAATCGTTTTCCATTTAAGTATACAATTTCACATCTCTATGTACCAGAAACACAAATCCCTAATATCTTCATAATATTTTAACATCACATTCTCATATATAATATGTAAATATATTTCATAAGATATTACGATCCCATGTTTAAAAAATCTTCTAAGATGTTCTCTATAGCAACTTCACCTCACTCAGGAGCTTTCGACGAATAGAAGATGTCCCACTCATATTCTTTTTCCCTGTCTGCGTAAGACGACGTCCCATTCAATTTTGTGGAGTCGAAGTTTAAAGTAACGGACGAGTTTAGCTGATTCACATTGGATTATAACTAGGCTCGAATTTTCGAATACGGATATATTTTCTACCTTCCATCGATAACACCGAAAGGTTTTGATAACATATTACATTAAAAGATAGAATTTGGAAGGTTTTAGCAAAATATTGTTGTCCGCAATTACGATAAATCAAACTTGAAGACATTTACAATAAACTTCCCGCAAACTAAGCCACAGCTCGGATATTGTCCAACACTGCCCTCAATGCTTCACAATTGAAGTGCCTCCCCTTTAAAAAGAATATTCGTAAACACATTCTGCAGGTATTTTTCACTTTTGTTGAAATTGCGGTCGTTAGGAGACTTAAAGTTATTTTCCTTTCGCTTGGTAATTATTCTTGGATAAAACTGCGTCGCATGCTATTCATTAGAGAGCAAGAACGTTGAATCAAACTTCCCATGCAACCCTTAGCTATTCCCACTTGTAAGCGAATTTTGTATTCTTCCGATAGTTCCAAATATGTATAATAAGAGTAATAGGGATACCGTCGAAATATGTGCAAAGATTATTTGCACAGCCATTTCCACAAAAATAGGAAGACTAACGTTAAAAAGTTCGTGTGAGAAGAAAACTGTCAAATAATCACGCGGGATAGAGTCGATAACCCGAGGGAATTGGATATTATGTTAACAGAATGGACCGAAACAAAGACAGCACACACATGAAACATAGATGTATTTAATTATTTCCATGGAGATACCCGAATATGCGGAAATGGAAGGACGGATATTACTCAGAATGTGTTTTATTTTCTATGGAGAGAGGCGCTGAGGTTTTGAATACGAAAAATAAGCCAACAAACTTCGAAATGGAACGTCAGCTCGTTTGTAAGTCAAATCGCCATTCTATTTCTTGCCCGGAAATACTTCTTTGGAAATTTCCTTACGAATAACTGGTCATTTGCTTGATAAAAGGATAGTCACGTGAGCCCTTATTTCCAATTGTGATTTTCGCGAACATGGAGGACATTTCGTCGGAATTCTCATCCAAAAGGAATTTTCTCATTTTTAGAAGTACGTTACTTCCCGTCTATGTGCATATGAGCCGTGTAATGATCTCAACCTTTTTGTTTTGACGAATGGGATTCTCTTTCTGTCTAGAGAGGCTTACATATCATCACAATACGACAATTAAATAGTATAAACTGCAATACTCCTGAATTCTAGATGTCTCTCAATAATGTAAAGAGTGATTGTAAAGGTAATGTAAAGATAGATTATGCGTCTATATGATAGATTTAATTTAGATGACAAAAACTGGCAGCCCAAATGATTTCAACCGAGGCATACAGTTAAGCTGAGGGTTACTTCATAATGTTTAAATAATCCCCCATTGGATAACTTACACTTAAATAGATTTTTGAGCCCCACTGAGAAGGAATAGAAGTATGTCGATCGTAGTTGGTCTCTTACTCTTATTACGTCATAATATTAATACAAAAATCAAATATAATTAAAATAGAATAAATAAAAAATCGAAAAGAAACATTTCAATTACAGAACTATATTTGACATAAGATAAATTGAAGAAACTTTCCTTTCTGATGTCACGATGATATGGTAATATATATTTTAGAAATTCAGACTTCAAGCACGGTTCGGTAAGCTCAGTCATTACGAAGGGACATCAAAGTAAAATTCGTAACAGGAGTCAAACTCAACAACTTATCTCCCAAATAAAAATTAATAATTTGATTTCCACTCGAGTAGATGAAATACATGTAAGGCTTTAACGGAAGTAAATGGCTCTGGAACATCGAGAATCATCCTCCAAACGTAAACAGATTTGTAAATCCTTGAAAAAGCGCCACGCTCAAAATGAGCAAATCATATTACCGACAGCTAAATCCGACAAAGCCTCCCTAAAATCTCTCGATGAATGCTCTTCTTTAGTTGGGCTTCCGCACCTTGTCACCACGCAAAACATGGCCAAGTGCTTGTAATTGACGGAAACTCCTTTCAAGGCGACTTTATTTTGACCAATATTTCATTCATGAGGATGGACGTTCACGACATGTGTATGTATCCATTACGACCGATTACGGGGAAAACACGAGGTAATATATTCAGTCACAATGCTAATTTTCTTCGAACAGGGATGCTGTCAGGCTTCGACGATTTCTACAGCTCATTATGCGAGCATTTGCTTAGTGAATGCATAAATACTTGGCAATTTTGAGCTTCGAATTTTCGCCCACGGCAGAGGGACAAACGGCGACGCAAGAAAACCGCTGGGAACGAAGGAAAATTCAAAGACGACGTCCAACAGTGATAAAGGACACTCATATTGAAAAAAGTTCATAACTGTAGCAGAAAAAATGTATGTCAGAAAACTTTGATGAAACCATCTAAAATAACAACGACTATCACCTAAATTTTCTAACTACCAAATCTGGAGCGTATCAGGGAGTAATTTATCCAGAATATTCCAGAAAAACTTCCTTATGAATCTTACTCTCGGATGTCTTTTTAACGAATAAATGGAAACTTCATACATTTTTATAAGATTACCTTTATTTCCTGATGAAAATTATGACACTCTCTCAGCGACTTAAATCCTATACTGTATATTCAAACCTATAAGAATTTTAAGGGAAAATTGCGGAAGAGTCACTGAACGAATTAATCAAATATTCCTTAATCTCAAATTAATATCTAATAAGAGTTGCTTACATATATATATATATATATATATATATATATATATATATATATATATATATATATATATATATATATATATATATATATAATGTGGATAACCTGAAAGAATGCATAAATCAGTCTTGATGTATGACATACGTATATTTTTACACTGCCAATCTTAGCTTTCCAAAATCCCGTTTATTGAAACATTTTGGATGACCCACAGTAGAACAAGAGTGGTATCACCCCCTATAAAGCCACACATTCCTTCAAATCCCCACTATCGGAAGAGAGATTGTTCTGCAAAGGTAGCTGGGTTACAAATACCGCTCTGAAGGTAGAAGATCCTTATTCCAGCAACGGGTAAGCCAATGTCTACCATATTTAAACAATCAGCCACAATTGGGATATTCTATAAGTATTCTCAAACCCTAGTGATTAAAACAAGTCTACCTCCGTAAAATAAGTCATTTAATTCATCGTTGGGTTCCACTATTGCTCAGAAGCGATTCACAGTAACACTTTTGTATGAACCAACTGATTTACCACTCGAAATCAAAAGTGAGACGTTCAGGCGATTCAATTCCTCACGGAAATCATCGCTCACAGACTCTGAATGGATATCTCTCGGTAGGTTAATTTGTATACAGACGGAGTCCCATAAGGTCCCTGGAAGAGACATCGGAAGGAGTGCGACGTAAAACTAATAGACACGAGCTTCGCTAGGCTTTAAAATACCTGTCACGAGCCCGAATATTTGACCCAGAAACATCAATCATTCCTAAGTGTTCCCATGGAAACACCATGTTTCAACAACATGGCGTCCGTTGAAATAAACGCCAAGTTCATTAGCCCTACTTAGGGCTTCCGTCACTAAAATAGTCTGGGATGAATGTCGCAAGGCGCCATCTTCCTCCTGTTTTTTCTCAGATCCTCGTCGATCTGGTCGCGTGAATAATTAGCGGGCAGTGGTTCCGGACTTGCGACAGCGCACGTAATTACAGCGGAAACTGGATACCGACATCCAGGGAAAATGGATCGGATTAATCGAAATCGAACAACAAGAGTGGTATCGCAGAGAGTTTCCTTTTTCCGAACGAGTTGGCCGTTTGAGATTTAAAATGGCGAAATTACTCGGATAATAAGGCATCAATCACTTGTGGCGACCACACCTCGATTCTCTCCTTTAGACGCCATCGCATAGAAGAGAATAACCGTTATCAGCGTAGAATATGTGCCGTTTGAGAAAATCACACAAATAAATATACCGAAGAAATGTTCGCATTTTTCGGTGCGAACACATTTGCGATAGCTTTTGCCAAACGAAGGCGGTGTTTTCTACGTACATGAAAAATATTTAGAGTACTGAAGGGCATTGAATAGTTTATGAAATGAGCTTGAAATATTGTAGAAATAATGTCGCAATCGATTAATATAGAATAATAAAGCCTTAGTACCTGAAGATGCGCATTGTGTTCCAAACCATCATGACGAGAAAATTCCATGTGAATTGCTTCTTTGATCTTTACGATGAATTTCTATAAAGTTATATCACTTCAAACTTATGCATCAAAAACTTGCAATTTGTACACATATTAAAGAGATATGATGTAAAGTGATAACTTACATTAATACAAAGATTCCCTTCCAGTAATACGGGACAAAGTACGGGATAATAAAAATTTTCCTGAAGATACATGACCACCATTTTAAGAACAGACATCTACGATGAAGAAGAATCACCTAGTAGAAAGTTTTTAACGACCTGATGCTTAATATAAGAAAATTTCACGTTATGAATAAATATCGAAAAACGGATAGAAAAATTGTTGGCTTTGGCGCACTCCTACCATAATTGCAAGCCATAAATAGCTCAAAGAATAGCAAATAAATTCTTAACTTTTAATCGGTTTCCTTAAGAAAATGGATGAAAGCGGGTTCTACGCTTGAATGATATTTCTATAATGGAAATAAGGGAAGGAAAGATTAATAGGCCTTCGACACGCTACCGAATTAAAATTCAAAACCAGGTGACTCAATTTTTCGAATGAATGTGAAAGTTTCGCGCTCTTATCTTTGAGAGAGAAAATTCAGATTCCGTTATAATCGGTTCAACCTAATTTATGAAATTCCGATCGAAATAAAAGTATTTCATGCGGATGACGAAAATTGAATTGCTGTAGAGGTACGGGGGAAAAGTTATTTCCCTTCCTTCCTCATCATGGCAAACTGATTGGATGAGATTTTAAATGGGAGGCTGTTCTCTCAATTTCCACAATGAAAAGCATTGGCCTCATCATCGGTTGATAGACATATTCATCAAACATAATGAAGAGCCGTGAAAGGGCTTCCGAAGTAAAAAAAGGAAGATGGTTCGCTCACAATGGACTTGGGAGAATGGAGCCTTGACAACTGATTTGCAGGAAGTCGAGAAAAAGTTCACGGACCTCAACTACTTAGGTCTAAGAAGGAACGGTTCTACCGCAAAAAATACAATGAAAAGACGAAATTGGGTCAACTAAAGAGGCGTAAAATGCAATTACCGAATTTGAAAAATCCATATTCCTCGATAACAGCCATTCCGGGAAAATCTGTCGAAACTTTACTTGGATTCACAGCATCATAAACTTAGCTAGCAAATTAGAAATTAGCAATTGATTTCGTTGATGAAGGGACTCAGCAAATTTAGAGAAACTTAACTTCCCTTAGGCTCTTTAGCTTAGATTAAGAGATATCTAAGCCAAATCTGTAAATACATTTGTACAATTTTTTGGACTTAGCAGCAGATATTTTTCGTTGCTGTAAAAGCTATTATTAGCTGAAAAGTATTTAAGAAATTAATTTTGTATTGCCTAAACAACATTTTTGACTTGAAAATTAGATGGTTTTCTTCTTGAATTCCCAATCTTAAAAAGATAAATGATCACATGCATTACTTAGTTAAATTTAATTTTAGGTTCGTAACTCCCTGACATTTGTCCCTAAATCCATTCCACAGTTGCTGATTATTTTCCATATGAATATTCGGTCACCGCAACTATAAAATATGATAGAATGTAATATAAATTAGAAGCATTAAAACAGCATTCTCTCCAAACAGGTCGTAAACACCAACGCCACGGCCAGGATTCGAGGCATTGTTCAAATAAGCGAAATCTGCCTTCGTTTGAAGTCGGATCGGAGCGATAACATTCGAGGCCGAATCAACACAAGCGAAGGAGCAAAAACAACGGAACTCCGAAAATTCAAAAACGCGTGGGTTAATTCTGCTCGGATAAGTCGGCGTAAGTGGAGCAGAAGGCGGGAATCGTACGATTGTTCGCTCTTTTATAATAACGATATCAGAAGAAGTAAAATTCCATCATTCTCCGATGCACCTGTTCACATTTCTGGAAAGAACCCGGGATTCCCTATTCCGTAAGAATGAAATTACGTCAGCGGAATTTGGTTGCGAATGACGAGTAGATTGCAATGACTGATGCAAACACAAATTTCGATTTGTAAAGACAATGTATATATTTTGGATGGATGAGGTATATATCTAGACTAACATTTGTTTATAATTCGAGAGGCATAGAGCGGCAAAAAAATTCATTACATTGATTTCCATCCGTATTTCTTATTTCAAAATCATAAAATAGTCATCACTCTCAGATGTTCTCTTTAGGATTTTGTACTAATACTTTTTCTGCCGAAGTTAAAAATTGACTAAAGAGCAATATTCTAGATACAAAAATGTACGTAGTTTTAATATTTTACGAGTGTTTGTTTAATAACACTGAATACAAAAAAGGGAAAATTAATGATTGAGTTTGATAGTAAAACTTAGTGGAATAATGCTACATAATGAACTCCATATATCTTACCCACCGTCCAAACTAATGTTTTTTTTTATTGCAATATGTTCTTTTATCCATTACTCTATAATTCTCATTGTATTTTCTTCTTTGTCTTTTTTCAGTGTTTTTGAACCGTTTTTACTTATTTATAATCCAAATACTTAACGAGCTTTTACCAAGCGAAATCATGTTTATAATGTATTTTTATTCAGTGCGTCTATTATGTTCATATACGTAACTTAACATGTAATTGACAAAAGTTTAAGATAGTTTGAACACTATAACTCAATTCCAAATTAGTTATACTTACATTATTACTTATATGTTATTACTTTTGTGTCAGAATTTTATGTTAATATGTTATAACTTGCTCTTTTTTGTACATTCTAATGACTTCCTTTTCTCTTGTCTTATATAGCTCTTTTATCTACTACCATATGTAAATTTAGTTTTCTATAAGTAGGTTACGCACACCCCCTTCTTTTGAGGGTGTTTTCCTGCAGTGGAAATATTTTTCTATGCTCTTAGCTTAGGTTTTTAAACCCACATTGTAGTTTTCTTCTCTGTACTTTTGCAATCTATCTATTTCTCTCTGTTCCAACATGACAAAGGGTTAGGTGTAAGAAGAGACTTGACAAGTCTCAATCTCGCCCGAATAAAGGCCATTTATTATTATTATTATTATATATTATGCTAAAAAATATAAAATCTGCGAGAGAATCTCCTGTAAAATAACGAATGCATTAAAGTAAACTCGCTATAAGAACTGTAATTTATCAACAAATATAGTGAGATAGTTCAATTTAAAATCATCTTATTTGGTCGAAATGAGGTAATCCGTTTGGTTCCAAATATTGAACATAATAAACGGTACATAAAAAGAGTAATTACAGGTGGTATCGAACATTTTTAGGGCTTGTATTTCTTTGCGATTACTATCATACTTGCAATTTTTGAAAAAGGTTCGTAAATGAATTTAAAAACATCGCGAAAACTTGGCAGAAAAGTTTCTACTAGGATCACTCCCCAATTTTTTATTATACCGAATGAAACTTAAAAATACCAAATACATTTAATTAACACAATTTTGCTGAAGATAAAATGGCCCCAAAAAGTTATAGAAAAAATTACTTCAAGTTAAGAATAAACTTCATAGAAGGAAAACTTTCGAGAGTAAAATTTGGTAGCAAATTCTAATTAAGATTTACGAAATGACAGTTTATGAGAATACGTAATTATAATTTTTAAAGGAACCGCTAATTACTCACAGCAAAAAAGTGAAATTTTCAACATAATTAAAGCGCTCTTAAAAATGGATAAGTTTACATATGTAAATGTATTCTAAAGTCTATAATACAAATTCCCGATTTCACGCCAATAACTGACTTAAAATAAACATCACGCGTTAGTTGAGAAGATATCTCTGACAGCGAGTAAAAATAACAAACGCTCTCGATCAATCAAAATATATATATATATGATTATTTCGAATGTGCAAAGGAACTCGCAACGAACCTTTATCTTGAGCATCGAATAGTCCTGTTTTTACACTTTAATGAATTGACTGTTTGAAGGCTTGATAGAGGCTAAATCAATACTTGCGAATCTATCGTTTCGCATCTTACGGCTCAGGTTTTGACAGCCATAAATTTGCTTCGCTAATTGGGAGAGCACGTTACACGAAGAGTAGAATCGAGGCATTTTTGGACGCGATTTAAGCCGTCCAAAGGATCATTTCTAATTAGAGACCCCCTTCTAAGTCACTCATTCAATTTTCTTCCGTTCGTGTCGCTGCACGCCTACTCGCGCGCACTCCAAATAAATCTCGATATCATCGCTGGGAAATCTTTCCGTATTTGTAACGCCGATAAATTTACAACGTCAACAACGCGATTCCTTAATTAGCTGCTATCTGTTGCGCAACAAAGCCAGAAATATCTCGCGGGACTTCACAAACGTCAGAGTCCTTACTTCTAGATGGGTGACATTTGCATAGCCACTTGCGGACTTGTTTCCTGCTACGATCGAATGAATTTTAACGACTTTAATAATAAAATTAAATAAATTTGAAGAGTAACCACGATAGTTAACAGTTCAACCTTGATACCCAGAAACTCTTCTCAACCAATCTGCTACATCGACTTGGATTAAAATCTAGTGAACTTTTCACCCTCGGAAATTTCCAAAAGGTAAATTTTACGAGACATTATACAGCCTTTAAATATTCAAGGAATTCCAAAAGTATTATACATGTATTCTATGCAGGAGTGTTAATCTCTGTATCTCAAAAATACTACAATTTGTTTGCAAAATTTGAAAGTTAATAATCTAATCTGCAAATACTAAATGCATTTATTAAAAATAATACCTCTTTATATCTGTGTGAAATAAATAAGTATAAGATCCATAAGAATTAATTAATGTAAAATAGTTGTGGTTATTCTGAACCATTATTCATGATGAGAAAATTATAATTTTAGCGTATTAAATTTAATTGAAAAATTAATAAAATGTCAAAGGCGAAGGTGATTCAATTCTGAGAGCTATTTATCTAATATTGAAAGGCGTCTTGGAATTCTGCGGGAGGGTCTGCAATCTGTAGTTTTACGTTAATATCCTTGCAAATAATTGCAACAAAGATTCGAAACAATGATACGCTAAGCCATTTAACTTGTATAATCAAGGAAATAACAAATCAGTTGACACAACCGGATGCTATTAACTGATATTTAAAGATCCGAATTTAATTGAAACAAAAGCTAACGACATAACTTCGGATCACTCTGTATCGCTAATTAAGCAAATTATAAGTTTACTATAAATTAAAATTACATTTTACTGCTTTTGAATGCGTTGGGAGATACTTTTAGGGCTTCGCAATCTTCCATAATAACTGAATTCTTTCAACATTGTAGCCGGTACATTACTTAAGAACAACCAACTTTGTTTTCTAACTTTGACAGCTGAAACTCTTCATAAATATTCCGGAGACGAAGTAAATTTAAGGATAAATAAAACTTTAGATTCATAAACTTTACTATTAGTAACTAAAACGAGGCATGGAAGCAAAAGAATGGACTAATTATTTTATTTTTCTCTCGAGACATTTTCGCTAAAATAAGCGTCCTTCGAAATTCCATCGATAACGAGATAAAAGGAATTCACGGTAATTTTTATTACAGAGAAATATCAGCGACACTCATCAATCTAACCTACGCGAATTTCCGATATGTTTCGAGCGATAATCTCCGAGTCAAAGATGAAGAAAGGAGTCGAAAATAGAAGCTGAACGGTCGAGTGTTGACATAATCCCTGTCTCGCTTCATAACAACACATCCAACTTCAATGGAAGCTATTTATAAATGACAAAATGCGGGAGAGGGAGCAGGTGGAAGGAGCCATTAGGCCATTCGAGGAATATCGAAAATGCGATCTTGAATCGGAGGCAGTCGAGGCTATCTTTCTTGAGGGAATAAAACGCGGGCCATCGCCTCGAAGATCGGTGTAATCAAACTTAATAAGGTTGTCGCTACAAAACAATGACGATCGAGATGCGCAATTTGTTACTACTCTGCGAAGTGATCTATTATTTTTCCGGTCCAATTTCAGCCAGTACGGGTTCTTCGGAAAAACGATTAATTTGTAAGGCCGAAACTTTCCATCTTTGAGGGCCACCTGGCATTGCTAATCGCTAACAAAATAATCTTCGAAAGCTTTATATGCGGAGAGCCTAAGCCAGCGAGGACTGATACAATTGAATAATTGGGTCAAGAATGGATTTCTAACCACGCCATGATACCTTTTGCATAATTAACGCGAGCGAGCACACAGCAATAACGGCAATTCCTTTACTTTTCCTCAGCTAAAGAGCTTTAGATGGAATACATTCAAAAGGTTCGTTTCATAGGAAATTAATTAAATAAACCATATTAGAGTTTTGCATCTACGTGTATGCCTGTAAGCTGCGTATTAGTTGGGGTTTGCATTCGCTATGATTTTACTTCCAAAATTGATTGCTTTCGCCGAAGTTTTTAATTGTTAGCAAAACGGGTTTTTACGCCAAAACAGCGGTTACTGAAAGTAGGTCGCGGTATTTGGATAACGTCTGTACCTGAACACGCGAATAAAAGCTGCTACTATTTCAATAAACCTAGCAGGGCGTTGGGCTTCGGCGAAGGCGGTCCCGGGTTCGGTTCCTGTTGGTAGCCCATGTGAGAAATGACCTAAACTGTCGAAGCACTTTTTACAATACTGCTACTATTTCAATAAGCCCAGATTAACAAAATTAAAGGAACACAGTTTCACGGAAAAATCTACTTTTTATGATTGAAATCATGCAAAATTGCAGTTGCATCCCATACAAAGTTTTAAATCGGTCCAAAGTGAAATTTATAGGTCATCATAAATTTCGTCACAATATTGCTCAAGAAAATTTATCTCTTGCGTACTAAAAAGGAACCTAAATCGTATCAACGATGCTAAACAACAGTAATCCTTCTTTTATCCTTGCTTTACTTGGGTAAAGAATGATTAGTATTGTAAAGAAACACGTTTATTTTAATATGAGATATTTGCTCCCGATAATCGGCTGATAATGCAAACAATATTGACATGCACTTCGGGATGCGAGGGTTTAAGAAATCCGTACGTCTTAGGAATATCTATCGGCTAAAATAAAGATAAAAAATTCACTTACCAAGAAAGTTTTCCCCAGCATCCGACATAAAACTAAATTTTCAGATTCACTACACGTTTCTGCAAACAGCATTAAAACTATCACATACGCACATTTCGACGCTCAAGTTCCGTTATGCGATCAAAGAACACGGAGTCCAATTAATGGGAAAATGCGAAATAACCTATTGGGAACGTCAGCCCATCCAGGCTGATGTATGGCCATTACCTCCGTCGAATATTACTCAATCCTAGGGCACAACTTATCCCGCACGAGCTCTACAAGAAACAAAAGACGTGAGTTAACACGACTAGCTAGCCTCCATTAGTCATAGAGGATCGCCTTGGCACTTCGTGATACGCTATGATTTACTCCAATGCGCAGACCTTGACACATGCCGATAGGGGGTTATTACAGCCGATCGTGGCATATTTTTTCCTTCTCCCCGCTACAACTTGCATACGGTATCCTCGCGCTCTTCCACGGATCTTCCGAGATCGCCTGTGTACATCTTTCTCGTCCTTAAGGTGCGGAAAAGTTTAAGGTTATGTCACGGCACCCAAATTAGCGGTTTTGCGGGCCATTGGATGCAAAGGAGGCGATTGTTAAAGGCGCGCAATTACCGGCGGAAAGGAAAGTGCGGGCGGTGCGCCGCCTATCGGCACACCCAGCGAACAAAAGAGTGTCGAAATAAAAATCGGGTTTTGATGGAGAGAGAGAGATGGTTTCGTAAGACGACAATTACGGATGTCGATGGAAGGAGATGGATCGAGGTCTGAAAGTCTTCCACGGCACGCTGCTTTCGGAGACCTACTGACGGAGGTACTTTTCCATTCCTGATAAAGCAGCCGAGAGTCAATCGTTAAGTAAATAAGTGTTTACTGATTCGGTAAAAGAAAATGGTAGGAAACAGTCGCTGCAGAACGACGTCTCGAGGACCTACCAGAAAGCTCATTAATCTTTCACAATTAAATGAAGATAAATTAATGAATGGTGGCAAAAATGAGCCCAGGTGGTTTTAAATTTTAATAGTTGAAAGATAAAAATGTTACATTACGATCAAGAGAAAGTTGAAGATACTTGTTATTCATCTGCTACAACAGTTTTGCTATGTACATACATGCATTTAATAATTGTTTTTCTCACGCGCGTATTACAAGTTTTGCATTGCTACATTTCGGAAACAATTCCCTTCTCGTATTACTAGCTCGCAACTACTCTGAAACACGACTACAAGATTTCTCCATGTCTGGTATAACATCGATATTCAGTAAGACTACCAAATATTACAGTCACTAAACTTCGCATTTAAGTTTTAAAGTTACATTTTCGACCTTCACCAAAATCGCACGGTTAATTTATGCCCGTTTCGGTCCAACCGAGAAAGAGTAACGATTCGTTGAAAATATTTATCCATACATTAAAGCTACAGAGTGCTAAATGCGCACCTTCCAAAAGTTATAAATCGCGAAAATTTTCGAGTGATATCCCAGATGACATCTTAGACACCATCCAACGGACCATTTATGTCCCACCTTAAAAGACTTCATGGGAACCAGCGCAATTACTTGAAAACAAATGATCAGCGAGCAATCATCGCGTCAAACATTAGAAATAACGGCATGTGCTTCATATAAATTACGTTTTTATCGGCGAACAGGCCGCTAAAAAGTTAATTTACTTCGATGAAGCTTCGCCTTTTATTACATCAGTGCAGAATGGACAGTGTCTGTGAGATCTAAAAAGAGCTTCGGATTCAAACTTCTGAGGATTCCGTCGTAAAGCCCACCCTCTCAAATTCTCGGTCGCAAAAAACTCTTCAACGATCTCCGAAGCAAAAAAGCGCCCCCTACGAAGACGGGGATAAAAATCCGCCGAGGATTCCCTTAAAAAAGCATTAAAAGCCTTCGAGTGGCGGAAAAAAGACCGTTGGCGTTCTTGGGACGCCAATTCCGACGCGGTTAAAGACGCCGTCTTTTTCGCCCGAGGGAATCAAGTCGCACAGCATTTTTTCCCGCATAAACAAAGAGCGAGAGGCGCAACCTGTTGGATGCGATCGGGTTTTTTTTCGACTCCGCCGTTGACAAATGCGTGCGAGACTAATCGAGGGTGCGTTTCGCATAGTCCACGCGTCCATTTTGTTGTCACGCGTCGGAGGCGTGTAGAAGGAACACGCACCGCTTTCGGAAAAAGCGAAAGGGTGGGTCAGAGAAGCAGAACGACCGCCTTTGCGAGAGTGGATTCCATCGACGAGATTCAATGGAGCGAAAGATGGCCAATTAAACGCGCGAATTATTCTTTATCGAGCGATTAATTCCGCGATCTGAAATAACTGTACGTTTCAGCTGTTGCGTGGAATTACGGGACTGGTCTCCGAAGAAAACAGCGGATTGGTGGCTGAAGATTTACTTCGAGGAAGATGCGATGCAATTAATGGGAGAGGATAATGGATATGATCGTGACAAACGAGCAATTTATTAATTATAGCTTCATTTAGTTAAACCAAAATCGCGAATTGGAACAATAACTATCGCTTTCGACTACACTGAATTTTAACGTGTGAAAGTTATTGACCATACGTAATCGATGTGGTTTTGCTTAACTTGGTGGAACGCCATAAGGAAAGTTACTGCCCCAAAAATGGCAGAAATAAGCGGTAGAATACCTTATTTTCTAGGAAAATATCTGTACAAAGTTGAGAAAATTTTCCTGATGCTCCATTGTAAAATGATAGAATATTAAGATGTTGCATGAAAATATTCTCTTTGAAAGAAATTAATTAAAGATTTTAAAAATGAGAATGCTTTCGGAATCAACGTATCGTCACTGAAAAATAATTAATTTAAATGGAAATTATCAATCTCACATTCTAACCACAAATTGATGTGAGACAAATCGTTCGCGTAACATTCCAACTAAGCGCTTCAGATTCACTTCGGACAGATAAAATTCCCCTGAGTTCAGTTTAGATCAGCAGTAAAAGCAGAGTAGTTCGTGGAACTCGGTTTTAACTCCTTTCTGCTTCGACAGCAAATGCATTCGATTCGTTGAAACTCGTCCGAAGCACGAAAATACAAAACGTAATCTTACTTCTGAGTGAAAGGATATCATTGAACAGTGAAAATATACCCCTTTATCGAAAAACTTAAGTTATTTACAGAAAAACGTAATCTTTCCCCACCAGTTATCTCGAGGATTCCGATTCACTCAAAGTTCAAAGCTGACAATCGCAATTATCTTAAATATATATATATATCACCTTCTGGAGTTGTAAACAGTTTTCCGACTCAAACACGTTCCGACTGTTTTTAACGGAAGTTACGACTAAGGATTAGTCAACCTGGCCGCGAAGGCTACGTTTATTTTTAGTGGTGGTGGCAAGTGGTGCACAAAAAACGGTCTTCGACGGAGGTGGAAAGAATCTGCGAGAGAAACTAGAGTGGCGCGTCTTGAGCACTTGCAAGGGTTAGTAACGAGCAACAAACATCCTCAGCATCGATGATGGCCGACAATGACGAGGCTCGAAGGACGCCATTCTCGCGCGAAAGAGTTGCTCAACGCGGAGAGACTCAAAATGCCGGCTATTGCTTTTAAAAGGAAGAAACTTTTATAAAGAAGGCCGATGGAAAATAAGCGGGGCATGCACTCGCACGCACGTAGCGGCCGCGGAAGAAACCCACAATCACAAGCACGCGAAACGGTCGGGGAATTGCGGGGACCGCCACGAACGAGTTGAAACAAAACAGGGGATATTTCCGTGCGAAATACCGAGTTTTTTAGGTGTCGAAAGACAAAGGGGCCGTCGCGGAAGTCAAGGACTTCGCCTAAGAAACGAAGTAACGGTCTCCTTGAGAGAAAACAAAGATTTTCAACTTCCCTTTGATGAGGGACGACAAATCGCATTTCTGTAATTTAAGTGGTCGATCCCTTGACCTTCTGGTACAAGGTCCGCTTGATCTGAACGCACACCCGAATTGAGCTAACATACGCTATTCCATGGATCTCTCGGTTGTTCACGAGACCCAACATCGCGAAATCTCCGAACAGCTGGTCTTCGTCGGAATAAATATAATCGCCATCGAGGAAAAAGCTAAGAACTGGCAACAATGAACGTTCGCACTTATCACCGAAACATTCGACGGTGGTCGTGCCACTTTACTGAAATAGGGCCTTCTTGGAAGGGCCATAATTCCAATTGGAATAACCCGCCCAAAAACATCCGACGGTGGTCATCGCAACATCTCGAAGAACGCGAGAACTAAGGCCACGGGGAGATAATAAAGCACATGTGAAGAAACTCATCACACTTTCTAGAAGATCGTGAAAAGCACCGATTGTCACTGCTAATTCTCACTTACCATCCCATGGGACCTTTCGGCGCGGAACGAACGATAACTTCACCACAGAACAAAACACACGCGTCGGCACCACGATAAGCCTTTGAATCGCTGGAAGACCTAAACCAAAGGAAGGCACACTCACACACAAGCGATTCATTCACCAAATCACCGCAAGGGTCGAAGAACGAGAATTACTTCCGATGCCACGGAAAAACCGCAACAAAAGACGCCTCGGAACGAAAATCGGAAAACAAAAATCCCTCGGAAATAAAAAAAACCACTCCACTTTCTGCGCGAACTTGTGGGTAGCGAACCTGGCAGGTCT
Organism: Sympetrum striolatum; assembly: GCA_947579665.1. Lineage (NCBI taxonomy): Eukaryota > Metazoa > Arthropoda > Insecta > Odonata > Libellulidae > Sympetrum > Sympetrum striolatum. Next base: position 6,162,368 of record OX388346.1, read on the forward strand.
TCCTTAAGAGGGCGGGTCGCCCCACCCTTTCACGAATTATAATTCAGCACACCACCACCTCACGAGAACCCACCTTGTGGTTCACTACCGGCCCCGCCTTCTTCCCATCGTGGCGGTGGAGGGAACCGACCCCCGAAGCTCCGTTCCCCATCGGCGATGCCGGGGAAGCAACGCTCTCGCCTCCGTATCTGAGCAAGGGTGAATGCCGCGGACCAGTGAGGACTGCAGCGGCCGACTCCGGGACGCTCACGGCGGGCAGTCCAACAGCTACTACTCCTTCCCCTCCTCCGCCCCTTCCCTCCTCCTCCCGAAATATCTGAGTGAGGCTCACGGGTGGAGGGGAATCGGCGCCGTCCTCGAGCGTCCTTAGAAGCGCCGCGACGCTAAGGACGCTGTCCGGGTAGGCGGGACGTCCTGCGTTTGGCGCTTGGGGTGGATCCCCACGTTCGGCCCTTACGTCGCCCATGACGGGGGCCCCGCCCCGCCTTGCCTCACCCTCCGTAAGGGGGCGACTGCTCGCAGAGGGGAGAGAGAGAGATATTGAGTGGAAGGAGGGAAATGGCGGGACGAAAGGGTTTTTCTGTTTCCGCGGCCGCGTTAAGCGAAGTGCGCGCGGTGTGCGTGTTTTAATGAGGAATCTGTGCTTTGCTCGGGTGGAGCGTGTACTGGTGCTGTTTTGGTGCCTGTCGCACTTGGTGGCGGGAAATGAAACTCAAATCCCGCTGACAGACGAGTGAACTTTAGAGAATAAGTGACGGCGATTGAAAATATGATCGGCAGGCGGGGAAGTTCGCAATCCAATAGGGGAACAATGAGCGTGTTAACTGTTGACAATGGCCGACAGATACTTCGTGATTAAATTAACGACTGGGTGTCTAATTAAAGGAGGAAAGAGCGGAAATCACCTCGTAATTAGTATGTCGCTATACAAAAACGGTGAGCAATTCCATCGATGAATTTCCCATTTTATGATTAGCGATTCGACACCTAATGAATGATGTAAAGCGGGAAATTTCCTCGTTCTAGTTTTAAACCTGACAAGTTCAAGCGACGAAATAAAATTCACGATTCGGGTTGAATTCCCCCACATAATTAACAAACAATAGAATCGGATTCAAACTGAAAACATCGAAAACAATTGTATTGCCTTCGAGCCGGTTGATCAAATTTTAGAGGAGTTAAATTAAAGACCGCAATTCACATTAATCATTGAATTCGAAGGATCCTTAAAAAATAAAAGGAAATAGACCATTTTTCATGGAGTAAATATATCTCTCGAAAAATTAATGGTGAATTCAGTGGAGCAGTATATGCCGTTTTATTAAAGCCGAACCCTCACATAAAATAAATCTTTCCCTAGTCAATAATAACTGCAGAATTGGGTTAGAATAGTTAATGACGTTTCCGCAATCGAATTTGAGCCTATTTTAATCCTTAATTCACCCTTCAAAAGAGTCTTAATCGCACAGAAAGTAAAACTTACTTATTAGAGTCCACATTTTTTTAAATAAAAACACCCTTATTTTAGTTACAGCATACATCTTCAAGTGAAATACACAGAAAACGGGCAAAACCACATCGATTCCCAGGGGTTAGTGATATCGCAAAAATACTAGCGAATACCATCGGTGAAAATTAATCTGAGCCATATGGACCGGTTGTAGAGATGAATTTCGCTTTTTATTTCCATATCCAAGCGGAGAATTTTTATTATGTTCGTTAGAGAGAGAATTTAAAAATACCTGCGAATTCAGCGTAAAGCAAAGTATTGATTCAAATGTAAGAAATAATTGTGCTTGTCAATATCTCACTCAAGTAATTTTAAATTACGAGTATTTGAATTAGTCGATGCAAACGTATTCTGCAGGAACACGGAATCACGTGACGCGTAAAAGAGTGGGACAAAAGATGAAAGGAATTCTTCGCGGAACGCGTCGCTCGAATGTCAGTAAAAAACATTTTGTAATTCAGTTCGCAAGTGGGGTAAATCTCTCTTAACCGGAATATCTGAGAAACGTTTAAGGTCATCCTCTTTTGACGAATTAATATTCCTCCGCCGTCTCTACGTAATTGTGGGAAATGCCGTTCTAGACGGATAGAGGCGATCACAGACAAACACGTTAAAATCGGATACAGTTGTAGTTGTGTAGAAGTTGTTTAGTAGTTATATAGTGTAGTTGTAGTCTAATTATTTGCAGGAAAAGTGAAATGGAGTCCTACGTCAGACTGCGGTCGATTTCAAAGAAACCTCAGATTCGAAAGTATTAGCAGATGAAAGAGACCTTTTTTACTCATTAATAGAAACTATTATTGATGAATCCTGAAACATATCATAAATTCTTTTATTCCCAGGAATAAGCAAAGCTAAAATGGGTAAACTTCCTTAGTACAACCGGTCCATTCTGAACAATAGGTCACAATTAAGTTTTCACCATTTCCTTACGTAGCATTTATTCTGTATCCGGCAACTTTCAAGATGCTTTTCTGGTTCTACCAAATCATTAGAAATATATCACCACACTAGACTGCAGCAACAGTTGACCGAGAAGAACAATCTATTTCTATCATAGTATACAAGCTGTGAGTTCTTTATAACTTAAGTCCAAAGAACACAGAAGCTCAATATAATATATTCAATTCAAACATTCAACACTTTCCGTATGAGATATGAATTAATTCCATCAGTGAAGTGGAAGATGTAACCCTATTAGGGTTAAGGATGCTTCCATTTCTTATGACATCATCTATAGCCTTCAATCAAAGATGCAATAAAATTGGTCTGAGCTTTCGATCGAGCCTTTCCTGCACGAATACGTGACCATGTTGGTCAATTACAGAAGGAACTGTCGGAGATTTAACTTTACTCCGTGAATTAAATGCCTGACTGCAACTCTCACTGACATTTGACCTTCATATCTGTCTTCTTTTATCAAGGAGAGAGAAATAGTGGCTAGACTAAATCCCCCCTCGGAATGAATAGTGAAATACAGATGTACTCTAAAGCATAGAAGCACATTCTCCTACCATAACGGTCACTGTCTTTTGCATTTATCCCATTTTGAGGGATAAAAAACTATGAAATTCATCCTGATGGAATAAAGGGTCAATAAATTTCCTACCATTATTACTTCTTCAAATTGGTCTCGTCCTAGATTCTTGGAATTACCACTCACTCTATCCTTTTACCACTCAATCCTTCAGTTACATTCTTCCTCTCGAAAATTTTTATAGACTCGCACGGGAATACAAGTGTTCGCGATTCCTATAGATTTGCAAAATTGGCAGAGTAAAAAATTAATTATTCACGTATTAGAAAATAACCAGACCTAGAAAAACATACGTCGAACTAAATTTACCGTTGGATCATGAACTCTTTTTGAGTTATTCGTTCCATGTTTCAGAAAAATAACTACTTCAATGATATTTGATAAATATTTATTTATTTAATTGTAAGTAAAACAAGTAGGCTCTAGGCCAGGTGGTAGTCATAAATATTATAACTCACACACCAAAATGCACTTTAATTCCATTCACGAGATGTCGTAATGTATCGCATTTAGCTGAAACAACGTTTCTAGGCGTTTCTAATTACGAAAATTATCCGCAATACTCAATTCTGAAAATATTACGTAAATTATATAATGCCCAAGAATAAAAATAATTGAAACATTATAGCCCATTATTGATGAATGGTTTTGTTTGCAATGTTGAACAGTTTCTTCTACTTGAGTTGGGGATATTATCCCATATTACACAAATACCCTTCCTCAACTTCTTGATATAATGCAACAACTACGATGTCCGCCGTACGCCTTGGTCATCAGATTTTCGTCAGGAAAGATTTATTAGAAATTAAAAATTCTTCGGATACATTTGCAATGCATTTGTTTTCAGATCAACAATATTAGCAGAATTGCCGATTAACATCCTCAGAAGAGAATTATGCGATTTCCTTCCTTTTCGAGGAATCACGATCGACGGCAGACGGATTGGCGTCACTTTAAGCGCCCATTCATTCCGAAAATCCGAGATAAGAATGAGTTGATGTTTGGACTGCGAGATGGCCGTGTTAAAATCGCGGAAGTGTTTGGTCTGCGAAAGAGTGTTTTTATCACGCGTCTTCGATGTGATGCGTCATTCCTCCGAAGCTGGAGACGCAATGACAATGCTTCATTCACGAGATCACTCAAGATGGACCTCCAGTTGAGAGAGAGTACACATTCGTCGAAGTAGTGAGAGATGGTCTTAGGTCATTAAAGTCAATACGGAATGGATATAGGTATCAATATACAATCGTCAAACATGATATGAAAGTGAGGCACATAGATACATGTACTTCTCAGCTATGATGACACACAAGATATGGTTAAGCCCTAGAATTAATCTAAAAACTTGCCAAAAGAGAGCGGTATAACGTAATACACCTATGGTAAAGAAACGAGAATCCATTTTCAATAGCTCAAATTAAATGCTATAACACTGTATTAACGTAAAAATCCAATAGATACGAAGTAGCCATGTGTAGACCTCGCTATAAATTTCTAGTTTGAGGTTTTAAGCGAATTCCTTGACAATTTCTATGAAACTGGAGTTTGGTTATTACAATACCTGATTCCACATTAGAATGAATGACGAAAGGAAGTTTCTGTTAATCAGGTAACCTTCAATGTCTCATCGAACCGAGTGTTATTCACGTTAAACTTCTATGGCTGTGACACGAATGCAACTAACGTTATATTCCTCTAGGAAAAGACCGGTAGCAATTTGAATACAACAGAGTGCTAGGAACTTTGTTTTTAAACATTTGCGACATAAATTTTCCTTTCATTCGATTACTTTTTGACAACATGGCTGTGATACTGATCGTCTTAACATAATAAACAACGCAGTCGGTGTCAAAGAGCGTTCCAATATTTCATAGAATAAAAACGAATGGAGAGATGTCGATTCAGAAGCATTTTAAATTAAAAGTTGTACAGGAACGGAGATTTAATTGTGAGAGCGGTGAAATGCTTATTGCGTTTGCGTAGATAACGAAGTACCGGCAAAGACTTGAGTGAAGCGGAGCAAAACAGCATTTGCATGGCATTTCGCATTCATTCATGATTCCAGGGAAATGCCGAAGTCAGCTTAGCGTTCTTCGCGAGAGGATTCTTCCGCTGTTAACTGATGATGTCTGCACATAGCGAATCCGCTTATGTAACAGATTCTTACGGAGGTTATAACTTGGATTCTTCATGCTTCCACGACGACATCCCATAATCTGATTGCATAATAATTGACAATCTGCTGCAGTAAAGTCTCGCGGGACCTTCATTGAATTCAAAATATAAATGTTTACAAATTTATTACTTAGTTTTTCGTCCTTCTTTCACGGAAACAATAGAGTTGTTCATGGTTTATACGGATCGCTAAGGAACGGGTAAATTAATGTTTTATTAGTACAAACAGCATGAGAATAAGTCTATGGCGGAGAAGATAAAAACGCGAACACCTGTTTAGAGCAGTTGCTCCTATTTCTTATGAGCCGCGTCACTTGATAAATGGGAAACTTGTGTGTCGAGGGAGCAGCTGATATTGAGAGCCAAAAGATGTGTTGAATTCGAAATAGTTCCACAATATCTACACTATACGAGTTCGCATTTAGAAGTTAAACAGGTATTATGATCCTCCATTTTTACTTTCTCCATATACGTAGTATAGAGAAAGTATTGTTTTCATGAAAAAAATCGACTTCGAGATTTCAGAGGAAATACATGTAGAACACGTTTTGAACATTTTCGGAATGATGTCTGTGTGTATGAGTGCACGTGTGTGTGGGTATGTGCGCATGTGTATGTGTGCTTGTGGGCGCTCTAACGTAAAAACTATTAATCGTATCAATAATAAACTTCATAAATAGCATTGTGATGAGTGCTGTCAGAGGTAATTAGTTTTTGGAGTAAATCGGTTAACCGGAAGTCGAGCTTTATTCTTCGAAGCAGATTTCCGGTTTTGCAAAATATCTCCATTAATATGATATTTAGGTATACACTATTCTTTATAAAAGTTTTAGAAAATATAATTTATTATAACTTTTGTATGAAACAAATTTTTGTATAACTGATTGATTAGGAGTTATTCTTGAAATACTGATAAACCGGAAGTTATTGATTATGTACTTTGTGGGCGCTCTGGGCGAAAGGCCAATTTCATCGTTTTTCATGGAATATGTCCCGAAAAACATTATTTATAATGTTTGTGACGTAAAAGATAATATGATATAAATTAATCACTTATCTTCCAAGTTTAGATTGAATATGGAGTTCGAAAATATTGTCGTAGATAAATATTTACATCTTATATATGGAGAAAGTCATGTGCTGGCCACATCAGATTTTTACCTCTTGTTATCCTAGGTTAAATTAAATCTCTAAATTACGCCCATAACTGTAATTCCTTTGTAGGATACTGAAATATTGTGGTCAATATCGCACGAGCTTTCCTACTGAATTACATAATAGGTAATTTAAAATCAAAGAATAAAATATAAAAACCACTTAGCAAAATTTCAAATATAGAAGCGTAAAGTGTTTCGTTTTAGTCTATTTTTCGTATTTAATTGCGTGATTTCAGATCAAGCGTCTACAAAGTCGATTTTATTAAAATTTAAAACAACTCCAAATATTTCATTACAATGGACATAATATTGCTTAGCCGAAAAGGTTCCAACTACGCAACGCACCGTATTTATTCGATAAAATGAAGGGAATTTTAAGCTTTTGATGCGTTCACATCGTAAACGGATCAGCTAGATTCGATTTCGCATTTGAGGTTTGCGTTATCCTGATTATTCAAAAATATATTCGAAAATACGGTTTCTTTGTAATATTTAACGCAAATAGCAGGAGTAGTATTGAATAAAAATGACTTTTTTTTTGACTAAAATGAGTTGGACCCCAAAATATATGTGTCACAAGAAGCAACGATTAAGAAAAAATACAGAACTCATACCCAGTCAAACAATCTCATGGAATTCAGAAAGAGACGGTATTTATCGGAATTAATTTATTTGAATTAAAATTGAGTCCTAAGTAATGCAAAACAATTCATTGTACCAAAAATATGTACAATAATATTTAAAAACTTGAATAATTCCACAAGATTAGATTTGTTTTTAATATTATTGAACAAGATTTTCTGTATTATAAATTTTTTTGTATGGTTGAATTCCACCAAGTGTCTTTGAAGCAGTTCATTATTTTCCTAATTAATGATTTTGATGATGTTTGTGTCCTGAGAAAACAAATGTCGGGGAACGCTCATTTGCATTTAGGTCGCAAACTGTTCAATCAGTACTCCTCTTCAAAGGGTCGACGAACCTTCGATGATAATTTGTCCCAAAAACATTTTTCTACACCGCGAAATTGACGAATGAACGATAATCGAATAATTGACGCAAGGTCGCTCCGTGGTCGCCTAATTAAACCGGAGGATCACTAATGTTTCGTAAGGGAGGAAATGTAAATATGAGAAGAAATAAGATGTCCGATACACCAGTGGTTCTTAGAGATTCGTTCTTTTTCTTCCCATCGTTTCGCCTTCCGTTCGAATACTGGAAATTGGTGGAAAGATGCCTTTCGAAGCGTGCTCCCTCAACTCATTAACATCTTTCATTACAGCCTTCGGAAAATGGGCGCGGAAAAACACACTTTCATCGATTTCGAAAGGGGAGATGAGAATTTCTACCTTCGGAGGAATTTATGAATGAAACGGATACGGGCTCTTCTGCCCGATTTCGTATTTATTTAAATTTGAGGAGAGGAAATCCTGAGGACTCCGGATTTAAAGAGAGAAATTGAGTTTTGTGATTTCCTGTTCCACAAAAATGGTGAGATAATAGGATATGAGATAATGGCGGGGAATATACAAAAAGGCGGCCAAAGTAATTCAGCGGTTTCGTGTGGAATCTATTACACATTTACCATAGGAGCTTTGACCTAAATCTCTACTGCAGAATTTATTTTTCTTCTCTCATAATAAACGGTTACAAAATAAGTGATAATGTAAACAATCTAGTAAATGCTGGAATGAAATAACTACTAACCTCAGAAAACCTCTTGAGGTAAAGAATAACCTGATAATGGGTATAAACAGACTGTATCTCTTCTTATATTTAGAGGAACCTTCACCGAGTGTTAATCGGTATGGAAGTAGCTCTCCGTTGGCATATCCTATTCTTTGCTGTCACACTTATCAATAACAGTATTTATATTTCTTTACGCTTTATTTCTCCGATAAAATTAATTTATTTTTCAAGTAAAAATGAATTAGAAGAAACTGATACACATCGTATTCACTCCTACGTATGGATTCCATACTATGGAACCTCATAACAGTTTTAACTCTTGGAGGATTTGAAAATTAGAGTACTTGAGTGTGATTGGCAGGAAAGGAATGTAAATCTAAAATGGTATGCAAGACGTAATAAACGGTAAAAATAATAAATAACGGCAAAGCAGAGAGGAGGTGTTTCCTCGTGATAAAGAATCGTGACACATGAATCTAATGTTCGCTTCTTCCCCTCACTTGAGTAAGAATAAGTTATCGCATTTACTATTGTACACAGGCAATTATATTTATTATATAATTTTAGAAAATACTCTGTGTTTAATTTCCAATATCGCCAATTCAGAATCAAGCAAACAAGTAGGAACAACTCATACGTATTAAAACGAATACCAAGAATTAAAAAAAGGATATCTTTAATATTATCATGAAAAAACGCACTGACAATTTTTGATTCGATAATTTTTATTTCAGAGCTAAAACTCGTCTGATAGCACATAATTAATGATTGCTAATAGCTTTTAAACTCCTTAATTGCAATCTAGAATCATTACAGTGATTAGAGGCTTTTCCTTTCCTTTCCAAGGAAATCTTTCACTTTTAGTCGCGCTGTTGCATTTAAATTAAATATTAAAACCGCGCTAATTAAATTCCAAGGCTGAGAATCTGCTCCGCTCATTTGCATAAAACAATCAACATCCCAACGGCAGACGCATTGTCCTTTCGTTTCTTTTGAAGGTCCGCCATCAAATGGATGACCAGATTAGATCCTGCGACAGAACCAATCGCGTAGGATTATCCGAAACGAAATGACGATCGCCCACGGTTAGGATTTCCAACGTTAATTTCATTTACTTGTACACCATTTTATAGCTCGTGTTATTGCACACAAATCACGGAAATCTGCCAACAGCGAAAACTCAATTTTGCGCCTCCAGTATTCGGATGTGCTATCTTCGCACTATGGATTAAGGTTGAATCGGTGTAGTGTTTTTGAAAAAAATGAAGACCAAATTGGTGGATGCACACATCGTGTCAAAGCAGTCTCTTCCATCCAATCTCGCAATTTTGCAATGGACGCCTTCAAATTGCCTTTAACAATGTCAATGTCATTCGCTTTGCTATCAATCATTCAATTTCCTCGGGCAAAATATAATTTTTAGCATTGAACACTATGAAGTGGAACAGATAATGGCTGCAGAGGTATTAGATTAGTCACGACGAAGCAACATGCTGAAATGAAGTTTAGCAGTATTAGTTTTCTTCTCTTCCATCTTTTTCTCCATTTTCGCTATCTTCTATGAAACTGTTAAGATGTAATATGCTTGAATAAACATTTGAATTAGTTTATTTTTGCTGTTTAGGTTACTTATTTATACTTTATATTCATGGAGAAAGTAATTGTATTTATTTAATTGATAAATAAAAAAGTATAGTTGACATAGTTTCTCATTATTAATATTGTTCAAGATGTTAAACATCCAACGAAAACTAAGGGTATTTAAATTATCTTTCTTTATTTACGCTGTTTTACTTAATTATACAGTAAGTGGATGATAATTAGTTACTAAACTCTTTTACGAATAAGTCTAATGTTAAGATACATTTCTGAATCAACGTAAGATTACGTCAGATGCACTTCATTAAGATTCCGGTTAGAATTTATTAAATATGTGTACTTATGCTCTCAAAAACTAGCAAGACTAACCATCGAATATCAAAGCTTTCTACGACCTACCATTTGCCAAAAGAGACAGAGATTAGCGTTGATATTGAAACTTTAATTTCAACTAAATTAATTTTATAAACGTACCTTGAATCCATCTTAAGTAGGATTTCCATAAGAAATCTTCGTTACCAATTCGTCAATTTGCGACCAACTTTTGTTAGATGTGAACGTCATTCAAGAAAACAGGGATTTTAATGTACAGAAGTAAACGTTACATCCAATAGATATCAAATTCATAGTCCTGAGAATAGGAAATGGATTTCAGTTTATTATAGAATAATAGAGTTAATTTCTCAGGAGTAGGACATGGACGAATTGTGAATCTCATGAAACAACCAAGGATTCCTAGGCTGTGAATCATTCGGGAAAGACGTGTTATGATTTCTCTTTTCATGCGTTCCTCTTTATGAGAAAATATCCTTCGGTTGACCTTCTATAGAAACAGGAACGGAAATTCGTCCCCTTTTTCGTCCGAGGAAAGACCGACCATTTCCGCTGCAATCCCCACGACGGAGAACACCAAGGATCGAGAGAAAGGGCAATTTTTATTTTTAGGGTGCCTTCCTCTCAACTCCACCAAAGCAACACTTAATAAATTTCCGAGGATTAACGAGGCAGTATGTGGTCATAATTAGGAAACCTTCAAACACAGCACATGAGGTATACCAAATGCGAGCAAATCTAACCAATGGACATGTACGTGCTGAGGTTCGCTTTTTGATCGATAAAATGTTCGGACAAAGATATAAAACAGTCTGTTAATGCTTTCAAAGTTTGTTAAATAAATTTTGCCCGAAGAAAATTCCTGACATGATCTCAAAAATTATTAGATTTAGTACTAAATACCTCTTAATTTGAGTGAACGTAGAATTTTAAATACAAATGTAGATTCTCCTTAGCGCATTTGATCTCACTGGCGTGAATAATCAGCATAAAAATGGATAATCGGAAATGCGTAATAATGCAAAGGGTTGTCTAATTTATGGGGTCATTCTCTGGCCAGCTAAATTGCTATTTTTTCGTTTATAATTACAAACGTAAGAATTACCATCATCAAGCACTAATATTTTGCAAATAGCTCAACCTTACGTGCGGAATTGTCTAAAAAGAATCTAAACAAATACTGATTTAAAAGATTCAGTTTCACATATCTAAAATTTATTAGATTCCAATAAATTTACATTTTGAATAACAACAACGTTCATTATATTCTAGGAGATGTCTAACACCCAACCTTGAAGATATATCAACATTGAACAGGAAATGAATTACCCCTAATGAGAGATACATTACAGAAAAAGATAGCGAAATACATCCCGTATGCAGGAGAGAAATACGACCAACGAGGCAGAATAAACATGGGACACACAGATACCCGCATATTCTACAGACAAATGACGAAGGAAATTCGTTTAAAACCCTATGAAAACTGTTCCTTGTATTTATTACACAAATAACAATTACCTGCTTGTATTTCACATTATAAGAAAATATTCTCCAGGGTTTATCCAAGAAATTCAGAAAATAGAATTACGTAACGAATCGCTTTTGATGCCAGTATAGAATTTATGTCTTTCACGTTTTAATTAGAAATAAGATTGGTGATAAACGAATTTTTGTTTCTCGTGCAAAATTTTCGGTGTCTCAATTTATTTCTAGTTCATCAACGTTAAGTTCTTTAATAGGATGAGAAAGACAGAAGAAGCCGTTGAAGTTTAAAAAAGATCAATTTTCATTCAATCAAAGTGTTACATAGGTAATAAATGAGTTTTATAGAATCTGTTTATTGAAACTAAGTTCATCTATCATCAAGACGGTATATTCAGAAATCACTGACCATAATTTAGCGCTGCCCAATATATATTTAGGTGCTAATATGATATTGATAGATTCATAAACAAATATTTGTGTGTAATGCAAGACCAAAAGTAAGGCGAAACATGCCTATTCAAATTATTTAAGATCAAAGTGTACTTTAACTGCCTAAGAACGAGTATTTCATTGCAGCGTATCGCAAACAGGACGAATAAAAGTAAACAATATCGCACTGAAAGTCTACTTGTGTCTTGGTTATCTGTATGGAATGGAAACCAGTACGTGACTGCGACTTAACCTAAATAGTAGGGATGATAGCGAAGTATCGACTGATAGGCACGATTTCTCAATACACTTGAACATGGGAAAATGAACGTCCGATACTCTGTTTATTCTACGATGAAACTCTTTCAACTACTTCATTATTTATAAACATCACAGTTCGATGGCAAATGCAACGGTGAGGAAGATATTATATTTCACCTACTTTAAAGACATTTTTTGTTTCAAAATTAAATATTAAACCAATCTAACTAAGAAAGATCCTTAAATGTAAACGAATATTAAATAAATATTTTTCATGGGCCCGAGGCGAAGCTACATCGGCTTATAATTTGATACAGCTTGACAATATTACTACTCCCATCCGTTGGAATGTGTTAGCACTCTGCAGTACATTTTGATGGAAAGACAAGGAATAGTCTTTCACGAAAGGCGTTAACTGAGCTCGTCTGTGTATCGGAGTCCTTCTGCTCCTTACGCATGCCGCGCTTATCTTTCAAGGTCGCTCTCTCGTGGAGTCATTTCCACAGAGTCACTGCGTTCTCGCTATTTTAGTCGACGGCAAAAAGATACTTAAGCATCAAGTTCAATAACTCGCATATCTTTCAGATGAATGTGACGCACATCTAAGTTTGGAGTTAATATTTTGTTTCTTTGTCAATGTAAATACCGATCATTTCCCATCAGCTTTTAAGCTCTGGAATAGATAAAGCAAAAAATGATCAATGACAAATTCCGAGGAGCAATCAATTTTTCTGTATTCTCATCACAAACGAATACAAAAATCAGCATTTTAATAGAACTTGATGTTTATGCAATAATTAAAATATGATAAGATAAAATGCATGGTATCAAATTACCTTAGATTGCAATAATTTCAAACAATAATAATAATTTTTTCTTAAAAAATTGTATGTAGACATACAATTTGTAATAAAAATTTAAACAAACTTTGTAACTTCCTCCATTTATACACTTCCTCTATAAATGGTGGAAGTTACCAAAGTTTGTTTTAATATTCATCATGTCTTCCTGCTTCAAATAAAAAGTTCAACTTTTGATTATTCAATTTACATCCGAAATCAACAATCAGCATTTATTATAACGTTTTCTATGCAGATGGCGAAAATTTATCCCAGCATCGCTCGTGGCATCCAAATTAATTAATGTAATGAGTAATGCTGAGAGGAAGTGTTAAAAAGGCTCAAGAGCGCAATCTATAAGGTTTCCCAATTAATATGCGCCTTAATTTACCGTATTTAATTGGGCCAAAATATTGAAAAGATAGCTCCATCAAACGTTGCGTCACGTTTTATAACGATTTCAGCCGCATACAAGATTACAATTACATTTAATAATAAAATGACTTCTTATGATAAATTTAACTGTAGAAATGTTAAATAAAATGGAGGAAAGAAGGAAATGGAAAATAGTCAACACTGACCATGGGCGCAGAATGTACAGAGCACTAAACAACGAACTAAGAAGGGAAACTAATAAGGCTAGGGAACAGTGGTGGAAGGGGCAGTGTAACGAAATAAAGCTGGTGGAAAGCGGGAGGGCCGACCTAATTTATAGTAAAGTAAAGCAATTTACGGGGAATAGAATTAGTAATAGAAGGCTCAATAATAAAAAAGTCTTCTATCATGAAAATTTTTAATTTTTTCTGTATCTTTTCTTCATTTTCCTGAATTCATAAGGTTATAACATTTTGAAACTGCCATTTATTTCACAGAGAGAACAAGAAAAAAGTAAACGTTTCCAGTCAATGCTTGAAAGACTTAAAGTGAATTTAAAATTTCTTCCCTCATAATTTTATGCAATAAATGTTCGAGTTATATCGTAAAGTCAATTTTGAAACGACGTAAACTCTCCAACAGCATTTAATTCATAACTTTATCTCATATTAAAGAAATCGAATTGAATGTAAAGGAAGGTATGACAAAAAAACAATGCAAAGTTTACCGAATTTGCGTATTCTGTGTGCAAAATTGAACCGCGACGTACGGGCGGAAGAGCACGGGAAACTCCGCGAGAATCTTCGCTTGTTTTTTCCTGTATTTGGAGGAAATGTGGGTCACAGCCGCAAGCCGCGCTGCGAGCGATTTCGCTCCACAAAGGGACTCTCATTACAAAGACGGGAATCGGCCCACGGAATAACAAACTGTTTGCAGTAAAGGGAGCGTTGTTATTTCTGTGCCTCTCAATAACATTAAAATCTCGGCAACTACAAATAGGTGGCGTCTGTTACCATATGCTGGCCAAAGTGTACTTTGCAGTGGAACCGAAAGTCAGCACTTTAATGCGTCTTATTAAATGATTCCGTGCCAATATTCACTCGCCGTGATATTTACCTCAGTAAAAGTGCATTTTAGATTAAAAAAGATACCTAAAATTACACTCAGAAATCAAGCGATTGGTATTTAAAGCAGTCATTTCGAAAAATATTTTAAACGGAATAAAACGTTACATTTTGATCGCTAGGGCTGTGCTTGATGATAGATTAAATTAATGCAATTTTAATTACCATTTTCAATGAGCTAATAATCATCTGAACCTAGTAGTTGGCAGTAGTCTCCTAATATATCAGTTACAATTGTGGATACCTCCAAGATGGAATTTTCTTTTCTGTGAATCCACCATATCTGTTCCTCGCTTTAATTTAAAAATTTCCATGTAAATGTAAAGAATATTCTTCTTGTGGAAACAATTAGCTTCCGAAAATGCTCTTGGGGCGTAAATATTACTTTTCTCCATCCTAAAATAATCATTCACACAATATTTATAATCTGCTACCTTTGCTTTTACTTCGCAAAACTTGATATACTATTCATTCTTCATTACTCACCATTAAAATTCATAAATTTCGCTATATTTTATAGTGTTTTAACTTTAAGTTTCTACGAATTAATCATCAAAAATTGTTTATTAATAAGTAACAATGTCGTTTAAATTCAGAATGGATTCACTTATTTGAGTAGATTCAAATTGAAAAGCTCTTCTCAACTTCAGTTATACAGTTCTTTAATAGAAATTCGGCAGCAGTTTTGATTTTTGAATTTTTGACTCGCTAAAGTTCTTAAAGATTTGTACTTAACGCGCCATTAGATATTAAAATTACCCTGAACTGTATCCTTAATAATACGTCCGATTGAGAAACGTGGATCAACTCTCTTCGTAGCACTGAAATTTGCGAACAGGTTACCAGGCTATATAAATGCGGAGAATAATTTTAACATTGAAAATAAAACAGTTAATATTCACTCTTCGTCCATCCGTTGCTTATTAAATGTAAAATTATGACGTAATACAACTTTTCTGTGATTTATCAGCAAAAAAATGTTGCAACACATTTTTAATTATTAACCTTGAACTGATTGATACGTCAACCATTCAACCTTTTTTCATGAAAAACCGATTTTGCGGCCGGATTCGGGAAACACGCAATTTCATCTCCGACGGATATACAATTTGTGGCTTGACTTTCTCTATTCTTGGAAATCACAATTTTAGAAGATAGCGAAAGGATACGATCCGTTCTACTTCTTGCGGATTAAATACTCTTAGAGTTCCAGATTTCGCGAACCTCTCGGCATAGTTTATGCTGGATCCCGAGATTAAAAAGGAACGCACCGATTCAGCCTCTGGATGTCATCAAATGGTTTTACGGTGCAGTTTATTTACTCTCGTGAAATCCCATTTCGAGTCATAAATCGAAGTTAATAAACCACGGTTCGAGAAACAGGTCTTCGACAGTCTTTAACAGGAACGAGGGGAATATCGGAGAGCCGGTTGGAACGTTTTATTATTTGCTTTCTCAACGGCGAATTCCCAGAGAGACTCTTGGAAAAATACGAAGAACGCATCTGCGCTGTGCAACAGCCCAATCTGTGCATTACATCGGAAGCTGGAGTCATCCCACCGAAAGGTTAAGGTTTTAGAGTTCGACATACATATCTTTGGGCTTGGAACAATACATCATACAATAAGGCGAAGTTAACTATTATTTGAGTTAAACTATTCCATAATGATACTATTTTTTCAGTTTTTTGAACCGTTTTTACTTATTTATAATCTAAATACTTAACGAGCTTTTACCAAGCGAAATCATGTTTATAATGTATATATGTTCAGTGCGTCTATTATATTCATATAATTTAATATGTAATTGACAAAACAAGTTTAAGATAATTAGAACTCTATAACTCAATTCTAAATTAGTCATATATTATTAACAGTCTCAGGCGACGTCTTGTGGAAATACGTCATGATGAAAATAACAAAATTTGTACTTTTTCCACAGTATTTATTATAAACCAAGTAAGAAAAAGTACAAATTTTGTTATTTTCATATATATTATTACTTATATGTTATTACTTTTGTGTCATAATTTTATGTTAATATGTTATAACTTGCTCTTTTTTGTACATTCTAATGACTTTCTTTTTTTTCTTGTCTTATATAGCTCTTTTATCTACTACCATATTTAAATTTAGTTTTCTATAAGAAGGTTTCGCAGGTTTTTCACACCCCATTCTTTTGAGGGTGTTTTCCTGCAGTGGAAATATTTTCCTATGCTCTTAGCTTAGGTTTTTAATCCACATTGAGTTTTCTTCTCTGTACTTCTGCAATCTATCTATTTCTTTCTGTTCTCACATGAGTTAGGTGTAAGAAGAGACTTGATAGTCTCAATCTCGCCCTGAATAAAGTTCTTTATTATTATTATTATTATTATTAGTGAAATATACCTAGCTATTTCATGATAGAAAATTAAATTCTAAACTTAAAAAGTTATACATCAAAAGAGTTCAAATAGGATACAAGTCAATCCCGAGCAATTTTTATAATAAGATGAGCAATAACAAACTACTTCTATTGCGGCAATATTGAGACAACTAAGGGTCTTCTTATTATAGGTCTGCATGGGCCGGGCTCGGGCCGGGTAAGCAGGCAGTCTATCGGGCCCATGGAAAATTCGGGAAGGAGAGAATTATTCGTTCTTAAAGAGCGTTAGTTTCTTGCATAGCGGCAAAAGCTTCTTAAAGTTGTTACGCGATGTTTAAACAAAATGATCGGTCTTCATGAAGGGTTAAAAAAATATATATTTGCTCACAATTCACAACAATTTATTACTGGGCGATTTATGGAAAGTTGGGATTGAGAACGAAAATTAGTATCAACGTTCGGGTCGGGCTCAACGACGAACGGGCCGGGCCTGGCTTGGGCTGAAATTTTCGGCCCATGCAGACCTCTACTTCTTACATCTAACCATTCGTCGTATTAGTTTTAAGGAAAGAAAGAGCTTGAAAAAAGGACACTAAAGAAAATTACCTTGTGGGCTTTAAATCCTAAGGCTTTTCTTCAAAAAATAATTGATAATGAAATCTAGATGATCAGGCGTTACTTTTTGGAAAGCCATTTTAGATAATGAATAGAAACAGTGTAACACTGTTTTTATTCATTATCTAAATAATTGATAATATGAATTATTGATCCAACTATGTTTCGACTTAAACAAGCCGCATGGTAAAACGATCATCGGGATATAAGGTGGTTAACGGCCCTGACAAAAAACCTCATTCCTGAGTACGATACATTATGATCACACTAGCTCCAGGTAAAGTTGCCAAGTATTTTTCAGGGGAGGGTTAGACAATATGTCGAGGGTATGGGCTGCCCTATTTCTTAATTCAGAAAGAAATGATTCGATTCGAAATGAAAAAAGTGTGAGAGAGAGTTTGTGTTGACTTTCGAAAGAGAAAATTCCACCGAAGTAGACGATTCTTTCGTCACACATTATTGCATTATTTTCGAATCCAGGAATTTCGAGGGATTAATTGCCCGGTATAAGGGCACGCAATTGAAACACTTAATGCTGGCTTCGGAATTGAATTACGACCGCCAGGACCGGCGATGAAATCATACCCGTGTAGGAAGGAGAGCGGAGGGCAATGCTATTGCAGCGCTTCTCGGAACATGATGACAATGGAAGTAGGACATGTTAGGGCGATGCTAAACAAACCACCGAAAATGCTGGCTCCTGCGTTTGGCGGTCACGCGAATTCGTCGCCAATACGTCGGACGGAAACGGGCTTCCAAGGATGAATATGGATTGGAAGCGAATTCGAACCGGAAAGACAAGGTCCCGTCGAAACTAAAGAGATAAAAAACAACTCGACCGACGATTGAAGTCGGGAGAAAAACAAGACTCGTGATCGTGTGGCAAATGCTGGAGGATTAAATCGGTTCCGGTGGGTGTTTAGAGAATATATTAGCTTTTAATTCAACTGAAACGACGCGATGAATATTTATTTCGATAAAAAATTGAGCATTAAAATTCCCGCGATATTTGCGGAAACTTGCCTTCACAGCTCATTAAAAAGGAATTAATGATCGAGAACATCAATAAAACAACATTAAGAATTTTACTCTATTCAATGACTTGATTGAGTTCAGTTTTAACATGCTAAATAAGTTCCTTAAAGTACCACTTAAGAAATATCAACAATATTATGAGAAATACTGAGAAATATCAACAATATCAAATTTAAATAAGTATCTAAAAATAATGTACTGAAATATGAAATCGGCGCTACCTTGTTCTAGTATCGCTGGTATGCGTGAAGGAATTCATTTACAAGGATTAAATGAGTATTTTTACTGTAGAAAATTCTCAAAACGAGTAAAGAGTATTTTATATTTAAGGATTTAAAGTTTAAGCTTAGAAGATAAAATTATATTATCTAAGGGTGTGAGTATTCCTTAAACAATGGAGGAAAGCGAGGAGAATAAAAAATCGGAAAATATGAAGAGATGAATTTAATGACAAGATTCAATTCATGATCAATTTCTTACAAGAGAATCATTTCGAAAACAGAAAATCTTCATCCACGCCTTTCACAAAAGGTTTACTTCAAACGAAAATGAATTTTCCAAAATATATATAAACGTCGAATCATCGTAAGAGAAGACGAATATTGTAGTTGTAATGTGACTTACTTCCAAAATAGCTTGAAAGGATACTAGAATTTATTCATTGCGATCCTATTACGTAATCAAATTAGCAGGAAAGATTCACCACTTTATAAAGTACCTATATGTTGCATGAATAAAGTTATATTCCCTGTTGAGGATAATATTGGCGACTTTTCCTCAACTTTATACTAAATTTTAAACATAAACGTTAAACTATATCAATATTCCGAATCCATGGACACTTATAAAAATCCGAGTAATTCATTTTGATTATGAATCTACATAAGGTTTATAGCTATATTTGAAATAAACCAAAACAAACCATAAAATGAGTGTATTCAATTTTATTTAAAGATGTGAGTGTATTAAAAGAAAGACTGCGGAAAATAGCAGAATATCCTTAAGTCGCGTCCAGGTGGATGACTATATCAATTCAAGGAGAAGGAAAAATAGAGGTATCGGTTCAGAGAAATACAGCGTAAGAAAATCAGACTCATGAATAAGTATTCCTGGAAAGAGCAGCTGCTTGAAAGCACTGAATGAGCGATCGAAGGGTGAATACATTATAGGAGAGGACAAAAGCCATGGCTCGTTAAAAAGTTTGAGAGCGATCTCCTTAAATCGATTCATGGCAAATTAACTTCTCTTATTTCCATAAAATGAGAGCAAAACTCTCCTGCTATTGTTCTACAACCAAATTTTAATGGAAAAGAATATCTTGTTTTATATTGAGTAGTAATTATCGTGCCTTTAAAACGTTCCGGTATCTCGCTTATCCCAGAAAACACATGGCGAGGAATCTTTACGCGGAAAAAATCGAGATAAATCGGATGACGTTAGACATTCATTTACCTTGATCTAAATTCCCTTTTCCACCGATTAACTGCCTTCTGCAAGGCGAGATTGTCATGTGATATGAGTACGCCATGCCTTACTTGTTTGAAAACGTCTCGGTCATATCGCTCTAGATACCTTTGAGACAGTTGGAATAGAATTGAACTATTTAAGCTCAAATTTTGCGAAGAATAAAAACATTTAACACAAGAGAAGGATTTGAGGATAAAATAATTACAGGATCTTATTTCGTACTGAAGAGAGGATTCAAGGTGCTGAAATCTTTTCTTGAGAAAATTTAGAGCATAATAAAAATTTGGAGTACTAATGAAACTTTGCAATTAAAAATACTAAGTAATTAATAGTAGAAATTAAAACTAATAATTTCAATTTCTTAATTAATATACAATGAGTGTTTGGCGTTTTTTACAGAACAAATATATGTTAAATAAAAGAAGACCTAGAACTACACTGTGATGTATTCCATGAAAACTAGTCCAGTCTCGCTTTCGAATAACTCCACTCGATGTTTCACAGTGGGGCATGGGAAAAGCCAACTTCTGCGGGTCTACTCTGGTGGGGGTGGTTGCAGATGGGGATGAAAGGCGTCGCCAAGAGGTCCAGCGATGGCGATGATGATGACGTGAGTAAGGAGGGAGGAAAGGGATGAGATAAAAAGCGATGGAGGCACGATGGACTGAATGGAAATCTCTATTCATGGCCGGATTGAGCTAATTGTAACAGAGCCGCTGGAGACATCAAAGCAGCATATAAATGTTCAGCACACGAAACAGAATTAAAGGATTCCATCGTTTCTTCCTCTATGGAAGATTCTCTTTCTTCTTTATAGATATCGAATACGAAATTTATTGATGGTTTCGAAAGACGGCTCATTTCAAGTCAGACGCGTCGTTGATTTTTAAGGGACTATTTTCGGTATTTGGGTTTGGGGTATTAAACCATAATTTTAAGAAATCATAGTTAGGATTTATTATATGAATTAATTTTGTTTTATTAATTACCTACACCTTGGGAATAACATCGCTGTTTATGCTGGTGAACTAAACAAACGAGTTAATCCCTCCTTCAGCTAGAATAAAATCTCAGCGAATCTTACAGACCGAAATACTGAATTTGGGAGCAAATAAGATCTAATTAAAAGCTGTAAAGCTAGTACTTTGTAATTCATAAAGTAGTCGTAAAGAAAAACATGATAATCTTCACGCTAGTTAATCTCGCTTACCTAAACAAGTAAACAATCCTTTATAATAGACGGAAATACAAAGATTACGTGGTAAGAAGAAGTTACGGATACAACAGAACCGTAAAACTTCTTTTATTTGTTGGAAAAAATAAAGACAATGTATTCAATTCCACAACTTATGAATTCCACCACACACACGACCGGTTTCGACTAGTCATAGTAATCATCAGGTCTAACCTATGACTAGTGGAAACCGGTCGTGTGTGTGGTGGAATTCAAAAGTTGTGGAATTGAATACATTGTCTTTATTTTTTCCAGTAATGGAATTCCACAAAGTGACGGCTGCTACCATTGATTTTATTCTCTTATTTGCTGTCGTTTAGCCACAGGGGTTCGCATTTTTCGTTAAATATGCTCAGTAAATACTCATTAATGATTATTTTGCTGAAGTTGTGACTCCTGTTCCATGCTTTGATGCAAAAATGGTTAATGTAAAGCGTAGTAGGCGGTAGAGAGTCGAAGTCACGCTAATTTCGACGAAAGACGTTTGAAACAAATTCCGAGAAACGATTATTCTTTGATTTGTGAGCTTCCCAGACACCTGGTGGTCAGTTGAGGAAAACCCTCGGTAGCAGAAGATGAGACAAAGAGAGAGGGGGAAGATCCAAACCAGATGAACGCCTAAGCAGGAATCCGTCGGGTCCTTTGAGTTAAATCACAACACGCCTCCCTCAAGAAAGGTGGACAGAGAGCTCGAAAAATTAACCGCGTCCAGAAAGCAAAGGGTAAGCCACTCACGGCGATGCTCATTTGTCACGGGCTCTCGCTTTTTTCCACGGTGTGATTCCTCTGCGTTCACGCACTTCCACACGAAGATCAGAAAGAGAGAATCATAAAATGTGGGGATTCGGAATAATCACACGAAGTGAGGATTATAACTTTCCGTCCTTTAGAGTGATCTGTGGGAAGAGACGAGGAGAGCCGGAGAATCACACGTGTTTTCCTTCTCGGAGACATGGGGAACGAACACTGATAAGTATTTGAATTTATAACTGGTATTCGCATTGCATCATCGAGAGCAAAATAAAAGTACGTCATGCTTCTATGAAAATGGTTCCACCTCATTTATTTTGTACGTAACTCTATGACCTTTTTTCTTTAATTTTTCTCAGCAACTGAGTACAGCGATTTCTATTTCTATTGATTGTAGAAATTAACGTACCAGTTACTAAAATCAAAATAATTATTATAGAAGATATTGATGGAATTACCCATTACTTCATAGAACCCCATTTAGGAACATATAAAATAAAATAAAAATACTTAGTTTTAGTTCCACAAAAATTAAACGTATTAAATTATTATTTAATAAAGTATTGTTACGAGTTAAGGGCTCGGAATAACTAAGCAACTCTCGTAATCCGAAAGACAACACTTTATTACGGAGCGTAAACAACACAAGAAACTAAGTCGGACCAAAAACAGTTAACTATAGATTTAGATAAGAACTCTCCACTTAATCACACTCTAACGTTTTCTTTTTCCACCCGAAAACTGACTGTTTGTTTATTGATATTTCGAGACCATTATTGGCCTTAGCAACTGCCGCGTATTTATGCTCGTTCTCTCCGGATGAGAGGAGAACGTTCCGAAGCAAAAGTCCATCAATTAACGTTGGGCGCAGCGGTATGAATCAAATAAAATAAATTATATATATGTATAGAATTATTTAGATTAATTACAGAATTTAATAAATAATTATTATAAAAAGTAATTCTTGTGGAACAAAAACTAAGTATTTTTATTTAATTTCATAACCATCCAAAATATATATCATTAAATGATATGATGATTTCATAGTTATTATGATCACCATAGCTTTAATATCTTCACATACATCACTATACAAAATTTATTAAATATCTAATCACAGACTAAATTATATTGTTACAGGTAAAACGTTTTAGATTGATTCATGTAATTAGAGTGTAAATTAAGGGGATAGATATGCAAATAAATAAATTTAAAATTCGTTGTTCTTTGATGTTTTCATATTCATATGTTCTTTGATATTCAATGAGCTAATTTGATTCTATACTTGTGGCCAAGAGATTTTGATTCCTAACACCATATGGGTTTGATATTTGAAACCGAAAATTATTTCCAAAAGGTAATTGCAGCCATTAGGTGCAATATCCTTTTTTTCAGTTATGGCAATTATCCTACCATTCAAGGAACAAAATAGATTCAGAAAACTTTCAGTGTATTTTAAAAGTACTATTTATTGGTACCATTACATCATGAAAAAAGGAAACAAATATCGTTTTACTTTGAAGCGTAAAAAAGGCAATATTGTCTGTGAGATCGCGTGGAATGAGCGACATAGTGAGAAAATTGCGAGAAACGGAAGATTTCATAAGATTCTGAACATATGGTCACCCTTAAAGAGTGGTAAAAATGATAGATGCACGTCTGCACGGTTGATAAGTTGCCTCCACTCTGCGCACAAGTCATCACGTGGGGTCTCGCTGCTTGATTAGTTTTAAATTGTGCCGCTGCTGGCGCTGAGCCACGCACCGAGAGATTGATGCGGGAGTTTCTCGGATAATTGCCCCCTCTCGTCCATGCACCGGATTGTGCACATTGCAATGGCCCTTCGATCGCAAGATGTGAACAACCAATGCAGAACACAAAGATAAAATTAAAGCAGTGAGGCTTTAATGCGAAGTTAACCCCTTTTCAAAGCGAAGTTATACAAGAAATATTTTTCTTTAATATTTTTTAATAATTTCACAGGGGAATAATAGATTTCAATAAAGCAAGAGTAATTAGGCTGAATGAATAATGGAAAGTGATGTTAATCACTACGAGAGATAGTTGAGAATATGGTGGCATTCTCATTCTGAAAGGGATAGCTTGATTGATATGTATGCATATGTATGAGCGCATGTGAATTAGGAATATAATATTAGCTTCATTGAAATGAATGATTCGATTTGCTTTTCAATTAAAATCAATAAAGATAATGAGAGCTTCTTAATCGTAAAATAATAAGGTTTTTATGTAAGAACATCATTACTGTGAATTGATATTAAATAATGAACGTGAGAATATCTTGAAATTTAAAGAAAATAATGTAAACGTCCATAGATTATCGTTGGATTGTTCCTTCTCTTGCTAATTTTTACGTTTCTCGATTAATAATTGGTAAAAGACATTGAAAAAATCTTTATTCCAAAACAGGAGGCACATCTAACGGGCGGGCACATCTAACTTGTACGGGCATTCACGACTTCTACCCGGAAAAATACCAAACAAATAAATGAGTAGATACTTTTACAAAACATACGAATGCAATTCTTGGGCTTTGATTTCCGAAATTTTAAGAAATTTCATTATTTTGTTAAGGGTTTTAAAGATTAAAGCCAAAATTGGACAATGAATACCTTATGAGTATGAATATTTTCTTTAATTGGTCCTTAAATCAGCCAAACAAATAGGCAGTCGCAGTTTGTGCAAATTAAAAATTCCGTTTCACTGAACATTACTTCTAATGGAAAAAGTTATTCTTAAAATTAAGGCATTTAACATTAAACATTTTTCATATAAAAGTATTTTCGCCATAAAATGCGTTTAAAATGCAATAAGTAAGATCCAGAGAACTAGTTGAAAGTTACGCAATGATTTTTAAGTATTTGCAGGATGTCTTTGAGCCGTAAATGAAACCAATTAATAAGGTAAATTCAGTAGGCGACTCCACGCCGGCCTCACATTGCTAATGTCGTAATGAACAAGAGCAGAACTACATTTGTATTAGCACCCGATCGTAGCTTATGGTGTTTCTTTACAAGTCGGCGAATTAGCTCTCGTGCCTTGAATGCGTAGGGATTTTTTGCGTTACTCCATGTTGAAAATAAAACCCTATGAACTAAAAAAATTGTGTGGGAACAGAAAACCGAGTCTCGGAGAAGTATGTTATCCTGGCCTCCCGCGGTTTATCATACGTGGTTTGGTTTTTATGTCTTGAAAAACATTCCCATTAATCATCTTCATGAGATGAAAGTTGCGAAGAACTACGTTTGCCCGATTGAATTGTCCTAGAATATACAACGAGGTAATGAATTAATCAATACAATTCAGGACTTTCTGTTTTGTGTTTTGTTCTGCAGCTGTGAATTTAATCTGCAATTTAGAAACATTGAACTTTGTAAATAATAATAATAATTCAACTATATATCAGTTCCATAAGGATACATCTTTACTGAACGATAAAAAATTCGATAGCTTTCAAGCATCGATTAAAGTGCTTTCCCATGCGGAGAGCTACTTTAATGCTTTTACTGAAATCCGCTCAGGGCTGACTTTCTGCTGGGACAGGCACGTATGGTATTCATATATCGTCGTGTTTGTTCATAGAGAGAAAATATATGAGATTAATTCAAAAGTTCTATCACAGTTGATACATTAAAAAAGGAATGTTAATATAACCTCTCTTTTTCCATTAACTTTCACCCTAAGAAATCATATATTGATTATTTTTCAATTATTTAAATCGAAAAGAACGCCCGAATCTATATCCAAGAAAGTTTTTAAACATCATCAATAATTCGACCATAAAGACAGTTCCCCATGATAAATATAGCAAAATATGATTAAGTGGAAAAAATACGATTCACGGCAAGAAAAACGTATTTTTCTACTAAATCGATTTCAAGTGATAGAAGATTCAATTAGAAAGGTAGTGGGAGATTAGTGGAGAGGCCACTTACCTATAAACGCATATTTTTCCTATCTGTTCAGAGGAAAACGAGCGACGTTAAGCAGAAAAGTGATTCCGATTAATGAGGAAAGGTCGCGCGTTGTCCCAAATTTGAAATGTTAGCCAACACTGGGAATTACGGCCCGTCACGGACAGCGCAGAAAGTGAGATTATCGGAAAAATAAAAACGGGGAGACTTACCCTCTGCCCATCGCAGCGTGGGAGGCTTTCAACACACCCTTCTGCTCACTCCCGTGGGTTTTACCCTTCATTACTAATCCCTATCAGGTAGCCCGCGAATCTTTACGTTTCTCCAATCATTTGGTTTATTATTTAATATACCAAGTATTCTCCGTAATTTAATCTTTCTTAAATCAAATCGGTCCTCATATCTTCATATGGCTGTTCACATACATATTGTGCGTATGGAGAGGATTTTCATAATGAAAGTATTCGCAAATCAAAATACCCCTCTAGCTTAAGGTTCTACAAACACTACTCATATCAAACGAATGCTCTAATTAAAATGAATTAAGACAAAAACCAACCTTTAGTAGCTTTATGCTTTATTTCGGAGATGTTGATAATTTTTAAGGCAGAAGGCATGAGATTGTAATGTTCTATTTAAGAGATGTTCTATTTAAGAGCATTCTAATAGATCGCTTGTAATTATATATAAATAAACAATTTTCATAACAATTTGACCTAAATTCCCAGAGACTTTCAGGATAATTAAAGTTTTTGTTATTTGAATTTATTTGCTTCAGCGTTATTTAGGATTCATTGAAAACAATATTTAATTCAGAATATTGACTTTAAAAGTGTTTAAATGATTCGTTGAAATGTCCATTCTAAGTTCGCAAGTGTTTAAGGCCATTGAAAAGGGAACAAGAAAGAGCGTGTTAACCAATAGTCATTCCGTTCTATAATTAGAAACGAAATCTGATAAATCAGTCGCATAGTTCGTAACTGCCGCAGTTCTTATTATCTCATATCTCTTCACCTATAATCCAAGTTTAAAACTCTGACCTAAATAACTCTGAATAAAGGAAGCATTTTCATTTGCTTCATGAAAATAGAAGTAAAACGAAAACAGAAATATTTTAGAATACCATCGTTACTGCCAAGAAAAAAACTATCAGCTCTCTCTTATTTGGTTCTAAGTGGATGAAAGACTGATATATGGGTACGCATATACATGTCAGTTAGATAAACGTAAAAGCTTGAGTAGCACGGGTGACCTCGGCTAACGGACATCATTCGCCTCCAAAAATACGATTTTAGTGAACGTGCCACATCGTCATACACATGCAAATTATCCAAAAACACGTTTCTAATTAGTACGTCGGAATTAGAATAATGTGCTTCCATAATGTCTTAGTTTTCACTTTCCATGCCCTCGGATAGGATCTCAAGCATGTTGAATAGTTAAGTCCGTTGGTTAAGTCGGAGAAACAACGTAAAGTTTTTCGCTAACCGAAATATTCGATCGCAAGATTACTCGTTAACAGAAATAAGGCCGTGGCGTTTATCCCTTTAATTTAAAGAAATATCGTGTTCTTAAAACGACCGATAGAGTGTCTTCCATACGGAGATTGGTAAATTACATAGCACGAAAAGATACACACGGAGCCTAGATCAACATCTAATTATAACTTCTCTATCCGGATAGCGGACAAATAAGAGGGGCAGTCGAGGATCAAACGCAAATTGGAGACTTTCAGCTACCAAAGGAGCGAAGAGGAAAAAAGCGTTGGCAGATTATCGTCACAGTTTGACGTTCGGTGGAACAAATCCTCAACGGACGAACGAAACAGCCAAAAAATAAAGGAGCGCTGCCTCGGAAACTTTAATTTCACTCCTGTCCCCGCGCATCACACCCGAAAGAGCGAATAATCAGATCGGCTAATCCGAGCCTTTTTTTCTGTGCCGCATTCCTCACCAACTCGTCGATTTGCATAAAGAGGAAGCCCACCGGGAAGTGAAGAAGGGCCTTCTGCAGGAGATGACATATCTCAAGGCTTTCCTTTTTCATGTTTTCCCTTCTTTAAAATGTATCGGACGATCTCAGTCGAACGAACGAAGGCAGTCAAAATATCCTCGATATCCTTGAAGTTAAGACACTCTTTTAAAGATTAACTTTTGAAGTATAATAGACACTAGAGTTATTCTCCAGTAAACATTCGGTAAATTTCATAAGATAGTTTAAATGCTGATGTTAGGATCAGGAGCCATATCTCATGAGAAATGTCTCCTTAGGATAGTTCTGCACTCCAAACCGATATTTTACAAAAACAGGATCAGTATACTGACTCCGCCAATGAAATTGAATATTTTTCTAGCTCGTGCCCCTGAAGGATCTTGGAATAGGGTATAGAAAATAATAATAGATATATAGATAGATGTTATAATTATATAACTTCTAGCAAAATTTATTTGTCATTAATAGAAGCTAAGTCCACGAAATCAGAGCAGCATTAATTCATGTATAACTCATATTTTAATATTATCATGTTATGATTCCAGGCCAATTGAGCACCGATTCTTTGAACGCCTAATCACGACTCCTTATTGGGTGTAATGCCTTTCAAAATAAATAATGAAATGTGAGATCCCAGTAATTCTAATATTCCAGATCTGTTTCCACTTAGATTGATTTCAGTAAGACAATTTTCTTTAAATGAATTTGAATAAAGATCGCTTAGAGCATATAAAACAAATATTTATCTGGAAATCTTGCTATGGTAAGGAATATAGTCCATATGAATTTCCCTGACTTCGTCGAACACCATTTTATAATTTGAAACTGCGCTTCGTATTTTCCGAAATATTTTAACCGGTTTCGGCACTGCATTCTTCATCAGGTTGACTTCTTAAAGGAAAGGTAACTATTACGCAGAAATATTTACATTCAATGGTAAGCTATTTTTAAGCAATACACATGATATGGGCAAATCTCTTCAAGGTTTGTTTAATAAATAACTTAGATAAAATCGCGACATTCTTGTTATTTAAGTATGATATAGCTTAAAGCTAATAGCCGTAAAGGAACGATCTTGGAAAAAAATGATTTTTATAGTATTTTTTTATATTATTTGTATGATATCCAATTATTTTGATATGAAAAATAGAGAAGAAAGTTTTGTTGATTTACGGAATGAAAATTCGCGCCTCTAAATTTTGAAATCCGAAACAGCAAATGTTAACTAATTCAGTTAATCCAAAAATAATAAAGTGACTGAAGTTTTAATGGCACGGTATCTTTGAACTTATTTTACGCTTTTTTGCTACGACCACTCCATCACTCTCTCAAACTTCTCCAAAGAAGCTCTATAGCAGACATTTCATATTATTGCCTTTGGAAGGGAGCGGTGAGTGGTTATCTCTATTTCGAAACAAGGGTCAGCCTTTCCGTTACACAAAAAAAACGTTTTAAAATCTAATAACTTGTACTAAACGCTTTTAAGATTAAACCGTATTGCAAAAAGTTTGAAATCATTCAATTTAAAATCTACAAACAAGAGGACTTCGTACATCTAATAAATCTGGTAAATCACCTTTGGCTAAAATTAGGGAAAATGAAGAAAAATTGGACCGAGTAGGAACATGCCATTGACAAGAAGGAAGTCATGTATCTATCAAGATCATAGTGTGGTTAAAAGCGGGAATAAAATTAGAATGTTTGGTACAAATATGAGGAAAATGGGTGGCGGCGGATGGAATACGGAAGGGCGCTCGGATGGACGAATTAGAAGCCACTCTTCGGCCTAAAAATAAAGTCACTCTCGTCAACTTCTTACCTCACGTCACTCGTCTCCACCACAAATTCTCTCCCAAAATTGTTTGGGGTTACTCACGAATGGGCGGAGGGGTTAAGCATTGAGGTCACGGCCGAGAGGGAAAGCTTTCCGGTGTCACGAACCTCGAAATGGGAGAGGAGCCCTCCCCCGTCGATGTTTACGTTTGCGGAAAATGATACGAGGAAAAAGATCGATTTGAACTCCCGCTTCCGGTCTGCTCCAATGACACCTGTTTATGCCGACCCTCTTCCTAGAAGTGAAACTATCCCCCATTTTAAAGGATGGGCATTAATGCATTACGCGGATGAGCGTGCAGTAAGACTTTAATCACCAGCGGCACATAAAGATGGTAAGCTAAATTCACACATGCAAATACACCTATGCGTGCGGATTGACATCCTGGTATAGTCAGGTATTGTTCACGGAAGAAACTCATTCTTCGGATAATTATACAATATTTATCTTTTATAGTAAGGTCTACCTAAAATAGACAAAGGAAGTATCCAGAGCTAAGGACCTGTGATGGATTAATTTTAAAGACAATCTCTGGGTAAATAGAAGCAGAAAGTTTCTAAAACTTGAACCAAAGAATTCTCCAGAGTAAATAGAAGCAGAAAGTTTCTAGAACTTGAACCAAAGAATTCTTCAGAGTTTATAAATGAATACAATCACAAGAAATTCTTAAAATATAGATTGATAATCGCATAAAATCAACTTATATTTCCTATAAGGAGGGATTTTTCTCTTGGGACTATTATGAAAAATATTTCATTTTCTCAATAGCGGTGTCGCAGTCAGTGAATAATTCCATCAAACACGTTGTATCTCACTGTCACATGTTATTATTTAACTCATACTTGTGTCACGTGCATACTTTCATATTACTGCGACACTGAAGCGTAATTACGAAATTAACAATAGAAGTCCTTTTACAGCTGGACATACTCGCCCTTTTCTGTGCCACTGATTCGGACTTGATGGAGAAACGATTCCCAACTCAAATGAACCTCTTCGCTTGTTTTCCTCAGTCATCCTTCCACACTCAGTGGAAATAAAAAGGTTGAAAATTGAGGTTTTTCTCGGATATATTTGACCCCTCACCCGAAGGTGAAAATCCTTTCATTCCAACCGAAAGTGGCCATCCGTGAAGAAAAAACACTTTTCCAACTTCACTAATCTTCGGATGAAAAAAGTTGATTCCCGGTGTAAAAGGAGGCGAGTGAAGAAATCCCCGATGGCGTAGAAATGACGTGAACTTTCGAGATTAACGGTGTTGCGATGGGAAATTAATGATACGAGGATTGGGACATTTTAAAAGGAATGCCTCGATTGGTGCGGTCTGAGTAAGTGAGCTGGATGCGGCTCCTGCGATGAATTTAGTTGGTGAACTCAACTGAATATACACTACGAACCAAACACCGTATGAATTTGCGGAAATATTTCCGAAATATTTTGTGTAAGATTTATCGCATTACTTCATATGCAGACAATTTGATGAAAAAATATTTTTCAATTCCAGAGCTGTTAGATGATCAAATTCCTTTGAAGATAAGTGGATACTATGATATATTAAAAGTATAGTAACTTGAAGTATTTTCTATGTGTAAAAGGCATGCAATATAATAACTACGTCTTCATGTCTATCTTTGGGTGAGATCGCGACTGAAAATTTTCTCCGTAGAGCCCTTATAAGCTGGCACGTAAATCACTACACCGATTTGAATAGAAAACTTTAGAACAAATCGTTAATATTGTTATATTAGAGGTTAAATTAATACCTACTATATTATAGATTAAAAATGTTAACTGCATCAGAATACCCAATACAACGGCTAGGGAAGAACTCATACAAACCTTAAGATGGCAAAAACTTACACGTGAGCTTTGTGTTGAATTATAGGAACGTAGCGACAAAGTTGAGCGGGAAAGAATAAATAACTCTAAAAAATAATATACTCGAATTTAATAATGCGTGAAAGAGAACTAATAATATGATAGCTTCAATTGTTAAAATAAAATAGTATAGAATAAAATAAAGTAGTATAGTATAATACATCCGAGTCGAGTAACTTCAAATCAATTTTAATTAGAGACTATCAATTTTCGAATCTCATAAATGCAATAAAAAAGTTATTAGAGCATGATATAATGGAAAATTGTGTAGAAATGGTACATAGAAAATACTTTTCTTTATTTTAAAGGAACTAAACCGGAACGCTGGAAGGAATTCAGGAAAAGAATTTACTTTGAAATAATAGTTGTAATCAATGGCTCTTATTTAGACAAAGTGGTTAATTTATTCCTTAACTAAATCGAGGAAAGCCTATTCCTGTTAGATAGTGAAGATGTTAAACTAGAAAATTCCGCAATATCTGTAGGATTTTTCACATAAATAATATTTCCTATCCTATTTTTAGTTGAGGAAACCTCACGCAGAATTTTAGGCGTCAAGAGAAATACGGCACGAACAACTTTTCCTCAGCGGCGAAGCATAAAAACCCGACTTCCACTAAATCTTACATTTTCATTAGGCTTTCATTCTCATGAGTCTTTATTTATACGATAGGGAAGTCGAATTTCCATTTAAACTAAACATATGAGCATCGAAGCTCTTTCTCGCCCGAACAGAGGGACCTTGGGAAAAAGGCGTCTATGATTCCTCTAATCTTATTTAGTTCATCAGCGGGCGGGCGCATACTCGTGATTAATTATGAACTTTTGCCTTCGAGTGCCTTCGAATTCCCTATAGTTTTACACCTCTTTTTCTCCCCTTGTCCTTCCCAGCTGATATAGGTACGGTCAGTGGCCTTGTTAGCATATCTTCTCTCGTGATTTCGGGAAATAATTTATTCCACGCGATAATTTCCGTCCGGGAATCGAGGCTCTTAATATTTCTCCAGTGCTAAATTTGAACTTTCCTAGAGAGTCACGATATTATATTCGTAAATGAAAATATTTGGACAAAATGCATTTGCCAATCATGGCATAACCAGCATTGAGTAGAAGATACATTAATTTAGAGAAATTATTCATAATATTTGAATTTTTTATTACGATAATGTACATCTGGCAACCGAAAAATAAAGAGAATGTTTCCCAAGCAAATTAAGCATATATATTTAATTCGGATAAGAACTTATTCCACAGATAAACTAAAAAAATTGAGTCTAGAAACAGCGTTTGCGTCTTAAATTTGAACTCTAAAATATTTCTAGCTGTTTTCCTTTCCAGGCAAATTAAGGTGTTAAAAACAGTAGAGTAATTTCATTCCTAAAAGGATAGTTTGAAGTCGTTAATAATTAAGCCCGTTTAGAATAATTGAAGCATAACAATTTACTTTGGTTAGCTATTACAGCTTCAGAAGCAGTTGTATTTTAAGAGATGGTCTCCCATTTGGAATAGACCCCGAAACCATTTTCATCAAGGCTAACGTGCTACCCGCTTGATTTTCCGGGAACCCTTGCAGCTATAAACAGGGTATATAATCCTTATTCAATCCTGTAAGCTCTGAAGAAACTTTGCTTCATAATTTTGATGTACTTACTACGTAAATTATACCCTGACATTAGATTTGGAGAGTCATATCATAGATATTCATTTTAACCTGAGAAATAGAACGCATTAGAGAAAACAAGGAATTTTGAATACGTGATATAGCAACAGTTTTGATGACAATGTAATTAAAAAAGGAAAAATGGAACGATGGAAACCGACATTGGATTTTCAGAAAGAGAGCCGCTTCGCTGAGTTACTAAACAAGATACGGCGTCATAGAAAGGAAAACATTTACAGTTTTAAACTGCCCTCGACATTGCTATCAGAAATACAATGACGAGACATTCTTTCTCTTGTTTCTTATGGACTTCATTTTAATCGAACATATGAAACAGAAAATTATCTCATCCAATAATTTGGTAGTCCAGTTGAGCCACTTTCGAAGAAATATCGAGTGTAGAACGCATAAAAGCGATATCACACCAGCGTTTCTGCAGAGAGTCATTAAACGAAATAGCCCCATATGGTATCCCACAAGGTACTGGTCGCACATCACAGAAACAAAAGAAAAAAGAATCTTTTTTTAGCCTTGCGCTCTTTCTCAAGGCGTCCGTCCGTTTCCTGAACGAGACCAACCTCTTTGTGGTTTCGCAACAAACTGCTCATATCTTTATCTGGTTTCTCGAAAAAAAACAAGTGACTAGCTTTGCGCGTGTTTGCGTACTACCGGAGGATTTTCTTTATCGCCCAGGAAAAGCGGAGTTCCTTCGAACGGAGGAAAAGAGCGATAATAAATTCCTGTTTCTATTTTTTACTTTTGAAGGCATTCTTGAGGATTAGCATTGATTGGGAAGTGCACTCGGGCTTCATGTTCCTGCATTTCGCTCCAGCATTTCGCTCCTGCATTTCGCTCCTGCATTTCGTTCCTGCATTTCGCTCCTGCATTTCGCTCCTGCATTTCGTTCCTGCATTTCGCTCCTGCATTTCGCTCCTGCATTGAGGTTTACTCGAATTTGCGACGCTATGGCGAGTTCTACGCGTTCTGACAACAAACAGAATAATACGCAAACATCTTTCCCGACGGATTTCCTCCGATTAAAAACGGTTCGGGGTCGCACTTCCAGTTTGGAAGTGAAACAACGTCGAAATTTAGACTCGCTCCTCCTCACCGAATGGCCATCGAGGAAGTAAGGGAAAAATTACAGACGGATCTTCCCACAAAATAACACCCCACTCAGGATCTAAACTTGAAAATTAGCCCCACTGTAAAAGCTAGCAATAAATGGAAGAGTACGACGATGATTTTGGTTTGCTATATTACAATCGATGGATGCAACCACAACTGTCTGAAACTCCATAAAAGTGAAGTCGGAACTTAAAAACTACGAAACTTTTTGTGGAGCTTGGAATTAATTATTTCCTTCTTAACCTTTGTAAAAAAAATCGCGAACAACGCACAAAAGTGTGTGGAAGTGCTGTGAGAGCCGACTCAAATTCCAATTTGGATAACCTTCGAAACTCAACATTTTAAAACATTCGAAACAAAGTGCATTTTACGAAGAAGGCCTTTTAGATGTTTGTCTTGCTCTCCGTCGTGCCTGCCTTATGACTGACCTGTAAAAAACACTACTTTGAAATAATTCTACACAGCATAGACAGCACCTTGCACTAGCGCAAGAAAGCACTTGTTACTAGCGAAAGAAACTAGCGTACGGATATAAATCAAATGAAAGCAATAATTCGAGTTACCTAAGTTTTTGAGATATTTACAATAATGCACTGCAATAAAAGTAAGCATATGCAACAGTTTAGTAATTGATAGACGGATGATACAATTTTATATAATAGTTAATGTCTTAAGTAAAACATCTTTGAATAAACTCAAACAAAACATCTTTGAATGACAAATCTGAAAATTTTTATTTAATCTTCTGAAACTTTTAAGCCTAAAATGAAATTCTGCTTAGCAATGACTTTTATGTCAGCACGAATGTAAGATAAACGAGGAGCTAGCCATGAATATAACAGCTAAAATTTTTAAAAGGATAAAAATCCCATCATGTTTCATTCATCTTAACCGTTCATATGATTGACTCAAAGAATTAACAATCGATCCAAATCGGCTTACTTCCGCCGATTTGAAAGGGGAAATCACTCGCTATGTGAATGCAGAAAGTGCATTCTCAGCTCGATTCTTTGTATTAATTGCAATCAGTCCCCATTTTTAGAACGATGAGTGTTGCGAGTCGTAAATTCAGAGAGAGACATATTTCCTTCAACATCGCAATGGTTTATTTTAGAGGTAGCTCTGGGCGCAGCATAATCTTTCCTTATTCTCCAACGCGGAAAATCCTTTCATAATATCTTCGGACCAATAAACAAGGGAACTCCAACACTTTATGGATGCCGCAGCAACGATAACTTTCCCATTCAGCCGACGCATCTCACGAAGAATAAATCGCTTTTGTTTCCAGTTAATTCGTCGAAGGAGAGGAAAAGACACTCATTGCGAGAGATGTTAATTTGCGCTCGAGGCGTCGAGTTACGAAAGAGAGAGAACAGCGACCCTGTTTGCGCTGCCATGACAACAACCCCCGCTTCACACCTTTTCTAAGGGAGAGTGAATGGGAAGAGAAGGGAGATGACGCACGATTTGTATCGATTTAGAACGATGCACTTTGTTAGAAAGGTATGGTTGCACCATTCTATGAGAGAGAGATATAAGAAAATATGATTTGCGTTTGTTATAAATCTTAGTATTCACGCCCTGAGTCAGTCGTAAAAGATATTTAGGACGACTCTTTCCATTCCATCTCAATTTTAAATTTCGATGAACTCGCAATTAAGTGTTATCTGAAAAGCAACTGCGCACAAATATTCTATTATCAATATGAGTTGAATTATTTTCCGGAAAACTGCATCAGTATTAATTCAAAGCATAAAATAAATTTCACCATTATTTTTATAATTAAATATTTATAATGGTTTGGTTAATGGTAATGAAACCAACGGCGAAAAGGTTATGAATCTACAATATTCAATTATAAAAAATGTAGTGATAGCACTAATTTTCATGATATGCTTTCCCAATATGTGGAACTTAAAAAAAAACGGTGGTCTTTATAAATGTTTATTTCATAGAATCTCTTAAAAATTGCATTTCAAGAATAAGTGTATTATTGGCTCTCCCTTAATTATTCCAACTGCGAATGGAATTGATTCTTAAAAGTCGAAAAGTCAGAAACGAATGAGACTATCACAATAGGCTCAGTTTCATATAAAAAGTGACTGATTGCTAATATGAAGTAATTTTTAGCGATGATTATTTCAATGGAGATATCAGTACCTAATTTGCAATCCAAGCATCAAATTTGCGAAGATTTGCGAATAATTTGCGAATTAATCTCCCAACATGCAAAGGATATCTCATGCTGTGAGGAGTTTTAAAATTCCATCGGAAAGAAAATGATGGGCAAAAGAAAGTCGTGTAATCGTAGAGTTGAAAATGAGGTCCGTTCTAACCAGATTCGAGGATCAATGTGAGTAAATAAAGCTGAGGAAGGAAAGGGCGTGGGTGGATATGTCGGTCGAATCGGGTTTAAATCCGTAGTTTCGATGGAAGTGCGGCAGAACGTAGGTGTTTAAAAAGGAGCCGCGAATTACAAAACGCATCGTAAATCGGTGTCTATTTCCACTGAGTTTTTTATGCTTCGAATCGGAAACGATGTTAAACACTTATCGGCCTAGTTTGGCAAGTTTAGATGACCCTGTTTTGGGAAAAAGGCAAATATTTCCATGGACCGAACGTATTATCCACGGCCGGCAGATCGCCGAGGGTCTTAAAAAGCCAAAAGGAACGGCGACGTGCTTCCGGACACCGAGGATTTGTGTTGAAGGCATTTGCGGTTCTGGAAAGTGGTTGGGAGAATGGGAACCCGTGAAATCCGGTAAATGACTGCTGAGAAAAACGAGCGAAAAAGGAAGGCGATTATGTCAGTCACTTCAAGAATTGAAAAGTTCAGATAATATTTTGGGTCTTTCTGAAAGTAGCGGCCGCTTGCCTCAGAAATTTATTTCCCTCTGTTGAGTAGATCAGAAACCCTGTCCACCGTCAGCTCTATTTCTTTGAGGGTAAAGCAATTGGAAAAAATAATAGAATCGTTAAAAAGACCGCCTCTAAGTGATCACATTAAGGAAATTGAAGCAGAATGGTTACTGGTTAGCTGTAATTGAACTAAAATAATTTTACTTCACATTCGTTCATAGAGCAGTGAAGTAACTCGAAATAACCTGTAGAGTTATCGAAAGAAATATTTTGGATTTTACAATTCTTCAATGAACTTACATTGCTACACCTCTGTGATGCTTCCGAAAGTCGTTAAATTATATAAACCACGAGAATTACGCATTCACGTCTCCTTCTGAGAAGTATGCATAAATATTCTCCTACAGTCGTAATCATGGAGTGAGATTCAAAGACTTATGCCATCATTCTACTAAATGCTTTAGGAGTATTAATGTGAGAGATTGACTTACTACTAGATATTATGGGCGCGATGAAAGACGGCCTTTGAGGATTCGGTACTTCACTTGTATTAAATGATATAATATCCTATAATATTATTATCGAATTTTCGCTCCTAGGATAACTTCATTCATTTTTGTAGTAATGCTTCTTACTTGCAGAAATGTTAACAGATTCGTAGAAATTAACAAAGCTTGAAATTTTTCCTCTAAAACATAGTTTGTGAAGATTGAACACCACTAGGTTTCGACGAGTAATCGTTACATTCAGGTGTCGATAGGTCACGTTTTGGCGAATAATAATAGAATCATTCTAAGATAATCTAAAACTGCATATCATATATTTTTTATTCCCGTTTCAAATTAAAGTTAACTGATGTCTTTCGATTGTGTAGGATCGAGGGATTTATTTTTTGGCATTTCGCTTGAGGTAAGATAAGGATGAGATGAAATTTCCACAAAATGTCGCCTTGGACTGTGAATCATGTTATCAGTTTCCTCAGATTCATAATTCTGACGCTATGTTTTTCAGAAGAAAGCTTTTCTATCAGCACAGCAGTCAAAATACAAAGAGCGAGTTGTTAATACCTGACCCAATTGGAGAGACATTTAGCAAACGTGCTTTAAATATGGGATTCCGGATTACTTAAGTAAATAAGATACTGCTCAATAGAGGAGTATCAGTTTTGGCAGAGATATTCATCTGTCCGTTGAGCGTGAAAAAGGAAAAAGACCTTTCAGTAGCGGATGGATGAGAGTGCAGCTGATGAGGGACGTCTGCAAGTGTGATGCGGAAGAGAGATCTCGGCATATTAACGATGAATTATCAAACGATGACGCCATCTTGAGTCGTCGACCCTTGGCGCGACGGCATTATAAAACAAAAAAGGATCGAAATACGATCTGGAAATCTCCGCCCGAATAAATAACTCGTGGTAGAATAAAGGAAATGGTTCCTCGACTATCGCGTGTTACACGCGCATGACTAACCTCCTTCGTTATATGGCTTCGAGATGTTTACAGCGCGCGTAAATAGACCGAAATACGGTAAAGTATTTCGAGAAGGGAAATAGCATCCTTTGTGTTCCTCTCCCCCTTCCTTTGAACGCATCTCGCAATGGATGACATAACTCATGTCCTCATAGTTGTAAAGATTCGGAGGATTCGTAAATATTAACGCCGGAACGACTGCTTTCCTTAGTTATTCACAACAAATTCGACGCGGAGTGCATATGCACCCTGCAAGCAGCCTTTCGGCGAATGGCAGGGGGTGCATGCGTCGTGACTGCCCTCATATTGTCGCGTGTCGGTAAAATTAATTCTCGTAATTTCAGCATTGAAGTATGCATGGGATTCTGACGCCTTCAAAATGATAAATATTATTAGAACGAGGTGAAGCCTTTGAGCTGAAGAATATGCCTTCAGAATACAACAATGTACCCGAAAGGCCTTCCGCTTGGGGCGCCAAAATCCCTCGGTCCATGGCTGAAACGCGCCCTGAGACTGTTGAAAAACAATACTGGAGGTAAATATTCTTTCATTGTTTCTGCAGTCTTCGGACGTTGTATCAGAACGTTTTTTTCCATCGGAAGGCGAAGTGAGGGAGCGGAATTGCACCTTGACCTTATTGTCGGCATTACAAGCGAGGATTACCCGTCCGATCGGCTGTATGAGGAAACTTGACTTACGAGCCGCTCCAACGCCCCCGGCAAAAGTCATTTCAAAACATCTGCCGATCGCATTGCGCAGCTCAGACGTAATTTCCATCGGCCTCTCTTTCTTAGAAATACCTTCGCCGTTTTGCGTTTCTTTTTAGAGCGATTAAAGCGCCGAGTTGGGTGTGGCCGAGAGAGATACTATTTTCATTTTAATGGATGCGTAATGTGGAACTTGGGTGTACCGCGGATCGTTTGACGATGCAGATTTGCTCCACTCCACGGATCGACGTTGGTGGTTTTCGTAATGGACAATAATCTCTAACTCCTCCGCCTATCTCCCGATTAGATCTCTAGTCTGTTTCTTTTTTTCAGAGGGCCGACATAATCTGATCTGAAAGCGGTCGGTTTCCATTCCGATTGGAAAAGTTAGAAGATGGAGCAACAGTTTGAACAATCTTTAATATTATTTATAAGGAGGATCTATGAATTGT
Source organism: Sympetrum striolatum (assembly GCA_947579665.1). Lineage (NCBI taxonomy): Eukaryota > Metazoa > Arthropoda > Insecta > Odonata > Libellulidae > Sympetrum > Sympetrum striolatum. The sequence goes on from OX388346.1 coordinate 6,202,263, forward strand.
GTAGCAATGTTATAGCGGCATAGAATATCTATTTCAGTCCATCTCCAGTTAAAATAATTATTTCTGGAATAATTCTATAATAGCGCAACCAAAACTTCGAATAAACTGTCAGAAGTTAGCAATTTAGGAATAAATCTATCCGTAATTGCTTGAAATTCCAATGTTCAAGTAATATTTCTCATCAAATGAGGGAAATTTATCATCAAATGAGGGAAATTTATCATCAAATTTATAATATAAATCGAGTTTAAAGAATACTTTGAATTACTGTTAAAATACTTTCTTAAATCTATGCAACATTACATTTATTATTTCACGTAGACGAATACAGCTCAACTGCATACATTTATAATATTTTATCCTTTGCTATTCACTATTTACCCTTGTATTCTTATTTGATTATTTCCGTTTACTGTTTTTCAAATACAATACATATTTTGCAGTATAAACTTCTACTTACACATTTTGACTCCAGCTTTAGCTTTTGATATTTAGCGAAGAAAATCTAAATGTAGGCGCTCAGTACACCTTTATTTCCAAGTAAAAGCTTGTGGCAGTCGTTTGGCTAATGAAATCCTATTTTTACATCTTGCCTCACACGCTGCGTAAATAAGTATATTTTATATTTATAAATACATTTTTAATTAGATTGAAAACGGCATCAAAATAAAAAAACAGATTTCCATAATATTTCCTCTCGAGTCATATCTTGAAGTAACGCCAACATATCTACAGCCTAGCAAATATATGTCCTATAACCACGACTTTAACCCAATGATTTCCTGCAATGTCATTCCACGGGTATCATTATCATCGGCTCACAACAGAGGGAGCATTTTTCCGCCTCTACGAAAGAATAAGTCGAGTTATCCATCATCATAGCACTCGCTATGCTAATGCGACGCCCACTAAGGCAACGCTTTACATAATTAGATTTATCCTCCCTAGAGAGAGCTGCAGTCGTCTTAATCGATTCGCACTTTGCTATGGGTCTACTCAAGCAGCCATAAAAGTCCTCAGACGTCTCCCTCGCGATTAACAGAAACATAGATTTATACCGGAAAGTGAGGCATTCACTGGTTCTATCTTTAAGACAAGGGTGACCTAACTTTAGCGATAAAGGCTTTAGAAATCACGATAAAAAGGAGATTTCAGAAGAACGCAAATTCAGGTTATCGCCATAATAGGCCATAACAGATAACCCATGAAAATATTAACATTCATCATTGTAAAAATAGAACTGAATTCAATCATCTTGATCAGAAACCTTTACCTTTTGTAAATAACATCGGTTACTATGGGAGCTCTTTTAAGGCTCCCCCATAGGGTATTTTGCACATTATATCGGATGAAGATATTTAAACCAGAAGATCCGTATTAAAATATATTATTTGTATCTTTACACCGTCGGATTGTAAACCGAGGAATAAATACTAACGACTGAGTTGATTTTGTGAAAGTTTGTCTTTGCTTTAACTGAAACCTGCTTTACTAATCGAGTTGTCATGACTGGATGTTAACATTTTCTTCCAACGATTATCTGAGTCGGAGTTCACTATCCCCGACACGCCTAAAGGTTAATGTAGGTTTAGATGTAGAATTTGAGGCTTCCAATCGTTATTAAAACTACATTATTACAGCCGGTAACTAATACCCGAGGTGAAAGATGCGGGAATATTCGATTTCCATATTGTGTTTTAATTAGTTTGCACCAAAAAAACATGATTATCCATTAATTAAAATTAATAGCGATTGTGGTTGAAACAGAGCGACAATCATAATATATGTTTATGGTATTTAGAAGTATTGAGATATATACGAATGCCATTTATGAAAGAGTAATCAAAAAAAAAAATGGTTGAGGAAGTTTGAGGATTTCTACGCACAGAATTAAAATATAAAGCTAGGGGAAATTCTAGGGCAATTTTTTGCAAAGACTGGTTTCACTTATCAAACAATTATTGCAAAAATGTCACGGGATCATATATTTAGCATAAGTAGATCCTAATCAGTGGCAACAGATATAACTTTTGCTGTATACTCAATGGACACTTTCTTGACCAAAATCACACAGCTCTCTATCGCCGAAAGGTAGAAGAACAAAAGAAGGTTGACAGAAGACTGACGTGCTGCCCCGTCGCAGTCCTTAAACATCTCCGTAATCTGAAAAAGGAGTGTGGAGGCGATGTGCGGTGCCTTAGAAGAGAAACCTAATTAAAGCCGATCGAAAGTGGGCGGGAAAGAGATCGCAATTTGATTTTCCGTTAGGAATTCGGAATTGCTAAAGAGAAAGGTTCGAATGTAAGAGAAGAAGGGATTCTTTCGCGACCAGCGGTGGAAAGCAAAGCAAGGCAATCAGATGTTATCAAATAGACAGAATTTGGTTATCCTTAACGTAATAAATTACACAATTCATACTGTAGAGAGCAGTGATATATTTATTTAATTATAAGGACTACAAGTAGGCTCTAGGCCAGGTGTTAGTCATCTTTTCTTAGGGGGAGAAAATACATTACCCTGCCTGGTATTCACCCTAGTTGAGAGAAAAACCCCCAAAACCTCCCAAAGGCAGTATTTATATGTATGTATGTATGTGTGTGTATATATATATATAAGTAATTGTAGTAAATAACCTGTGGGCATTTTATTTTTCTTAATGGAATATATTGGAACTTGCCATTGACGTGAGTGTGTAAAGAACTCATTCAGCCGTGAATGCAACTCGATTGATACGAAATAGAAATACACCAACAATACCAAAGATATTATGATTGATATACCGAATCTACAGCGGCTCTAACTTCACTCGTAAAATAGAAGAATACTGGAAAAAATACCTTCCGAAAAGTTGCAACTCAAAAATTCAAAACAGGATTAAAAGAAATTAGAAAATGACTCGCTCCGGGGTGTCACCAATCATTAAATTACTTATTTTTTAATTCATTCGATTTGGAGTTCATTGGACACTAATTTGTACGTTTCTCTGGAGCTTCATCTCGTAGAGAAAGGCAAACTGACACGATTTATCCAGGTAAAGAGATGAAAGATCTATTTTGCATTCTTTCCCCAGCATCCCGTGGACTCAAATTGCCCACCGGAGTGCGTGGCCACGCCCCTTCCCCCTCTCCCCTTCCCCCTCTCCCCTTCCCCCCCTCTCCTCCAACGAAAAACACGGCACTTGCGAGCACCGTGCCTCCCCCTTCATGCGCTGTATTGGATTTCCCCCTCCCCCCTCTTTTTATTTTGATAAGGAGAGACCGCTTATGGACTGGGGTCCATAACATCGCGAGCCAATTAAAGAACGAGAGGGTAATTGGTAAAGAAAAGAGTTTACAATATACAGTGGATAATGTAAAGGAGTTCCTTCACCTTTTAAAGAGCGTTACACATTGGAAAGAGAAATACAGTACCATTAAAGTACAAATACGAGTTTGTGAATACGAAGTATCTCTTTCCTTTTCGTTACAGTATAGATGACAGGTATGGTGATATATAAACAGGAAGTTTCTCTATTTTTTAAATATAGGTTATAATATATAAACTGACGATTTGCACCTGACACTCCTGATTATTCAGAAAGCATTGCGAACCGCATAAATTCTTGCACGGGATCGTGCAGTCATGAGAAAATATAAATCATGAAGTCGGAGAAAGATGCGGAATATAACAATTGTATCAGAATTAGGTTTAACTATTAAAATTAAGTTTCATACCAAGTATCTCATTACAGACATTAAAAAGATCGTCGCACAGAACAATCGAGGATGTTGATATTTAGTTAGAAGATTTTCTGCTTCGATTTCGTTTCCCTTTCACATATTTCACACAAATTTATCTTCAGACCACGAACTTAGAAAGTATAGGACTGGAAACTGCTGAAATTTTTTGGCTCCCTTAATGTCCGCATCCGCGAGATGGCAGCCGCGAGATGGCAGCACTAAAGCTCGCCCTTTAAAACCATACTCTCATATGGAGTAAATGGAAAACACAGCACGATTATGATACTTTTTCCCTGTTTTTCTTTGTGGGAGTAGTACATACGAAAGATGGAATTCAGAGTTAGTGATTTATCCATTAATAAGTACTTAAAACAATTGAATAAAATGGGCAAATTAGTAAATCCGAAGAATAAGTGCAGGTTGCCTTCAGGGCACACCACAAGTAACTTGTGAAAACATTATTCGTAGATCAGCGAAGTGTTCTGCTTGGATACACGGAAAATAATTGATCCTTAATAAATTACCTACGTTACATCTACTTTCAACTAGGCCTTTTAAAACTAGAATCGCAGGATGCACATGGGTGGTCTGAAAAGTTTCCGACATTTCAACATTTCCCGACATGTTTTCTGAAACTTTCTGAAAATTTTCTGAAGATGTCTGAAGAATCTGGGGTTGGAAACTTTTCAGACCACCCTCGTATATACATTTCCTGAAAAAAAATCGAAGTTCCCAGAAATAGTCTCCAGGAAATGAGGAAACAGTCAAATATTGTTGAAACATGCATAAATCCAAGAGTATCAATTTTTAATGACTGGCGTGGACTGCATTTTATCTTGGGGTGCCTGAAATGTGAAGTTAGGTTATACAATATACAAACATAAAGGATAGAGTGGTATGAAACATTTATTGACCAAACATTAAGTTTTAGACAGTTTCGCAAATTTCCTGGAGACTATTTCTGGGAACTTCGATTTTTTTTCAGGAAATGTATATACGAGGGTGGTCTGAAAAGTTTCCAACCCCAGATTCTTCAGACATCTTCAGAAAATTTTCAGAAAGTTTCAGAAAACATGTCGGGAAATGTTGAAATGTCGGAAACTTTTCAGACCACCCATGTGCATCCTGCGATTCTAGTTTTAAAAGGCCTAGTTGAAAGTAGATGTAACGTAGGTAATTTATTAAGGATCAATTATTTTCCGTGTATCCAAGCAGAACACTTCGCTGATCTACGAATAATGTTTTCACAAGTTACTTGTGGTGTGCCCTGAAGGCAACCTGCACTTATTCTTCGGATTTACTAATTTGCCCATTTTATTCAATTGTTTTAAGTACTTATTAATGGATAAATCACTAACTCTGAATTCCATCTTTCGTATGTACTACTCCCACAAAGAAAAACAGGGGAAAAGTATCATAAAGGTGCTGTGTTTTCCATTTACTCCATATGAGAGTATGGTTTCAAAGGGCGAGCTTCAGTGCTGCCATCTGGTGGCTGCGGACATTAGGGGTGTCAGCCGATTAATACAGCCAGCATATGGGGCTTCAGGGGCGTGCTTCAGACTAGTCCTTAATTTTTCTTAGCTTTTTCCCGTGCACGCACTGCTACTTTGACCAACCAAGAAGTATACCGCTCCAAACTTTTCGCCAGTTTGAAGTCGACGCATTTTTCTGGATTCACATGAAAACTACTTTTATTACACAGCATTAATACCCAAAACTGACTTTACCAAGATAGTTGCGTGTTCGTCAAGAGATATTCCTTAGAAAAAATATTCTTCGGAGTAGATCTTTTGATTCAGATAGCCAATTAGAGATGCTTAAGAACAGTCGAGAAAGTTCGGAAAAACATGAGTCACTCGGATACCTTGCATCATCGCGTTGAATGAAAGCGATTGGGTGCACATAACTACCAAACAAAACACACAGGTGCTGCGATTTGCTTCGGTTAATTTCACTCAAAAATGACGGTGTAAAAAAGCATCGTTACTCCGAGCGAAAAAGGAAGAAAGTATTCCAACGAGACACATAGCGTATTAAGATTTGAAACGCTACTTCTGGGAATTCCTCCCAACGCCATCTTCGCTTTCTTTGTTCCCATCTTCGGACCACATGTCATTTGTTTTGCAGAGGATGTTTTTTATCTCGTATTTTACGGGAATCACCGTTATTAGGGTTCCTTCCTCATACACAGGCGAGCTACCATTCGCAGTACATCAACCTCTCATTGACGTCATCACTGTTCCTGCTTATTGCACCTATAGAGATGGAACAAGTCTTTATAATTTCTACTTGTTATATTTAATGAACGTATAGTACGTCTCTATTATATTTGGAAAAAGTGACGAAATTTTACTATGACATTCAAACTGCAATTATCAAGCCCAAGTTACGGTTAAAAACGATAGAGATAAACTAACATAAGCCTCTGCTAGGATCATCAGATTGCTCTTTATTCCCTCAGACATCTGAATCGTTGATTCATAGGAGGAGAATGACCCTTTAAAATATTACGCAACTGGTAAGTCTTCTGAACTACCAGTACCTGACGATCTCACATTATCCGAATACCTAACACGCAATGTAATCTTTGTAATTGTAGTAAAAGCAAGAATAGTTTTTTTAAATATTCTTTTCAATTCATTCTCATATGCTTACCTGTAATATTTAATAATAATTATTATATTTGCTAAAATCTACATTGTAACCTACGTAAATTACAAACTGAGGTTAAAATCTTCCTCGAGATCGAGGAATCCTAAATGTAATTTAACTTCGTCGCAGTATGAAATCTTACGTAAATAAATTTCAAGCTTTAAATCAAAGGTTTCGCAAACAGGTCTCTAAAAACTCTTTACATGAGAATTGAAAGAGAGGATTGCATGTCTAGAAACTGCAATTTTTTTTCGAGAATCGCAATTTCTACTCCTCTTCTCGGTCCATCATAACATTAGTTGAAAACGAGTCGTATAAAACCGACTTAAGGGGAAAAAACAAACATAAAATAGTTTTAGGAATGCAAAGCAATTTCCGGAAGTCTAGACAACCTCCAAGTCATACCACAGGTCATACGAACGAAAAAATAGAGAAATAAAGTTATCCCCAAGACCTGAATTTTCAATGACTCTTACTACAACCACGCACTATGTTCATCCCGGATGGACTTCATAAAAATGTCTGCTGACCTTGGACTGACTTTGTTCCGCTTATTTCACGCATGGACCACTGCCACAGACACACCCACTACGAGAAAGGGGAAGATCCGACTGAGACTCTAGCAACCGTTACACCAAAATACAGCACGAATTCTGGAGTTTATGGAGCAACGGAAACAGACGTATGAGATGGCTACTCCTGCTCTATAAGATCAAAAATACGATCTCTTTGCAAAGTTATGAATTACTGACTTTGAAATCTATTGGAGATAAAGCCCTTCATTTACTACTCATCTATTAGAACTGATGCAGTAATTTTCTATCAAAGGGAAATAAATGGCCCTCCCACAATTGAACTCGGGATCTTCGACAAAATATTAGAGTTGATTTCGAATATAGAACCAGGGGATAGAATAGATATGCATAATTAAACGCCATCTAACAAAAAATAAATCGATTTAAAATAAGATAAAAAGAAAAAATAATATACGTAATAAATAAAATAAAATAATAAAAATAAAATAAATTCATTAAAAAACGAGAAAATTTACCTATTATAGAGAAATGAAGTAAAATAGACCCAAAATATAAGTAATAAGATGCACTATAGATAAAGCTAATCAAAGATATGAATGTCAAATACAAAATAAATTACATTCATTTTTTCTGGATCTAAGAAATTCTCATTCCTAAGATATATATCAACAAATCTTTAACCATAATATTCTATACAAAATCTCTCTTCATTTTCAAAGTAAATCTGTGTTTTAGTAAAGAATGTTTAGAACATCTTAAGGACAAATGATTCGAAAAACTGGATATTTCAAAAAGGCTGTATTTTTGTATATAACTTAGGAAACAAAGCTTGCAGGTCACGTTGCAAGAAACAAGTGCTCGAAAAGATGGAGAAATGCGAAGTACCGAAAGACAGGAAAGCCGACAAGTGGAACGTGATAATTCACGCCTCCCAAGATCCTTCGCGATGGCATTTTTTCCATTGCATTCTCTTCTTCGGAGGAAATAGATGAGAAAGACTTTATCTCGCTAACTTCACTCATCGTCCTTCCCGCCTTGGCAAATCATCTCGCGTTTCAAGAGATTCTTTTCATACTTTTTGCATTTCAATTTTCCATCGTATGAAGCAATGGAATAGTTCAGCATTCCTACATCAATACTCAGTCATACCAACAGCGCGATGGATTTACGAGCAAAAACATCTTCGATCAACGAGTATGCAACACGTCTCTCTCGATTGCGTCCAAGGTCTTGTTGCAAAGAGCAACGCATTTCAACATTAGAAGAAAATTTATGATTGCTGGTTTGTATTTGTAAAGATTGCTCTATAAACTAAATTGTATCATTTCAATATTTTATATTTATCGTTTGTTGTTATAAGCATTTATTTTAATATTTACTTCTACTTTAATATTAAATTTTTTAATTATTATTTAAGTTTATTTTAATATTTATTAGTTAGGTGAATTCATTTTCGAAAAGCTTATAAAAACTATCTTTTTCTTAATCTTCCGATATCATATGAGATTATTAAGAAGTAATTTTTTTATAGATTTGAAAAAGGCAAGTTGAGAGTTATGGTTGCAAAAAAAAAGATATAGCACAACAAATCCAAAATAATCTATCAAACACCCACAGCTTTACGTTCTATGATTTTCAATGCTAACATTTCAACCTATTATATTCTGATATATATGATGTAAAGTTCCATTCTAACATCCAAAGACGATAATTAAAGATGAAAGCACAGAAGAAAATTTGAAATAAATTATAAATAATGCTACATGAGGATTTTTTCATTTATCTGAGAAGAGAGGGATTATTAAAAAGTTCATGTTCACCAGTTCACAATTTCTTGGCAGTCTGTTGAAAATTTCTCATTCTGTCATTCGACAATGAAGTCTAAAATCATTGAACGGGATTTAACCACCAATATTTCCAGCAAAAATGGGAAGCGAAGAAGGGCAAGGAAGTATTCAGCTCCTACAGAATCATGTAAAAAACCATCAGAGAGCACGAGGGTTGACATTTTGGTATCGTCCCAGAAGAATGTTAACCAGAATACAGGGGGGAGAAACGCTTCATCTCAGGTATGATCCGCTTGCACATCTTTTTCTCATATTTTATCGGTACATCTTGGCATTCTTTGTACCCTCCTTCCTCATGTTTTTCTTCCGTTTTTTATGGAGATTGCTTTCTCAGGAGCCGACCGGTCGAGAAGGCGTGTGCTGCTGAACAGCTGCTTGCCACGTTACGGCTGCGTCACTTCGGGGCGTTTATGATACGCTGACCTCGGATATGTCCCCGGGGTACGCAATGCGCCATCGAAGGGGAGTTACATAAACACTGTGTTCTCGACAATTGAGATGGGAGGTCACGGAGAGGGTTCATTGCATCGGCTGCAATTCTTCATTTATTACAACCTCCCTCTCGCATTACATGCATCGAAGATCTACCGTGTGAAAAAAATTGCGAGGAAAGGTATTGAATTGTTGCTAACATTTTCGTGGCGGCGTAAAATTGCTGATGTGCCGATTCCGCTAACGGTCAACTCGGATAACGGCCAATCACGCTTGCCAAATTTCGACTCGACCAAAGGCATTTGCGTCAGATAACGTTCTAAATCTGCAAACGTACCCAGCCAGCGATGTTTTCGGATTATGGGAGGATGGGCTAGAATTTTTTCCACTCTCATAACTGATACAGTAGCGCTATTTCGTGGAATATATAATTTTTATACTGAACGGTCTTATATTTTATCTGATTCTCCTTACAACATTTGGTTGCTCTGTCTAGCGAGGTTGGCACAAAATTCTAACATCGTCTTCTAAACACTTTCTCTAAAAATATTGAACTGCTTTAATTAATTTCAGTGTAATTTTCTCTGATCGATTACAAAAGCATGGTCATCTACTTATCCGATTTTTCCTTATTTGCGATTTTCTCTATTTCTAAAGAGAGTAATTTTAAAATCTTTTATGCTGAAAAATGAGCTAAATATTAACTGGTCAGAATACAATTTTATTTTCTATTCTTCGAGTAATATATTCTACTTTATCATAAAATTGGTAAAACGAGAGATACATTTACCAGTTTCTATAATGTAGCCGAATTAAAAGAACTACATATTTAATTTGGTACAACTTAACCTATTAAACCACTAATTATTAACTATTTGATCGTAAAAAGACGATTAACTAAGAAAAAATTCCAAACAGAATTTTTTAGCAATGAAATCTGCAGTACAGAATATGTATTCTTAGCATCAAGTTTTCAGATAAAATCCTTATTCCCAAACACGACTGCATTCCTCTCTATCGTGTCCTTAAAATGATCGATCGGAAATTTGGACCCCTAGGTGCAAAATTGACTCTAATGGTTTCCCAGCTCATTGACGGAAGATGCATCGCTTCAAAATGCGAGCAAAATGTATAATTCTGAGTCAACTTTAGAAATGGACAGTTACTCAAATCGGAAAAGGGATTTTCCTATAACCGCCAGAATCGTTTAGCGGCGTAGAAAAAATCAGGAAACAGAAGCAAGCCATCCAATTTTTTCCACGGAAACGGAGCTTAATGCCAGTTTTTAGCTCCGACGAAACTATTAACGAGACTTTCGCCCCCGGCGGCCGCCGTCCCCCCGGGGGCAGACGGTGAAAACTGCGCTAACAGTTCTTTGACGCATTGGGAGTTTACCCCTCGCTCTCATAGACGCGAAAAGACGACCATTCTCGTGACTAGGCCCAGTGGATACATCCATCCGAGGGATGACAAACGAGCCTTCGGAGTCCACTCATTTCTTTTTCGCCACAATGCCGTGGTTGGAGATTTCTTCCGCGCATCGCAAGCCATATGTCATTGAATGGAAGAAACGGAGAAAGAGGTTTTCCGGTTTCGACGACGATGGCGGTGTTGATACCAATAGAAAAACTGGTTCGGGAGACGAGGCTGATGTTGCCGAAAGCAGTATTCTCTCGTATTTTGGTCCACGCGGACAATCGGATTCTGATTCTTTTGTTTTCGCGTTTTTTCGTTGTTTACGCTGATACTCCAGTCGATTGAGGAGGTGAGAGGTTTATTCTAGCATTCCCTCGTTTTCATGTTTGTTCGTTTAAAATAACACGTTTCAAGGCGAAATTTCTTAGGCCCATTGACTTCCAACTGATTCTTAAACTCTCTTTATGACACTAATTGCATTCTCGAGTTAACAATGAATTTTAATCTCTGCAGACGTTTTTTTTTAATACAAGGAAATTTTCAGGTCTAATTTGTGTAGATAATGTTGATACTTAAAAGATATGATACAGAATGAGAATAATGCAAAACTCGGGTCGACATTGCCTCTTTATTTGTTAACCCCACCTTAAAAGAATAATTTAACATAACGAATAGTTGGTGAAGTTGAAAAAGACTATTCATTGAGTGTCCTAAGGTAATTAATTTATTATGGAGGAATAAAAGCAACGGATTTCTCCACTATAATGTTTCGGTTGTTTTCTCTTCTCATCTGATTCATTTTAAAGCATTCCATGAACAGCGATCCAATCTTCACAAAGTTAATGATCACAAAAACCATGTCGATGATTGTACATACATACTCGTACATTCACAGTAACTGCACATGATCTAAATGTATTACTTCCAAAAATAATCCATGTTTTATGATTCATAATTCTTTATCAGCAATAGTTAATGAAGGAGTGAGCTGCAGGCAGCAAATACATTTTTATGCAACGAAGTTACCTTGAACAAGCGAAAACATTATTTTAATTGTAAAAAATATCATTACCTTCTGATAATGGATATTTGAAAAGGACGGTTTTCTCTTGAGATGTTCCATTGAAAAGATAAGAGAAAGTTTCGAAGAAGAATTCGAAAGAATTTATTTCGATAAATATTGATGAAACCAAGATGAAAGTAACAAAGAGGAAAGTAGCCGAGTGACGTGACAAGTAATCCAAGAGACCAATGGAGAGACATATAAGTACCTGCGCAAGGAGAGCAGCAAGAGAATCATCTGTCCTCCGCCGTTAAAGAAAAGAGAGCAAACTTTAACGACTTCTTATATACGACCCAATCTCCGAAACACTTCGCGGAAAGGTTCTCTTCCGGACTGAAACCTTCACAAAAAGTCTTTCTTAGACTAATTAAACCGGAGAGGTATAAAAATAAAATAAGGAGGATTTTATAATTCTCGAAGCTGGCACGATGAATCACTTTCGCGTAAAAGGAAAACAAGAGAGGGCCGAAATGCGACGTCCGAGGGAAAGCCGAATCCGACAAATTTCGCGTAATTGATTGCGGACGTTTGTGGCAAAGAGACCATTGATCCGTCTTGGGAAAAAATAAAGGAAACCGTCAAAGGGAAATGGAAACTCAAGAGAAGGAAGAGGAAAGATAAAAAAGGGGGCCCGTTAATTTTTTTCGGACGTCTTAAGTTGAAAGACCCCACAAATCGAGGCGATTTATTGATGGCCTTTTCCTCGTGACTTTGATTGCCTTCGGATCTTTCCTTGGAAGAGATTCGTTCCTCTTATTTTAGCTTTTTCCTTTCAACCTAACCCTAAACAGTTTTTTGTCAAATTTCCCTCTTCCTCCGTTCTCCTACGTTCCATCCAATCTACTTTCTCAGCGTTGAGATTCGGAATTCGCAAATATTCGTGGCTACTCCTAAGAATGAGATATTACATACGAACATACCTAGGAATATGATATGTGCATGGATGAAACTAAACTTTATTTTTATCAACTTATCAGCTTTATGATTATGATTATTCGTTATATTGCAATGTAAAACACAGATGACTGTGAATCAGATGTTCATACCACTAAAAATATTAGATTCAACTTGCTATGACAAAGAATAATTTTGTCTTGCTATTTTTTAATCTGTAAAATACCTGTTGAAGTGTGAATTTCTTTTATATTGCAATCTATCGCTTTCTCTCTTTCTTTCAATCATTCCAAAACATTTCGTAGGTTTTTCTCACCTTTCTCTTTATAGGTGTTTCCTGCAGTGGACAAATTATTCTGTGGTTAAAATGAACATATGAAAAGAAAGAAATCACCCAAATGGGTCGTGAGTCTTAAGAATAATCCTCACAGAGATTAGAAACTTTACAAGCAAGGCTTAAACAACTACGGTGTCGGTACCGACTAGAGAAAACTTAGAAAAGGAATACATCGTAAACTTATACTTTACCGTACGGAACAGAAAAGACGACTGATTGCGCATTCTACGTCATCAAGTTGTAGGGTAATTAGTAGCTGGAAACCTCTTTTACAGCCTTCTTCGCCCCTCTTTCCAGCAAAGACTAAAAATGGCTACTTAACAGGGTGAAAGTGATAAAAAACTAAAGTAAAATCAAGTTTGTTGCCTCCAACTAAAGCGGGATTTTTTCCTCGCTCAATCTGGTCGATAACTTCCACCAAAAGCAACTTTCTGATCGCTGGCGAACGCTTTAAAGATTTTCAAGCGATTGAAAATAGATATTCGGCCCTTACTTTTATTCTTTACGTTTTTTGATCGAAAGAAAATGCGGAGAACATTTTGAGCCGCACAGTAAAAGCCGAGCGGATACTTCAAGAAACAGCGATTCTTCTCAAAGGAGATCCCGAATGAGGATTAACTGAAGTTTTACTTAAGAACCGAAGAAACTATCTTAAATCGGATCAAAATACAAAGGCCGAGTATCCAAAACAAAAACGATTTGTATATTTCTCCTAACACGACGTCCGAGCGAAATTGATTCTTCTTACATTCATTATATTCTCGTTTTCTGTCGTAAACATCTCTCCTTCTCTGAATACATTTAGAAGTGACTATTCAAAAGACCCATTCTATGAATCCCAAGCAGAATCCGTAAATTTTTTGACGCGATTTAGAAGGGATTAAGGCTTGAGCGATCGACCTTTTCAAAAGTGCTATTCGGAAGAATGTTTTTATGTTTCCAATCTAGATGAATTCCATTGGATAAAATAAGATAAATATGAAAGCACTTAAACTCTCTGTCATGTGTCCAAGATCCAAGATAGTTGGATTCTAGGCTTACGTCGAAATTCAAATGAAAATGGTAAGGTTTTAAAAAACTGAATATATTTTTCAATTAAGTTCCCTTTGTTCCGCATGAGCGAACACTGAGCAAAAGGGAACTCTCCGAACACATGACGCAATAATAAAAAGAATGATAGCTTCGGAATAATCGCATGATGAAAAAACTTAAATATAAGCCTTGCTTCATTAAACTCCTACGTATAACTCTAATTAGTAATTCATCCCCAATAACAGTATGTTAACTTTAAAAAATGACGAAATTTTTTTACACATATTGGATACATATTTATGAACTTATGTATTCCCTGCGTAAATTTCTCAACAGAAGATGCGGTAACTCAGTGGAATTCCATTCAAACAAAATGAAAATTGAGGGAATCTTTGTAAATCTTTGATTGAGAAGCGATCTAGTTTCCTTGATTTATTTCCGTATTCTATTTTTTAGAATATTTAATGGGACCATTTTTTCGATCAATTTGTCAAGCAAGTGTTCTTATATACAAGCAAATATATAATTGTGCAATTAACAAAACATGAAAAAACCGGATGATTCGTCGATATGAGCACAAAAAAATATATTTAATTTGATTAATAGTTGTATTTGATTGAATATATTTGATATTTGAGACAATAATTGGCTATATCCATGGAACATGAAGCCATGGAGCTAAACCAAGGATGCTAGGATGAAAAATATAGAAATATCCATATTGTAGGCGTGAGGGTGTGAGAGTTATTCTGAGAAACAAATTGCTGCTTCCAAATAATCATCGGATTAAATAAGAAGAATGAGCTTGCGGTCATTCACTAAGCCTTTTATGTGCAATTACTTCAAGTGAATATTCCTATTGGAAAATGAAAGTCCGCGCACGCGCAGAAAGATTTCGCCTCATTGGGGCCACTTATTCCGCCCTCTCTATGGTCTCACTTCTTTCTATTTGTCGAATGCAAATGACTCCTTAGGAAAGACTGACATTAGAAAGTGAAGCCGTGCACTGCAATCGAGCGCAGACAACGTTCCGCAATACTTGTTTCTTAATTACATTATTGGGTGGACGCCGATTCTCAGAAGCTAAGTCGATGGGTTAGAAGGAACTGTGAAATTTAGGTTTATCTGCAGGGTGCATGCAATCCCAGCATTCCCTATAACGGGAATGATAACCCTCAGACACATTCCGCGATCAGTACCTTATATTACACATTATTGAGCGAAAGATTCACGATTACATTAAATCGTAACACGAATTAAACGTGGATCAATTATCATAATAAGTCCTAAATAACTCACGAACTCAGATCCAATGTAATATACCTGATACAAGTCAGTAATGTTCGAAAATGTTTAAAATATTTTCCAATACATAACTAATAGACCACAGTAAGTGGGGGATACAGCCTTGAGGTGGCACATTGCCCTGGAAATATTTTCCCTTTAAAATATTCTTACATTTTTCGGCATTAGAAAGAGGCGTTCATCACATAAAGCGTCCATACACTCCTTTATTAATAAATTAATATATTATTATATATGATAACTGTTCGCAATCTTAAATGGCAGTTCATCACGAATGCATAACTACTGATTAATAATTCCGTTGAGGAGTTAAACTGAAACTTGGGCGATTAGGAATAGGATTATCAAATAAAAGTAGTAACTCAAAAGCCGGTAATTTTCCTTTTAGTTCATACTTTTCAAAGAACCGTGTCTCTTTTCTTGTCCTTCCATGAGAATAGCACATAACATCAATCCTAATTCCCGTCGGTAACCCATTTTTGAAAATGGACTCGCCCAAACCAGAGTTCGTCCACTGCGCATGAACCAAACGATTTCGCGAAAATAGATATGATAATAGATGCACTGTCTAATGAGCAGGTATAATGTAGGAAAGGGTATCTTTTTGAGAACCTAAAGCGTTCCATTTAGTACTGCTCATGGTAATTCAGATCGAAATAATCTCGAGAATCGTTCGCATAATCCCCGTTCGACTTTTGCTACCTCACGTATCTTCGTTCGAGGCTATAGGTGAGAACGGAGATCACGAGACGAATAAGCAAACGGCATTACGCACGGTGGGACACCAAATAACTCACTCTAATAATAGAATCCCCGAATGCGGGTGTTCTCTATGCGGGCGGAACTTTAATTTACGAAACCCCATCACGACGCATCACGCACCAATTAAAAGGAAAGGAGAACGAGTTTAGGAAATTTCCAAATGTTGATTTGCCGCTGAAACACCAAAGCCTAAGAGGAGGTAAAATTGGAAAAACAAGCACTTTGAAATAGATTTAAAAGATTTAAAAAATCGGGTTGAAATAACGATTGTACACATTCGATGAAGGCGTAAGGGTACGGGAAAAAAACTCACATACGTAGAAAACATCTTTAAATACTGATGACTTACTATGGACGCAAAACAAAATTTGCAGAATTTGATAAACCTGCTTAAATTTTGCTTAGCATGCCCAAATATTATAACAGAAGTCAGAAGTTCTTATTATTTAAAGATCTACGCTAATCTTAGATTATAAGTTGAATAAATTGAATAATGTTAAAAACATTAATTTGAACTGAATTATTCAAAATAGTAAAGTTCATCTAAGGTGATATAGTAAAGTACGAAGATGACAATAAAATTGCCGATAGTATCCATGTATGTAGAGCAAATTTATTCTTACAGAAAATTCTAAATAGTAAATAATATTAAATAGCAAACACTCCAATCGAAATCCAAGAGTAATAAGAACATGGATAATTACGAAAAATCAAACAGTAACTGATAAAAACTCAGAAAAATAAATTCATTCGAGCGAATTATTTCGAATATCTGGTGTAAGATGTAGAAAAGCTGCTCCTCAGCAGAGAGCAAAGCGCGTCTCATACGGATAACGTATGACCCGACAAATGTTCACCGACAATGGCCGAGGAGACATGAAACTCTGAATGATCTCCATCAATCCAGATGCCCTTTTATCTCGTGCAGATCTCCGCTGTGTAGCGGCAACGGATCCTTCATAATGTCATCCGTCCTTTGAAGAAATATCGCGCCTTTTCCCGTAAAACGTGTACAATCCACGGGGCACATCCTATCTTCAACATCTTGTACGCTAAGCGCGGGGTATCCCTAATCAAGTCGTCGGAGGATAGAAAGCACCGTCTCTTCCCTTCGCCCTCTTGTGCACATTCGAGCATGCGCTCTCTATTGTTGGCACAGGGGTGCTCTGGAGATGTAATCCATCTAATTTTGTAAACGTAAAAGGAAATATTCCCGCAGAACGAAACATTCCCAAGGATACGGAGAAACTAAACCGTGTTTGGTTGCGTGGGTGTACGTTTGTATTACGTAACTGTATTTATATAATTATATATATTATAAAATTTAATATCCATCTATTACACGTAGTTTGTCTAATAGGTATAACACAGGATAAATTGCATCAACTATCAATAAGAGTTCAAAACAAAGATGACACTACTCCATGGCGATATTTCACATAATCATGCGATATAATATATTTTTGGAGCTGATAAAGAAATAAGCGCAAAGTTGTGATAAAACCAAAGTACGCAATTCCAACTTTTAGAATCTGCATTTTAATTTTCAACAAGACGACAAGAAGATAAAATCTACGATGAGAATCACAATAATTGGACGATACGATTGGTATCAGACAGCTGATGTCCAAGCGATTGTATCAATTTCCATGTTTTCTCGTTTAATTTCCAATGTTTCAAAAAATCAACAAGCTTTTTCCACAGAAAATCTTATCCACTGTATTCAAGCTGTAGCAAGACACTGACGTTGGCATCGACAATTTCTTCATTTAGCGTATCTAACATTTAATCAATAATTCGAAGGAATTACCATGCAGCGACGCAGCTTGTGAGATTGAAACATGCAGAAAGATTGAAGCGTGCAAATTTTCACTAACTGTTATAATTTAACCTCCACATTACTGTCAACTGGTAAGCAATAAAAAAGTCACTTAACTGGAAACGACAGACCACGTCTCCTCACTTTTTTCTTCGGAGAACGCGAAGCGAGAAAAAGAAGAGCAGCCGACATTTTTGAATCGGAAACCATTTTAGAATAACACCACTGCAAAGCCCTGGAGACGCTCTTGAAGCGTTGCATCGCCTGAATTTTAAAATGCTAACGTCGATAACTATCTCCACTCCCTCAAAAGAGTATCACTTGATCGGACGAAGAGCAATGTCAGAATGACCTCCCGACTGCGGTGAGCCACCAATCGATTAGTATTTTCGTTGATTCCTCCAGGGAATGGCGTCCACGCAAAGATCTTGGTCCTCTTCCAGTGGGTGGAGGGCTGTGGTAGAACAATGCTTGGATCTTGAAGGAATGCGGTCGATATCCTGGAAGGCCGCATTCTCGGACACTTTGCAACCCTCTGGGAGGGACAATGGCCATCGGAAAGAATGCATGTTTGGACAACATGACCGAAACATCGGAAAACAGCTTGTATGCAAAGACATTTCGGGAGTAACGTGTTCTGGAATCAAAGTTTTCTGCTTTTTCGAACGGACAAAGGAATGCGATACTCATGTACCACTTGGCCAAGAAAAAGGTCCGTTTCTTTTGAAAGAATCTGATCTTAATCTTGGAGTACATCAAAATAAAAATGCAACTCTCAAATTATATGCAAATTCAAGAATAAATGGTGCATTCTTTTTCTGGAAAATGAATTCATTTACTTATGAGTTAGTTTCGTCCCTAAGACTTTAATTAATTACCTTTACTTGTGAAAATTTATCACTGCCTCTATCAGTATATTATAAATCTAAGAAAAACAAGGAAAATAACTAACACATATAACGTATGAATGTACTTATAATAATACTTAAGTAAATTTTATGTATAAGAAAGTTTAGAATTAAAACGCTTTTGCATAGGAGTGTACAAATTCACTTATTGGTTAACTCCTGAGCGTATTATAATACGAAATAATATACGAATGGGAAATTACTTTTTATGAAACTGAGATTTCGAAGAAGGCTTTACATTTCCAATTCAATGCAAAAAATCCGATTCAGTGTTAAGCTTAGAGAAAAAATACGTAAATATTTAATTTAAGAAAGACAGTAAAGTATTTTAGGATTAAGAAGAAACTAATGGCTTGGCAAAAAGAAGTTCGAAATGAAGGCAATAAGTGCTAGCAAGTTCTCAACTGGGGCGCCGACCAAAAATCCTATTCTGCCACAAAATGATGTGTTACGCTAGTCGAGTGGCCTAACCTAGTTAGCTAACTAGACACGGCGTGGGACTGCACCCTCCAGCAAACCTTAAGGGTCGATAAAACGGCTTTGTTGAAATGTACGTAAACATTTTGGAGACATTTAGAGCCGCCGGGGGTTCAATTTTATTTCGGTCCAGTTTGAGCACGATTTACAAGATCCGGGTGTTTTAGTGTCGGTCACGTGTGTATCCAGGGGATTTATTTCCCCTGATGTTCAAATACCTGCCGAGAATCATCTGGAACGTAAAATAGGATGTTTGTTTGCCTCCCCATGAGACGCACGGATTTCTTTATTTGATAGACGTAATAAACCTCAAACTGGTTCAAGAAGCCTTAAAAAAGAATTAAATTATACCTTTTTCTCCTGTTCACTAATATTGTACTGAGGTAAAGAGTAACATGAAATTGGATCTCTTCGTTTCACCATTTATTCCATCCCAGCACGCTTCATTTACTCCCTTATCGATGCTTGAACAAGTCTTAGATGACTCTGGAGGATTACCCCTTTTTATGTTGTTGATTCGCTTCAGGAGGTAATCCACGTACTCTTACCCGAACTAAATGATGCTTCCCGAGATTAGGTTGCATAGAAAGGTGGATGTAGAAGCATCTTATTCATAACTAAGGCACCCTCTTCAACGACGCATCACTGAATGATAATTTTAACGCGCCATTCCCAAACGCTTATCTACCGTCAGAGAAGGTTTAGCAGGAAACGACAGCATTTTTTCACTCGTATTCGTTAAGGTTCGAGTGAAAAAGAATTATTTTTATATTTATAACCTTTAAAGGAGTTTAAATTTACTAAGATATGCTGATCAATAGCATATTTTTATTTAAATGGTCTTATACAACGAAGGTTTTTCTCGATATTTATAGTTGTCAAGAATCTTCTCAAACAGAGTAATTATTTTCACAAAATATATAATCTACAGATGCGATCGGGGTGATGTCACAGTCATATAAAAAATTTTGATCTATAGAAATATCGAAAAAACTATTTTTGAATAAACATATTGCCCACGAGCGAATTTTAACTTTTTTATTAGAAGGTAACGAGATCTACCTGTTTCAATTACAAAATCGTTTGCTCCTTACATTACGGCAGATTTTATTGTATGAGCCTACGGCAATGAAATAAAACAGTTGAGCAAATGAAATACGCTACCAACCATTTTCTTTCATGAACGGTTACTGCTACTTTAACAAACGAGTTAACAGTTTACTAATGATATACACCTCCATAATCGCTTGGTTCCCCTCGAAATATAATTCTAAAATAAAATGCAATGTTCGTAAACAGATGAGGTTGTCAATAGAGAGTCTATCTTCAAATACAGCAGCGGTTCTTAGCCGAAGGTGTGGGCAATCCGAGAGAGCTTTTATAGGGGTGCGAAGGAAGTTTTTAAACTTTAAGCGAAAATTATAATCAAAATAGCCATTGGAAACGTACATATTGTTTTACATGTAATCATATATCGTATTTATTATAAATGTATTAGTTTGTCACGAAATAAATAAATTATCCTGCTATGAGTCTTTTCCAAAATCAAAAATAGAAACATATTTTTCAAGGAGGTTCGAATGCTTAATTTTAGATTCAAGCGGGTTCTGCCTATTGAAAAGTTGAAGAAAAACTGAAATGAAGGGTAGATTCAGTCGAATGCAATTAATTTAAGAATGTTTTAATTGGATATCAAATGCACACTTTCCTTTCTCAGATTCCTTTACCAGAATGGGTCTCCACAAAACCACCTGAATAAACGAAATATAAGGTTACAGATCCCCAAGGAGTCGTCGTGGATACGAAGCGGTGGAGGTGCCCTTGTTCTGTGCACGCGAATGCTCCGTCACGGCATTTGTACGGACAAGCGCTTGGCAAGATGCTCAAGGCGATAACTCAGGAAAAAAAGATGAATACATTTTCCTAAAGAAAGAGCAGGGTTTCGAACCTTCGACCCCTCCGACGAAAAGTCACGCTAACTACTAGAGCCATCTATTTGCGACACGTGAATGCGTTTCCAGAGGCAATAAATAGCTCAAATTTATGCACATATCTCGAAAGCATTAGCAATCGGAGAGGTGGTGGGGAAACATCTTACAAGGAGATCCAACCTCTCTCTATTTCTCTCCCTCTAACACAAATTTACTCGGAGCAACTTTTCCTATCACTTTTGCCTAACGCTGCTAAATAATGGAACTAACAAAACGAGGTTTGATTACCAACCAGGATTTCCACTTATCGAACGCATCCTTTTTCAACAAACGAACGGAAACTGTGACATCGTGGTACTTAATTCACTACATTAGTTTATGAATTTTTTGATTTTTCAGCCTCATTCGCCGAAGGATAACAGTGTAGTGCCAACTGAGTAGAAGAGTTTCAGAAATAATGCCAAATAAATGAAAACTTTTCAATAGCTAAGAACTGAAACAAAAATAAATTTCATTTCAAGTGGTGCAGCAAATGTGGGTGACCTTTGTGGTCCATGGCTCGGATGTCATGAGCATCATTTTAAGCTGCAGTATTTACATCCATAAAAGTGAAGGAAATGATGATTAAATTTTTCCAACTTTCTTGGTCTAAATATTTTACCAAGGATCGACGGGAAAACAAAGATCGAGTAGGATAAATAACTACAACTACCGATCCTAAAAAAGTTATGAAAGCGTACCATACTTAATGAAGTATATGGACAAATTTCAATTTTAGTCAACTCTCGCGGAGTAAGACTACTTAGACATGATCAAGGCTAATATAAGAGTGCAAAATTTCCCTGCAGTTTACAAAGTTAATTTCATTTAAATTATTTAATCGAGATGCGTCATGTAGCATATATTTAAGGCGACTTTTGTTATAATTAATTTTGCCATTGAAATGATTGACGAAATACAGAACGGCAACCTTTATGCAAAGCAGTAAATTCAAGAACATAAGCATCATTAATTAAAAACAAAATTATCGATAGACTGAATACACTTCTAACTCCAATCAGAATAAACAGTACTTAATAACAATAAGGATTCACGTAAATGGGGTCGTAAAATATCACGTATATCAACTAGTGCAATTGACAAGGAAGAGTTAAAAGGATAAAACCCTTCTGTAAAAGATGGATATAAAATAAAGAAAAACTAACGCGAAGCCATGATAGGCAAACGAATTTAATAACGATGTTGTGACGAAAAAGGTATCGAATGAGCAACAGCACAAATAAGAGCACAAGCAATCCTCGGATTCGAATCAACTCAGAGGACAAATGGTAACAGGCTACACTTCCCCGCACAACGAACACTTTCCTTTGTTCTTACTGTTTCTGCAATTCCGCAATCAAAGGAATTGGCATCCCCATTTGTACACCTCTCTCAAGTGCATCAGCCTCTCTCAATCAAATGCATCAGCCTCTTTAAGGCACTGGATGAAAGGAAGAGATTAATGGAGAACCGACGAGGTCGAGGGTTTGAATCCCGTAGAGTGCACTCGTTTCTGCGTCGTCTCCACTGACAGCGTTAGAGTGGCAACTTTTTTCCGAGATTTAATTTATGGGTTCGCCATCTTTGTTCTTGACGGCGGTTGCTTTGGCTCTCTATGGGGAATGTTGGCAAGTTGCCGGATCACCTAGGCTACGGCTGTCACTTACTATAAAATACTGGCGCGCTGCATTGATTGGATTTAGGAGTTATAAATACTCTTAATCTGATAGTGGATTGCTTGTCGAATACGTTGGCGTTATTGAGTGCCGAAGTCCTGATTTTTATGTAAAACTAACGAGAGGGAATGTGCCCACGACTCAGAGGCTTTCTTTAGAAGTATAATGTCATCACTACAAAACAGAGCGGAGGCTGGTTTATTATGCATGCGCCTTAAGACAATTCATCTTGTCCGAGTCAGCTTTGATTTCAATTAATTCCATTATTTGAGCCCATTTCTTTCGTTATAGTGAGATACATTACTGCGAGGGTGATCGTGGAAAATTCTTCGCGCTAATTACAGTGGCGAATGTTAAAGAAATCGTGCAGTTCCAATTCCTGATCTCATACTCGAATACGAAAATGACACAAAGTTAGCAGTTTAAAATTTACGAAAGCGCAAGTTGTTATACTTTCCGATACGTCACAGCGTGAAGTAACGAAGTATGTAATTGATTCGGATCATAAAACTCCAATTCTTAACATATTAAGAGTTCTTTCCGTAAAAATATTATGTTAACAAATTATATTTAAAAAAATATAATAATACATGTTTTCCGCTTTATTGTTTCTTACTACCACATTTTACTTAAAACTAAATTCTCGTTCTCTATCAACAAAATTCTTATTTAATACGTTTATCGGTGATTGTTCAAATTTCGTTGGCGATATTCAAATAGTTTTTGTCAGAATTCATTTAAAAAATAAAAACATAAAAAATTGCAAAGAAGAACAGGAGAGTTTTTCACTTTTTTATAAGGTTAAAGAAAAAAATCCCTAAAATGTAAATTGATGTACGTAAGAAGTACAAATTACTACTTCAATGAGAGAAAAATCTGTTTCAATCAAGATTTTAAGTTTAATTCAGTAAAACAGATATATAAATGATAATATATATATATATATATATATATATATATATATATATATATATATATATATATATATATATAATATACCTATGATCAAACACAAAATACGTACAAAAGGAAGTTTATTTTTCTAACAATACCTTTACGCTGAAAATTTTTCAAAACAATCTTGATGACAGCGGAGGGACGGATAAGCTTAAAATTGTTCAATATCCGATATAAAAATATTTAAAAGTCGACTACAAGACTGCCCTAAAAATAAACTTGTTTATTTAAATATATCTCTTTGTTGAAAAGTGACTGGCCAGTACAGCAGAGACAGAGCACAAGTAACTAGAGTAAGAACTGCAATCCAATAACGGCAATTACATCAGTAGATCAACTTCTTCGTCCACTCTGGATGTATGATCAATGAGTACTCCAAAGAGACAACGGCCGAACGAATAAAATTTATTGCATGATGAACCTTGCGCTTTAAGAGGATTGCAAAATATACAAGAAATTAAATATGATCCGAGTACATATCACAAAGGGCCCCGAACGTAACGGCGTTACAGTATGTCATCTCGCCTCAGGGGCCAAGACGTGTTTCGCCGACTGCGGCAAAACCGAACGCGAGACCACTTTCGGTCGTTGAAGTCCCCGAAGTAAATAATACTGTGACGCACCCTTAAACGAGTGAATACTCGAAGAAAATATAAAAGGCTTTTGTTTAAGATTTTCCGAAAGATTCCCTCGCGTGTAGCTGTCCCTGAAGCGTAGGCAGGTTCGGAAAATTTCCTTAGAGGATCGCTTTTTCAAAAGTAAATTATGCCGTGCTAAAGGGATGCCGTAGTCGATGAAAGCTTTGAAAGGGCGCCAATTTAACCAGTTAAAAACGACTCGCAAAAGGAGGGAAAAAAAGAGTTTATGGCCGTACCACGCTCAGCTAAAGAGCCGTGATCCCATGTAAGGAAATGGAGAAGCACGCGTGATGGTGCGTGCAGTGTCTGGAATTCGCGGTCTGCAAGAGACACGGAGGGAGGATTACGTACCAGAAGGTCTACTCTCAAGATGAAGGCATACTTTTTCCGGCTTAACACGCCCGATGAAAAGAGGCCTTCGCCTCGGCGATTGCTTGATTTATGCCGAGCATCTTAAGGTAATTTTGGCGAAGCGTTCCCTAAAATTTATGTCTGTGATGGGAGGATTTTATAAGTACCGAATCTAGATTGAGCGAAACTAGCCTTAAATGCTTTTCTCGTTGGCCCTAATTTAAATATTTTGAAGGAAATGATTACAGCATGTATTAGGTGTTCGAGAGAGAGAAAAATTACAAAGGAAATAAACGTATTTTGTAAAATGAAATAACGGATTTTGTGAGTTTTAAACTACTAATTGGTCTTAGGTTCATAATATAGAATAATATTGATGTTCCTTACTCCTCGCTTGTAACAAATATTTGTTTGAGTTGGTTCGAATAAAGCCCTCACCCGAATTGATAAGATTTATTTTCTAAAAAGGAAAATATTTATAGAGACTTCCCTGCCACAGATTCCACGAAATAAAACGTACAAAAACTTTCTTTAGTTACCATAGAGGAATCTATAAAGGTTACGATTGTAAAAAGATAAATCACATTATTTTTTCTTTAAAATGCCTTAAAATTACCTCTTATTTCCCAATCTTTCCTACTCATCTTCAGAGATAAAATTAAAGAAAATTATTCTTATTAGAACAACAACTGATTGAAGGTGAGGTAGATTAGAATCCTACGAAAGGATTCGATCATAAACATTTTAAGAAAAATACTGTTTTAGATTTTCAGAGTAGTTGAATACAAAGGAAATGATGCCCACAGATTGGGTGGGAGCGCAGAAATTGCAAATACAAGTCTAGTGAATCTCCGAAGAATTAAAAATTAGAGATACTTAAGAAGAGTCGAAAATCTAAAGTTTAAAGAGTTTAAAGCGTCCGCTTCAAGAAAATCCAGAGAAACTTAAGATTAGGAAGCTAATTTGAAATACTAGCAGTTTTTATAGCACAAATATTGTTTAAGATTTATTAGGAATTGCTGCGATCACCAATTGGGATCAAGCTTAGAGGTGACAATAACGTATTACAGTTCTGTAGCCTATCAGTTGCACTTGAAAAATTCGCAAATGGTAACTATCGACCAAATCGTCATACGAAAATCAGAGCCTCATTAGGAAAGCGGTGGTCCGCAACATTTAACACGAGCGGAGATTATGAGAAGGAAATGGCGAGGAAATCACAGTTTAAATAATCGGGAGCGTGAACGCGGTTACGAATTCACGAGAACGAGCCACGAAAACACTGGTCGGCCTCATGTGAAATGCACGTGGGCTCAACAGGTGGGAAAGCCGCCGAGGCGTAAATCACGGCGCGATTTTTACCGCTGTGTCGTCATCGAATAAAGCGAACAGATTAAATCTTAAGGCGAGCGAAGGCGGGGAACATCCGAGAAGCGCAATTACGGCTTCTTTTCTTGAAAGACGTTCGGCAGTCGTTTATAATAGGACCGATTTATTGGCTCCCATTGGTTCGATCCGCGGAATTCGTAAGATACGGTTACAGGGAATGGGAGAGAAAAAGATTTAGCGCTAATATAAAAAGGTAGCGGAAAAGAGAATGAATCGGATTAGATAACACCGCTGATATTGGTGGTGGAATGCGGAGTGTACGTATCCTTCGTAACTTCTAAATATTCATGAAATTCATACTGTCAATGGTATTAAATGTCGTCTCATCTTTTCTAATAATAATTTATATTGCTAGCAATTAAATCCGCCGAGCGATATATCTGAGCTTATGTACATAAGAATTACCTCTTAGGATTAAAATACTGGATTTTCCACTAATGTATTGAAAAGAAAATGTACCATATATTTGCTACATAATATAAATAAATTTTAAGACAGAGCTGAAAGTGCATACTCTACCAGTCCATTGTATAAGTGTTTTTATTCCCTTTTCATAATTTTAAAGAATTTTGGCCACATAAAAATATGCTAAGAAATGCTTGTTTCTATTATGAAAAAGAAAGATGTTCAAAGAATCAGAAACCCATAGTATTTCTGAATAATGTTAAGGTGAGGCCATTGGTGATTGGGGCAAAATGATAGACCAATTGTTTTGCTGCAATCAAAATGATTAGTAGAGAATTATATGGGCGTTTCCCAGCATAAGATTGTATGTACGGCAACAGAAGAGTACGCAGTTTTTGTAGTACATGTTATTTCAACTCTGCTCGATTTTTTGTACAGAAGAATGGCGATTATAATACAATCCCCAATAAAGTCCCAATGCGTACATCTAAATTCTGGTATTAAAGATACAATACAATCGAAAGAGAATTTTGGGTAAAAGTAAAAGTTTTAGTAAAAGGTTTTCATAGTTAAGGGGATTTGCCTCTCACAGAAACAAGAAAGGTCCAGAGCAACTCATCTCAGGAAGAGTAAGCAACCCTTAAACCTACGATCACAGATTTCGTGTGAGCTCAAGAATGCAGGTATGCTGCTAAATATATTCCAAATCCTTCTATAAAAATCGGAAAGCATCAAAGGAAAACTGAATATCACACTTGAGACAGTATTGGCATCTATAGGAGCGATAAATATATTTTAAACTCAAAACTTCCCTCAAAGAGGAATGAATATCCTCGGTACAAACAACACAAAACCTCCTTACATGTTGACAGAATAGGTCTCTGCTCCTCTTGCTGCTCTGCCTCTTTTCTTTGGAAAATACTGTTATTTGGATTCGTGTCGAGCATCTTACTCGGAATAATTTACTTTCACAATTTCATTAGCACTGGTGTCGCTTGTCACGGTAAAAAGTAAAGTTACTTCGATCAAAAGCTCAGTAAATGTCAGATTAGAACATCCCATAAGAATTTTTCTGATATTTTTTTAGTACTTGTTGATAGGTATTTAGCACCATTAAAGGGAACAAAATATCACTATATGCGTGTAAATCCACGACTATATCTCTTTTAGTTACATTTAACTTTCAAGAAACACCTTTCCAAGAATAAGTATAAAATTTGGAAGACCTTATAAATTGGCCATTTCTCCTTCCAAAACCAAGCAGAAAACAAGAAATTCCCTCGCGCCAAAAATGGCCAAAAGATTTTCACGACTTTTACGGCCTTAATATTGAAAGTCTTATGTAGCCTCGGATATCTCCTGCAATTGGTAACCATCCACCTTTTCACCAAAATTCCTCCTTGTAACATATATAATGAGGACATTCATTTAGAACAACCCTGAAGTCGATAACGATAAAGATGCGTGAGTATCGTTTCAGAATAAATTTCATTTTAAGACAGAACAGAAAGTGCATACCTTACCACTGATACGAAAATATATCCGCCATTTACAACAAGATTTTGAAATCAGGATTAGCAGTTTTTCGAACAGGAGTTCTTCGTATATTTCTCACCGAGAATCGGATCAAACTGGTTTCCAATAACCCGCTTGAGCAATATTTTGAATACTAATGAGTGTTCTCCCAAAATAAACGACAATATCGTAATGAACAAGGCAATAAAACGGATTCTTAACGAAGGATGCGAGTGAATGGAGACCATATTCAGCTTAATTCCACTCGAGTATTTCGGGATGTTCTCACCTCTTTAATGCGAAGATGCGGTAATAACCGGAGCAGCAGCTCGTAAATATTTTCGTCTTCACTCTCGAACTTGGATGCCTCTTTTACAGAAGACCTCCGAAATACATTTCATTGCCTCGAATACGAAAATATTAATTCGCGAAAACAATTTTTGTTAAAACTAGATTCGAATAACTTCAAACAAATCAAACATTTGTTACCGATGAGTATGAAGTAAGTCAAATCACAGCTTGGAAACGACTTAAGTCATAACATGAGTCAATAAATTGAAAAACAAATTAAACAAATTACCAGAAATATTCTTTGTCACGTAAATTTACTAGCATGTCAAAGTGTTATCTTTTCGACTCTTGCCAAGAGAACGTGGTTGTGACAAGGTAGAAACCGAAATATCCGTAAGGTGGTAAGAAGAAGAAATTCTGACTTACGTTGATCAGAAAAATAGACGGTTAAAAATAAAAGCTTTTAAAAGAAATCTTCTCGAACTTAACTTGGTGGTATTCCATTTCTAAAACCAAGGAAGTGTTCTGTATGGATAAAAGAATATTTGTTGCTTGAACCTCTCTGAGATTTTTAAAAGCTTTTGCTAAGTATAGTTGAAACGGTTAACGGCCAATGAATATACAATATTGTAGAGAAGATCGACATTCAAAAAAATGCCTTTGCAGTTTTATAACTAATCACATAGTTATCATCAATCTTAAAACGATATTCAGGAGAGGTAATATTGAAATTCCATTTAAGAAGAGAATAAGTGAAGGTACATAAATAACTATGAGGCAAACAGAATCAATTTTACATAAACAAGCAAAACATAAATATCAATTTCATGCTAAGATTTAATCGTAGAAAATTATAATAACTAACTAATTTCCGGAGCCCAAACGCTAGAAGACATCACGTATCTTACGCAGAGCGAACCCTACTAAACGGCAAAATAACTGAAAAAAGCAAAAACGAAATTCAGTAGAAATGTACGACAGCCAAAGGC
Source organism: Sympetrum striolatum (assembly GCA_947579665.1). NCBI lineage: Eukaryota > Metazoa > Arthropoda > Insecta > Odonata > Libellulidae > Sympetrum > Sympetrum striolatum. The sequence continues at coordinate 6,231,646 of OX388346.1, forward strand.
GTGTGTGTGTTGAAAGGCGAATATATAAACAAGCGAGATAATTCACAAAAGGCGATGTCAGGCAAAGAGTTGACCCAAAATGGAGGCCTTAGAGAGTGGCTTTCCACTCGTGTTAGATCTTTCGCCGTTCGCCGATAGAAGAGATAAAAAAGGACAGTTCGAAGGTGGGACGCAAAAAGGCTTTCGAAAATGTATGCAAAAATATTCAACGACGAAATGAACGCGGCTATTTTGGCAGTCGATCAAGTTACGGGCAATGATAAGCGAAATGGCGAGGCACGCAATTAAGGCACGAGAGGAAATCGGGAGTTAATTTCAGGAATTGTAGGTATAGAGATACGTTGGAATGGAAAAGATAATGCAATACTAAATAGAGGATCGAAGAATGCAATCAATTGAAAATACTTATCTTAAAAAGGGTTTAAATGAAAATTTATGAAGGAAATTAAATTGAAATTAATTCACTCTCATCGCTGAAAGGGATTAAATGCTAGAATAATTCCAAATGTAAGTTGTAATGAACGGAAGTCAATTATCCAATATCGAAACAAGTGGATGCGAAACTCAAAAGAAAATTTTTAACTTTCACCACTAATTTCGAAGAGCAACAGAAATTATCACATACTAATTTCAATGATTGAACCAAATGACTCTTATCCCCTTTAATTTAGCTAATGATGCCTTGAATTTTACTTCTGCAATAATATCATCTCTACAGTCATGCGAGTAATTTCCACAATAATATTCATAGCATTACCCCTTTAAAGACTTCCTAGTATTTTGCTTAGAATTTGACAACGAATAAGATCGTGAATTTCACTACCATTGTATATCTTCACGATCACTGCATACCCGCTAATTCTACCAAGACGGAATGGAATTGTAAAGCTTAATTTGATATGATTTCATGAGGAAATCATCTTTAATCGGTTATCCTTGAAAAGAAATTCCTTTGGCAAATTTCTAAATCCGTTTCTGATTTATACGAAGTAAATTTTTCTTATCGAACTGTTGAAAGAAAAAGAAGGTTGCGATTGATAGTATAGGGGAGATCCTTTATAAATTACATCATGGATATATTGTGTATTGTTAGATCCCGGCTGAATTTCATCAACTTTCCAGTAGACCTTCGATGGTAGTCGTTGAACCCCTTAAACGAGTCAACATCTGATCCAAACCAACTCCAAGGTTTCGCACTTGCGAACTTGAGCGCCAATATTTAAATAACCGCTCGTTTTCCTCCCAACAATAGAAGCATACCGAGGATGGAACCTATAAATTGCAAATGAAGACTCAGTCACCTTCAAAGACACGAAAATCAAATCCCAAAGATACCGTTCGAACTCCCGCGTAAATAACCGCGACATTTTTAATTTCCAGACGCCCGTAATAAAAGCCGAAATGGTTTCCGTCCAGCATCTGCCACTCAGGGCTAACTTTAGTGCTCAGCTGAGGCGAAATGATTCATGCGAACTTTTTTAATATCCGGAACAAGCGGGAGATATTTGTGGCATCGGGAGGAATGAGATTACAACGAAGAGGTTAGCCTCGTTGGAGACCGCGTGTGTCCTCTAATGAGCGCGACATCTGATCCCCTTTATTGCCTCGGCCGTGTCGATGATGGCCGAATCGCCATAATAAAAATTCGTCAAGTTTAATCGCGCCAAACGCAAAAACAGAAAGAAGCATTAAGAGTGTAGAATATGTATAATAGAGCCATAAAACGAAGATGAAGTGGAGGATATTTGGATGCTCATCGCGCTAACTTCTCAATAATCCGGTCATAAAATTACGATAACATCCGATGAAAAAGATATCAAATTCTGCAGTGATAAAGTCTGGATGGAAAAAACAAGACCGGAGCGAAATGATGGAAGTATTCGATGGATACATAAATGTCAGAGACCGCCGTTTAATTCCGATGAATATTTAAATAATAGAAGCTCGATCGAGGAATCCGGTTGGCGACTATCTGGGTTTCGAGCTCTCCCATTTTTAATATTTCGTGACTTGGATGGCGGTGGTATGGAGGATAATCACGAGAGGAGATTAATTTCCTAGAACAGAACAACAGATTTAGAGAGGCGTGCCTGTAGATGAAAGGCAGGTTAAATGTGGTCAGTGATTAAACGTGAGGAATTGGCGAAAGATGTGAAAATAGCTGAGCACGGAGGTACGCCCACCTTGTCTTGTGGTAGCAAAAGTTGGGTGTGTCGGGAGAAGCGTATGAATGAACTGAATGGAGCGCAAGTTGTAAAAGCGGCAGCAATAAAAGGAGATTATGATAACCACCGACAATATATTTCTATGAATCGGTATTCAATAACTTCCAACTTCCTCATAAGGTGAAGTTGGTCTTTCATTTCGTTTCAGATCTTGTTACTTTGGTGAAGTTTATTGAGATACCACGGCCAGAACAAATTGGGAAGGGATCCGCAACATGCAATATAGATTTTTATTTGAAAGTGGGATATGTTATCGTGAAAAAATCGACAAGAATTTAAACGGTATTGCGATTCATCATTAATTTTTACGAAAAGAATTAGGTTGATGTTGCTACAAATTATGTTTTGGTAACTACAACAACTCCTGCGACGCTTATTCTAATTTAGTTTTCTCACTTCGGTCGCTGAATCGTCATCTGCAACAGTCATCGTAGTAATCCTCGTCTTATGAACGCTATGGGTCTTCTTTGAACATTTCCTCTACGGGGAGGAGAAAGAAATATTCAATAATTTCTACGCAAATAACAGATTAATAACGTTCTCTGTTAAATATTACGAAAAAAAGTTAGATGAGATTTTAATTTCAGTTAAGAATTATCTTTCGAGAATAAGGAAAAGTGGAGGATAGAATATGATATTAGCATGCCAACTCCGAATGGGAAACGCCACTTTAGCAATTGATATGAACTTATTTATGCGAACTTTGATCCGCAATTTGAGCGATAAGTTTGCTGCTACTTCAAAAGGTGCTATTGGACACATCTAGAAGCCGAATTTCCGTCCTCCAAGGTGCGTACTTCAGTCACAAAACAGCCTAACTACTCGCACACATTTTCCAATGCAAATTGAAGGTTTTATTCGCACGTACGCATAATTTCCGTTTGTAGCGAGTCCTCAACTAAAACAAACAGAGGCAGAAAAAACATCGAAAATCCTTTAGCTTGGGCGAAAATAACAAAAAATAAACAAAGAACGTCATCGCGGGGCTGAGTTACATGTTTACGATTCATTTCAAAAGTGTCAGGCATCGCTCCTTATCGCTGGAGAAGTCGGCAATCCGCAGTGGGAAGGCGAAATAAAAGCGGTTCGTCATCCAGAGGGATGACAGATGTCTTCTTCTGCATTCCGCTCTCAGAGTGGAAACGGTCCTTGGAATACATCTCGGAGATAAGTTTTACAGAAATTCTTTGAATTGTTGAGCTGCTAAGTGGACCAAAAACGCGTAGGGGAAAACAAACAAACCTTTAAATGTGGTTAATGTTTAAAGGCTACTTTCCCATTAATCATAGAATTGGGTTGAAAAAAAGTGTCCTAAACTGCAGACTATTTTTATTGAAGATAATCTAATAATATTTAAAGTTAGATCGTAATCTAATTTTATCAAATTTCAACTTATCAAGATGGTTCCTGGTCTTGTTTTGGTCCACGTCATTTTTTGCTTCATTCGGTATTCAATTAAACGCAAAGGAAAATTCCATTTCTCCATTCGAAACCTCATTTATTCCTAGTGAAAAACAATGTGGGACCAAATAAATCGAATCTCATTTTAAGAATTTCAATGTTGATGCCTATTGCATACAATTAAAGTGGTCATTGGTAAGTTCATTATTTCTTTTAAAAGATATTTCAGTTGTAACAAATGGCAAAATTCGGGTTATTACTTATCAAGTTTAATTTGTATCCTCTGAACCGTGAGCCAATAAGATTTTAGCAACTTCGGTCAACTATATCCGACAAACATAAATGGGAAATTAGCTTTTCCGACTTTCTTACGCAAGGCCATCAACTTTCACGAAGGACTCTTTTAACAGTTGGAAATGCGTAGAAGAAGCGAGTGTTCGGCACAATCTTTCGTGAGAATACTTTTCAATTAGAGCAATCATTGCAATTATTACAACTTAACCAACAATCATCATGACTTAGATATATAAATGTACCAAAATCCTAAATCTATAGGACCTACTAAACAACAGATGAAGAAAATTCTTGCCTATTTTTCTAAATATTTGACATAAATATATAAATATGTATTGATTTTTAACTTGTACTTACCATTTTTATGGTGTCTATCGATTATGATCTAATGAAATTCATAAAATAATTCACCAAAAAACAACTGGGAGGATGATAAAGAATTGAAAGAAATCAAGTAGACTTTTGAAAATGTAACTATAAGTTAGGTACTAATTAAGACAAAGATAAAGAAATGTTTTAATGTTCTTGGACTTCAATTAACTATGAATCAAATACTAATTATCTATTTATCAATTAGTAGCTTCAATCAATCTGTATTGCCTTTAAGATATCACACCTTTCTTCTAATTGATCTTTTATTTCCACATTTCTTACTATAATCTTTATATATAATTTCCGAAGTGTCCGTCCGTCCGTCCGTCCGTCCGTCCCCCCCTTTATTTCAGAAACGGTTTGACTTAGAGATTCGAAACAAACTACATTGTGTTTCTACGAGTTAGAAACCCCTAGGAAAACTATTCCCATTACTAAGAAAGCCCGGGTTCGATCCCAGGAGTCCATAATAGGGTTCCATAAGGAATACACGTAAACTTAGCTTTTATCAGTTGCAGGCCTTATTTCTTTTGCAAAATTAAATTAGAAAGAATCGTTGTTAAAACTCGGGAATACCATCAAAAGAAGGATAATTAAATAAAGTATCTTATTTTAGTCGTGGACCAGCGATTTCGATTAGAAATTGCCAGTATTTTGATAAAATAGAAGAAATATTAGAGAGATTTTTAGGTTATAAACAAGTCTGTTCCCATTAACGACGAATGCGTTGTTGAATTTCCTCATTAGAACAAATATCGAAAATTTAGGCCCGTGTTGACGTCATGATTGTTTATAGCAACGTAAATATTTATAGATGGTTACGCGAATTTGGTGTTAACGTGTCAACTAAATTACCTTTTGAGAAATCTGGAGATTATTTGTATACTCCCTGGTAAGTTGAAGACCTTTTTAATGTTATATTCTGACTTAAATTATGTAGCATATCTATTTACAACATCGTATTTCCGCGGTCAACGAAAATGATTAACCTGATTAGGTGAACTACTCTCTTACTATTGTATTTTTTATCTTTGAGGTGTTGAAATACAAGTGATAGGTAGAAGAATATTGAATATCTCACTCCTGACTGAAAAGGTAAGGCGTAAATATGTTTAATTATTTGGAGAATGTAAATAATTAAAAATATATCAATGCGGCAATAATTATGACTAATTGTAACTATTAATTACATAGTAATGATTTATATTTAAGTTGAAACTGATTTTCTAAACTAAGGTCCAGTATTATAACATGTATTTAGAGTCGACCTTGACTGAAATCTTTACGTAAACTCTAACGAAACGTAATTTTGTCGAAATTTAAGCCTTAATTGGTATTTAACTCTTAAAAGTAACTTTAACCGCAATGCATCATGGATGTAAACAAACTATATGGCGGAAATTTCTAGAGCTAGCCTCTCGCCTCAGTTGGTTTATCGCTGAAAAATAAGTTTGTTAAGTGTTTTTTTCGCTTGAAAATTCTCAAAATATTTTGAATAAATTTGACTATTTCCTTTCAATAGATATTTCTCGCGACATTGCCTTTTTCTTTTTTTAAATCATATCACAGACGTTAGGTGCAGTGAAATATTTTTTATGATTCAGATAATTCAAAAGTGTTATAATTAGTTATAAATTGGAAGTGAAATGAATTCAATTAGTTTAGAACTGCCGATTAAAGTTATTAAAGATTAAATTATTGCATTTATTACTGATGAAGTATAAGCGGAACTCAGTTTCTACGCCAACATAGACGAATTTGACATACATACGAGTATTGTCATTAACTTATTGATTAGCACAATTAATCATGAATGAATAATATAATTTACTTATGTTTTTAATGGAAGTGTTTCACTAAGATATACCTATCCGTGATTTTGAAAAGTGGCCATCAAAATTTCAATATTTTAGTATGTTAGACTTTCTAGAAAGTTGAAGAAGAGAAAATGTAATAAATGGAAAATAAGCCTTCTGAGGAGAGATGGGAAACTACGTGAGTTCAAGGAAGATACAAAGGAAGTTGCAATAACACCGATAGAGCAAGATACCAGTAGTATGGAAGCGTCATGGACAACAATCAGGGACCTAGTCTTGACTGCAGCCGAAAGAGTGATTGGAAGAAAAAACGCAAGAATAAGTAAGGAATGGATAAGTGATGAGATAATTGAAATGATTGACCAAAGAAGAAAATTTAAAAATGATAATACAGAAGAAGGACAGATGAAATATAGACAGCTAAGAAACAAAATAAACAGAGCTGCAAAGTTAGCAAAGGAATCTTTTTTCCAAGCAAAATGTAAAGAAGTAGATGAGCATATGGCAAAGGGAAAATTTGAAGTGGATTATAAGACAATAAAGAAATTCTTTGGAGATTATAAGGTGAAAAGGGCTACCTTACAAGGAGCAGATGGACAATTTCTATACGAAGAGGAAGAAATAGTGGAGGAATGGAAGAATTACCTTATTAAACTCTACCGAGGTGACGAGGCTGTAAAGGAAATGATGGAAGAAGCCGAATGGGTTGACCCTGATGAGCTAGGAAATAGAATTTTAATGGAAGAATTTGATCTAGCAGTAAAGAAACTAAAAACTGGAAAGGCCCCTAGAATTGATGACATACCGGCTGAACTAATCAAGTCTGCTGGAGATGGCGTTTTAGATGCCTTATATAATCTGATATGCACAATATATGAGACTGGGGAAGTACCATCAGATTTCAAGAAATGTGTTGTTGTCACAATCCCCAAGAGACCTCAAGCAAGGAAATGTGAACAACACCGGACCATAAGTTTGGTTTCCCATGTTTCGAAGATACTTTCAACTATAATTCCGCAAAGGATTGAATCTAAGCTATAGTCCATTCTATCGGAAGATCAGTATGGTTTCAGGAAAGGGAGAGGAACACGAGAAGCTATATTAACCCTAAGAGTAGTGTTGGGAAAAAGACTAACAAAAGGAATAGACACCTACATCGCCTTTGTAGACCTAGAAAAGGCTTTTGATAAAGTTGAGTGGGAATGTTTATTTCAAGTTCTTAAAGAAACAGGTATCAAGTATAAAGATAGAAGGATAGCATGGGGTTTTTACAAAGAAGAAAAAGCTTTAATCAGATGTGGAGAACATATCCGCGAGGCGAATAGGAGTGAAAGAGGGATGCTCTCTATCTCCTACCCTTTTTAATGCATACTTTCAGCGAGCAATAGATGAAGTAAGGGAAAGACTGAGGTATAGACCAGGAGTGAAAGTACAAGGTGAAAAAGTGGATATGATAAGGTTCGCTAATGATATTGCAATATTGGCAGAAAATAAAGAAGAGCTGATAGATACACTGGAAGAATTAGAAGCGATATTAAGCACTCGATATAATAAGAAATTAGATAAAAGCAAAACAAAAGTGATGGTGGTAAGCAGGCACGACACTAGAGTGGAGCTAGCTTTAGGGGGAGAGACGTTAGATACAGTGGATGAGTACATCTATTTGGGAAGCAGGATAACTTCGGATGGGCGTACCGTAAAGGAGATATTGAGCCGAATCAACCAGGCAAAGTTAGCCTTCAATAGAAGAAAGAAACTCTTCACTTTTACGAACATCAATTTAGAGCTTAGAAAACTCCTCTTGAGGACTTTTGTCTGGAGTATCCTACTCTATGCCAGTGAGACCTGGACTTTTGGGAAGAGCGAAAAGAGGATACTGGAAGCCTTCGAAATGTGGTGTTATCGCCGAATACTAAAAATACCGTGGGTGGACAAAGTAACAAACGAAGAGGTGCTACAAAGGATGAGAGAAAGACCGTGTCTTCTCAACCTGATAAAGAAGAGAAGATGCACCCTGATTGGTCACATCCTTAGGCATGATGGGCTTATTAAGACCATACTAGAGGGCTCTGTAGAAGGGAAGAAATGGAAAGGCAGGCATAGACTAAACTACATGGGACAGCTGATGAAGGATTTAGGCTGCCAGAAATATGTAGAAGTAAAGAGAATGGCCCAGGATCGTGAAAAATGGAAGACTGCTGCAAATCAATCTTAGGATTGTAACGAGAGAAGAAGAAGACTTTCTACCAGTACGTTAGTTAGGTTACATACCTTAGTTAGTATTCTTGCAACCTTTTATGACGAAAGTGTGTGTGTGCTTTCAAACATATAAGCGTTGGAGATTTTCCAAAATGACACTAAGTACGCGTACAGGAGATTTAAACTTTAGTGAATTTATATATTGTCTCATGAGTAATATACGGTATCTGTAGAATGGGAGAAATGAGAGGCATGTAGTGTTGGAATCTATCATTAAAGGTCTATAAAACTTCTTGGCTTTCTAAAATCGTATAAGAGCCATTGTAACTGTATACTCATTAATATTAAATGCATACAAATGAAATACCTACAAGTATATTTATACTTATATACTATCCAAGCATCATAATTTTTATTCTCAATCCATTTCCCTAGACGAAATCTTTAATGCGAACCAATATACAAACCATAAAGTCATCTACCTAAAGGCTGAGAGGGTCTTCTACCAGTCAACCATCAGCTGCTAAAATCGTGAGAGAGTATTACTTCATATATGATTACTTATTATACCCGTTGAATTTCAACGGGCACTTCCGCTAGTTGGAATTTAAATATCTAACACTTGAGCTCACTAATCCATAAAAGGCTGATATATTTTTGCTTTTCTCAAGGTAAGAAAGAAATGGAGGGAATAATCGAAGGGAAAAAGAAAAGGTGAGATTGGTTGGCTATCAGAGACCGCAGGAGAGGGCATTAATTAGAAAATGTAGTCATCCTTAAACCTGCCGAAAGTTTAGCCCGGAAGGACTCTAAGATACATAAAATAATTTAGTTGAAAGTTAAATAAGGCTGATTTCTATAATTTTAACAAAGAGAAAGATAATCTTAATTTAATGTCAACACAAGAGTCAACATCATTGGAGTTGTTGCCGAAATTATTCGAGTCGTTGGAATAGTAAATATAATAATAAAAACAGAATAATAATATCAATAACTATAAAACGATTCATTTGTATTTACTTCTTCTATTCCCTGTCCAGTGAGAGCCATGATTTATCTCGTCGGACCCATTATTGGGAATTACGGAAACAAAAACGAAGCGAAAATAAAAAACAGTCGTCAATGGAAACGGCGCACCTTTTTGTTCTTCCTTAACGCGTTCTCGAATCAACGGAACTTTCATTTGTCGACAAAAAAGGATCTCCTAATGATCGTTCGACGAAGAACAAGAAAATCAAATATCCTAAGACGCACTTTGAAAGTCGACACGTTGGAGAAGCAAAAAGAGTCCGATCTCCTAGGAGACTAATTACCGCTTTCATTTAAATAAACAAAACGACCGTTGGAAATCGAAGGCAATCAGAAGCGATAGCACTGAAGAATAGATTGGGATGGGAAGTGACGCCATTTATATATGCGCCTTTTGCTATCAACTACTGATTTAAATTCTGATAGATTCTGACCAGTTTTTAATTGGATCATTCATCCTGAAACACAAAGTTCTCTATTTAACGAATAAAAATTATACAATTGGGACAAAATTTATAATAAGTAGATATTTTAAGCAATCGCAGAGTAACCTTAGTTTAAGCTTATGAAGTATGCGTTGTGTAATTCAAATATTTTCCTAAAGGGCCATATAAACCATTGCTGTAACAGAGAGAACTTTTATTAAGTTCTAAACAACCTATAAACGCAAATTAATGTTCCAAGAATAAGGTGTTGAAGGGAAGCCTTCCTAGTGACGACATATTTTAAATGGCAGCTTAGCGTAAATAATTATCATTTGCGAGGAACTCTCGAATTTGCATCTTAGCTGGCAATTCATTGCGGATTCTCCTCTTCACTCAGCGTTTCGCATCAGTCAAAATAATCCCTCCTCACTTGTTAATGCTGGTCGATGGCACGCAAGAGCTGATCGAAAAGAAATAAAAGGCAAAAACAACTGAAGAATATGGCAGTTTTCTGCGTTAATTACCAACGCCAACGAAAGTGGACGGAACGCTACACAAGTTGTTGGAATTATAATTACTTGCAAATAGAATAAGGGATAATAAGTTCCTATTTGTGTCGATAAACAGTGTTAAAAGAGGAGAGGCACTCCAATAATTTGCGGAGATGATTCAGAAATAAAGATCCAAATTAAAAACGAATCTCTATACTTAATTATCGCAGAGGCCGACTTCCAAGAGGGAAAGTGAAGCATTGAGATGATAGAAATGATCGCTCGTCCCACACATGAAAAATTTTGGGAAATAGTAAATTCTGAAATATACAGAGTAAGTTTTCTTATAAAAATTACAAATAAAAAATTAACGTTAAACATGAAATTTTAGTAACAATATTTAAGTCATTTGGAATTTAATGAGAGTTCGTTATTCTTAATGCCTCTTCAAGAGCCTATTTCACTCATTGCCTTTAATTCTGTTTTTAAGTAAATACGATGATTTGTAAATACTTGCGATTACCAACAAATACAAGAAACCAATGAGCCTCATTTGGTCGTTTGTTATCAATAATAATGTTTTACTTTTTCAGTAAAATGGCCTCTCCTCTAACCCAAACTCTTAAGTCATAACAATACATTGAATTCAAATTACTCAAATAACAAAATAATACGAATAACTTACAGTGTTATAAAATATATCATAACTTATAAATAAACATAGAAAGATTCTGGTCTTCTGGACAAATTCCTCAATTGAAGATTAACTTAAAAAAACCACAACATGTAATGGATCATTGTGCGGACCTAGCAAAGAAAATATTTCACATTCGGGGAAATTATTCTTCACTATATTTCCCGCGATAAGACAGAATATATATTCAACATGGCAGGCAGGCTCCGAGTGACAAGCGCATGGCTATGCTCTATATCATAAGAACATGAATTCTCTAGTAAGTAATCGCAACTGAAGTCGCAAATTTTTCCGAGAGAATGCACTCAATTCCAGATTTTTCTCCGATCAGCAAACGGGCATTGGGAGTGCGTAAAAGGGGGAGGGGCTCCATGACCCACTTTCCCACGACCAACGGCGCCTTTTCAAAAAGGACAACCGCTGATACGGAGGAAGGCAATTATTTCACTCCCTCTCCGATGCGTGGGCGAACGGGGAGGAGGTGGCCTTTCTCTTCTCGAGATGCGTAAAAGAACACAAATGGAATCCGTCTCTGAACGATCCGAGAAAAAACATGAAAAGGTCTAATACGGTACTCCTTGTGTTATTATTACCTAAATATAACATTAATTAATTTATAGTACTAAGTTTTAAGATTCAGTATACCATCATGAAGTAACTGAATTGCTCGATATACTTTGCATTGCATAAATAAGCACTAAATTCAGACTCAGAAAACAAATAAAATGCTACTGCTTTGATAATAAGAGATAATCTTTTCAGTGGTAATATAAAAATTTTGCAGACTTAATGTCGTATTTTTTTCCTTTTTAACTCCATGCTCAGAGGCATCAAAAAGAGATAAGTAAATGAATACAGAAGCTTATCAGAACTTATAACTTTTAAATTAGAGGAGAGTAGACTGCATGCAGTAACTGACCTTTAATTGGCTTATTATTAGCAATATTATTTTTTTAAGTTTCCACTGTCATCTTAAACAGAAAGATTGACAGAAAATGAAAGCGAAGGGATCTTAAGCATCATTTAGGAAAATCTAACAGCGAGACTAATGCGAAAAAGAATTTGATTCCATTCCAAACTGATACATATTTTCGTAGTGTAAAATCCTTTTTTTTCTTGGAATTAATAAAAAAAATCGGGAATATACCAAAGCAAATCCGATGCAGTAAAGCAAAACTATAATTTTCGCAGAGTTTCTTCCTCGTTAAAAGACTAAGCGACAAAGGAAAAACACCATACGCAAAAACTCGGAGTGGAGATCAAATATTATTTCAATAAAAATGCCTGATATTAAAGTAATTTACTTAAGAAAAACTATAGCTGAGTATAACTGAGTTTTGAATTATTCTCTTTGCTATCATTGATTTGTATAAAGTAAGTTAAATTAAGTTAGCTTCCATTTAATGGCTCGCACCCACTTATGCTTTCATCGTATTTATTTACTGATTTTATCGGTAATTCTCAAAACATTTCCCGGCCATGACAGTATGTTACCCGCAATTTATATCTCAAAGACACAGATGTTTATTCTACGGGTATTTTATTTCGTAACGACCTGATTGAGGCTGAGGACTTGAACGTTAATTTTACAGAAGGTGGACTTCTAATGAGACTCGTTTAGTATGGAAAGGCAATCAACAAGGATTCGAAACGCTCTATTTAACTTCGATCGCTGCCATCAATTGCTCCAGAGGCTTCCAGTTCCTTATGGTGCTCATATAAGTTTCCTTTATGCCATTTTCAGACTGGAGGCGTTAACATACTACGATTAGAATGATAGTTTACAGACAACAGATGCATTTCACTTTAACACTATTAAATACACAATGTTTATTTACTTCTTATTTTAAGCATATTTTCTCGCGTCTTTGAATGGTAAACGCAAATATCTTAATTGGGCAATATTCAGCTATATTCTGGATTATAGTATTACTACTAAATTAACATTTTCATTTGAAGCTAATACGTCCATCTTAACTTTCGTAGGAAGGAAAACGTTTGTTAATTTGATAAGAATACATAGTAATAATAGGTATATGTAACAAACAAATGATCAAAGATATATGTAAAATTATAATGCATGATAACATGTTAATCAATAATAATAATATAATAAAAATACTAAATCAATATTAATAATAATTCTATCTATAATAAAAATAAATACACCTTATAATAGCCTCATAGTAAAGTTTAAATAATGATGAATGCAACGTTCACAAATAATTCTTGTTTTTCCATGAAAAAAAGGATATGAATTCAATTTATTTATTCTATGGAGATATATAGGCATTTGAGAGCCATAAAATTATGATGGATATAGGAAAAGCAACAACATTTCGCATAATTTCAACGATAAAACACAGGCTCTCAGAACAACTCAGCTCAAGGCAGAAGATTAATAATATCTTCAGCTGTGCCATTTGAAAATGTTGCATCATCAACTAGAATATTTGCTAGATGCTGATAGAATCTGGGAGTGAAAGCCTCTTCGAGAGATCACTCTCAAGTACTTCTCCAATTTACATATGCGTTCGCAGCATTAAAACAAGCGAATAAAAATCCGCACAGTCATAACAGATTCAAAGTAGCGGCCCAACAACGGGGGACAGGTGATTTATTCGTCCTAACACATCCCGCCATTCATATCTCTGCCGCGAACACAACTTAAAGACAGGTACAATGAGGAGTATGCAAATTTAGGCTTTTATAAACGAGAGTCATAAACTCCATCCGCTGCTCCATTTATGTCCGAACGACAATCGCACTGATTCCATTCATTATCATCCACTATCTGGTCATCAACAGCGGCGGGATTTCGTTTTAAACAGACTGAGAATCTGTTCACTGTGAAACTGCGCATTTTTTCGAGTTGGAGAGATACCTTTTAATGCAAGCATTAGTTTTGCGATGCTATGCATAATAAAACCACTTGAAAACTAAATGCGGTTATTTCTTACCTTCTTTGACATTAATACGCATGGATGACCTCTCCACAAGACTCTATCCCTTTTAATGTCAAATATGTTCATTTAAAAGGTTTCGGTTGCTTCAAAGTTGTTGAGAAAAATCAGAAATGTTGCCTAAAAAAGAGGTCAAATGGAACGGATATCTTTACTATTGAGTGTGAATGTAATTATTACACTTCCGTCTTTACATTTTAAACTTTTTCGAGTATTACTGGTTTGGCACAAGGAAACCACAGGTTGGGATCCACTTGCTTAAATATACAATCCTACAATACTGTACTGATAGAGATACTGTGAGATACGAAGTAATCGATTTTGACAAGCATCTATTCATTCTCTTCTTAATTAGAATGACTTTCGATGACTTATTTTAACTTGAACAATTTAATTAAAGAATATGAATCTCCTCCACAGTATATATAAGGGAATAGTCGCCTTATTCTGGAGTAAATATATTTTCTTTTGCATGTAACTCTTGGTTAATATATTAGCTAAAATACAAAAGACTAGCAATAAACTCATGTATATGTATTATTATTATATGTATTGTATTCTTCATCTATAAAGAATATCGCCGTGTACGGTAGAAGATGCGTAAAAGTTGATGAGTAAAAGGGATTAGCCTAAATAAAAAATATCCGCCTTAATAAAGTTACGGCTTGAATTGAATTCCGGTTAATTGGATAGTGTGATGATCGACCGGAAACTCACCGTTACGCAATCCATACTCTCTAGTAAATGAATTTACAATTACTGTCTTATGATTAAATAATCGCTTGTCTATTCAAATCGTTACTATATGTTGCTGCATTGGAAGCCGAATAAAACGTGGCACCCGTTGAGGAAAGAAAACCATGTAAGGCGATGAATTGACTTAAAGGTGGTTAAAATTGAATCCTCTTTTTGCAGAATCACAGTTGTGAAGTAATAATAAACCGTTCACAACCGTCACGTGAAAGGACACATCGCTTCCCAAGATATAGAACTCCATCCCCTTAACCCTTAATAATAGTTTGTCCTGTAATTGTATTTTTCAGAGCTCTGCAATAAACAAAACAAAGATATGACAGAAAAACAATCACTCGGTTTAAGTTCCACAGAAAATTTATTGGAGTTAACTTAAAATGAGCATTAAAATTTAATGGAGTTAAACAAAGTTACGAATGAATCGATTTATTAAATTAACGAAGAAGACAAGATAGACTCAGCCAAAAACTGTATAAACACTTCAAGAAAAGGAAAATTTGCATTTATGTCCTAATATTAATATATTGATAGATCATGATATCAATTAATGCTAACTTTCATCCTTAACAGTTAAAATTGGTGCTAATGGTGGAGGGCCAGTAGCTTCAGTATATTGATAAGTACGGCAAAATGCTGTATGAGTTACCATGGTAGGTTAAATCTAATGACAGTAGAATCTGTGAAGTATCTTGGAGTAACTCTCACGAATAATCTAACATGGAGTGCCCACATCCGAAATATATGTGGAAAAGCACTTAAGAAACTCGACTTCGTTAAAAGAATAGCCGGTAGGAGCGAATAAAAAGATCGCGAGCGATATTACTTAGCATTAGTTAGGGCTCACTTTGAGTATGCATGTAGTGTATGGGACCCCGCCGAGAAATGTCATATTCGGGATTTAGAAAAAGTACAACGAAAGGCGATACGATTTGTAAAGAATTGCTACGATTAAACAGCGAGTGTTACTGAGATGTTACAGGTGGCTGGATTGGAATTATTAGAAGATAGAAGACAAATTCAAAGGATAAATTTATTAATTAAGCTCAGAGAAATTACGTTCTCAGATGATGTAACCAATATAATGCGACCCCCCTGTTATATGGGCCGTTCTGATACTGCGAGAAAGATTAGGGAAATTGATGCTAGAACGAATCGTTTCAAAAATTCATTTTTTCCGCGAAGTATACGAGAGAGCAACCGTTTAGGAAAATAGAGTCAAGGTGCTTGCACCCCCTGCCACTCACCGAAAGGCGGCTTGCAGGGTTCTTATATAGACATAGACCTTTATTAGTCTTATGAATCTCAATAAATTTCATATTGAAATATTTACACAAAATCGTCTTTACCTGGAATTTGTGTATATTTATTAAAGCTACATAATTCAGAGCCAAGAAGAAGCTATCCAAAGAATAGGGATTTCGGATCCCTCCGAAGTGAAGTCCTTCGAGACATTTCGCAACGGCTGACGGGATCGCGCGTAAGAAGGTTGAGATAAGGATTTCCCAGAGCACTCACTCAATCTACTCAACTCTAATCCAGGTTAAAGGCGTCCGAGATAACCGTATCAGAGCGATCATAGAGTTGTAAATTACTTTTACAGTTCCATGCGCAATACCTACACCTATTATTCATTTGAATACGTAAAATTTTAGATTGTCGGACAATTTTTGTTATATTTTCATGTAAATCAGTTTCCACTTGTGGCCGCTATTTTAGTTTTACTTTTATATATTTTGACTAATGACAGGCCATCTAGAGTAATAGTAAGGAGTCCAGGAAATGAGAATTGTTCGATTCCACAGCAACGAAAAATTTTACAATTCTTTGGCAAATGGGTATTGAGATATTAAAGTTAAGGTAACATATTATATTTGAGTAAAAACTAATCAATCAATAAGTGTTCAAAATAGATCATATACATATTATTATGCATTTGGGAGGTTTTTAGGGGTATTCCTCTCAACTAGGGTGAATACCAGGCAGGATAATGTTCCATAATATTTTCTTCCCAAAAGAAAAAAATGACTACCACCTGGCCTAGAGCCTACTTGTAGTCCTTACAATTAAATAAATAAATTAGTAAAATATTTATATCTTATCTGTATCATGTTGAAGCTGATATAAAATAAATTTTGTTTCAACTTCATTTAAAATTGTTTTGAGGAAATATGGATTTATGAAAACGAAATTGAAAATCGCACGGTTTCTGTGGATTTCCCATACTTGATTAAAGGGTGTTAATCCTGGTAAAATATACTAATCGTGAATCCTATTACCGAAGTACAAGCACGATATGTAATAGAAAACATGTGCATGGATATTAAGCCTGAACTTCTTTCGTTGACCTGCTTAGCTCCTTATCAAGGAATCGCAAAGAAATAAAGATGCAATAAGGGGTTTGGGCAAATTGGCTCTCTGAAGGCACTCTTAAGAGAAGTGCCGCTGTTTCAATTACATCCCCGTGGGGTAATTGACATATATTTCCATCCGCATTAAGAGAATGGCTGAGGGCGCTATTGGAGATCCATTACTCGAAGCACAAGAGCGAAAGGAGAGCTTCTCGACGGAGTGAATGCGAAGATAAAAAGGCCGATAGGGTAGAAAGGGGATAATAAGGGGCGACAAAAAGAACTTACAGGGAAAATAACGGAGTAAGAAGGAAGGTCTTTGCAAGAAGAGCTGACGAGCAGAAAACGGAACTTAACTGACGTGAGGAATTTATGAAAAAAATCATTCCATCATGTAAGACATCAGATGTCTCATATTGGAAGCCATTGAGTAATATAATGATGTTTGAGTAGAAGTTGAGAGTAGGTTTGTTGAAATAAACTTATTTGCAGAATTTTCAGGCCTTACGGTATTGCCATACAAAATTCCTATGATGAAACGTGAAAGAAAAAAAGAACTGTAGTATTTATAACTGTCTCTAATGCAACATCTCAAATCAGAGCCTGAAAATCCGAATAATAATAAGAATATTCTGTGAATGAAGTACTAAATAAAACTCGTGCAACGCATACAGCTCTATTTATATCCCAAAAATAAAGAGCAGCTTTTCCATTGACTATCAAGTATTTCCATAACAAATTCGGAAAAAAGAAAGGGTAAACAAAAAAAGAGAAAAAGAATTTGAATGAAAAGGACGTAAAATGATAGTGATCATTAAATAGGCAACTAAACGAATTATACGCAAACGAGACGAATCCACTAACGAAAGAAAGCTGAGAGAGGAGACTATAAAGAGAGCTTTTTTGAAAGAATTCCTCTATTTTCGAAATAAAAAAAAGAAGGAATATGTATGTATATATATGTATATTGCACGAGTACAATAAACTACATTCTAAAATTTGCATATCAACACAAACAATTAAGTAATTATTTAAGTAATTCGTCGGTATTTAAAATAATAAATTAACTAATTGCATTTAGGTAAAAAAGGACTGCTCTTCTGCTGATAAAATAGGTAAATGCCGCCATTTAATGAATGGCATAGAATTTATCATGCCAGAGAGATTTATTTATTTTATCAACAAATTATGTAAATACATTAATTTTTTATACATATGCCAGCTTTCAAGTCCACAGAGATCCACAGGTCTAACCGTGTTTAAAACAGTTTTGGAACCAAAATTGAAAATAAGAGTTGTACACTAGGATAAGAAACAAATTGCACCGATCAAAGCAAATGCTTGTCTAATGCTTCAAATCATCATCTCTCTGGTACAAATTTTCCGATATCATTCGAAAATTGCTATTTTACATCCTTTGATAAAGTCAACGTGGTCGTTTTTCAAGTCCTGCTGATGACCGTGTATGCGATATGAAAAGCGACTTCCTTCAATTTTTACTTCTTCAATGGCCCAGCATGTGAAATCTCCATGAACTGGGATTGGTCCACGCATTTCGTCATTTGTGCTTTTTTCTAAGTTATCGAGCGATCGTGACTTCCATTTGAACAAAAGTCTCCCTTCGATAAAGATAAACATGTAAGTGGGAATCGATATTAAGGTACCGCTAAATTGTCCTCTATATTTTGGAATCTCCGACATCACGACCGACTTCTTCGATAAGCTACTCCGCCTTCTGACATTGGAACCAAAGCAATAAAGAGAGCCGAAATGGATAAAATATTCTCCTGCAACATTTAATCCATTCCTCAGCGAGATAAAATAAGGCAGAGATGGGTCCACTTCGCGGTCAGTGTCATCTGCATGTTATCACTTTCCAATTCAGTTGGCACGCTGAAGGGATGAGTGGAATCATAACTTAAAAGATCGCTCTGGAAAATACTCAGGAAGAAAGAGCTGGGCTTCGATTCAATTTCAATGACACACTATGAAGGAAGAACTAGGCTTGGAGCTGAAGGGAAAGAAAACTTTGGATTATAAATTTACTACATTTCATATCTTAGGGTAAAATATGCATCTTTAAGTGTCATAATAAAAAGCGCTTGAATATTTAAAATAAAAAAAATCATAACAAGTGGACTAAGCAGAATTTGAGAAAATGATGATAATACACATATACAGACCATAAACAGATATATAAACATAATTTCCCAAGAAAATATTTGAATATTTTTGTCTAGAATTAAAAGCTTTAAATTGCAATTCCTCAAAGGAAGCTAAAATTGAAGTTTCTCCTCTTGAATGTTTTTCGTCGCTTTCTTGGAACGGGAGAGCTTCCAAAGATAGCGTCGGATAAATCCGGATTGCTCAACGGACTGATTGCGGGTTCGACTCCCGCCGACGATCCAAACCTTATCCGCTGAGGATTCGACACGCCATCCATCAAAGTCTCTCACCGACTAATTGCCATCCGCAGCAAAAATACCAAAATAAACGGACAGGAATTGTCGAGGATTAAAGACGCATTCGTTCCGGATATCGCAATTTTTCCTTCGCTGGACAGCGATGTCGTTGGATGGATCGCTTACGGTGAAGCTCTCTACGGATACAGGCGCTTTACGAATCAATATGTTCGAATCGGTATTACGCAGAGCTCGAAGAGTGAAGGGTATTTGTAAATTACAAAACCGATAAACTGAATTTGCCTTTCTATAAAATTTATTCATAGGAGGAGTAACAAAAGACGACCTTTTTTTAAAGACATTTATCATAAAAAATACTTCACAAGAGAAAGTAGGCGTGAAATGATCCCTCTGTCGACAAACGAAAATAATGGATTTAATTTACTTTAGCAAATTCTAGAAATAGCGAAGGGTCGAATAATTTTGATAATTCTTATTTTATTGTACATACCGAACGATTTATATTTTTCATTGAGCTTCAATTTCCATCTTTTGTTCGTTACACATTAGGTGATAAGTGAGGAGAATGTCCAATAAAAGAAATTAAATAAAAATTTCGTAAGATCGATTCGTACATCGCGAGGGGTGAGTTTAAAACGTTAGAATGGGTTATAAATAAACAAATTGGTTCTTAAATTTCGGATATAACCAAAACAGAAACGAAATGTACAAATACTTGAAAGATGCTGTATTTTGTAGCAACATATATTCTTTCTATACAAGCTATATGCATTGCATTAAATAACATTATGTTGCAAAGAATTCATCCGAAAGGACTGAAAAATGATGATCCAAAAGATGTGGCTCCCTCTTTTATCGAAAACGAAAATTCAACGATAAACTCCCAATTTAAAGAAGTTAAGAATCTCATGAGATTCAACAGGTTGGAGAGCCCTTTCGAATGTCGAATGAGATCAGTGAGGACGTTTGGAAGTGAATTTCATGGGAAAGTTTTCATCATTCAATTACCAAGATGCCACTTTGAAATAAAACAAAAAAGGAATTTTAATCTTTATTAGGGAGATGCAATATTTACAAGTTCTGAATTTCAGGCTCTCATAATTGCTTCATTGACTCATAGTTTCTCTTTATGAACCCAGTGTTTGGTCAAAGAAAAGAAAAAGACGTTATTGTCCATGCATTTATGCTATGAGCATAGATCATGAGGAAATGCCCAATAAGATTGTATAGTTATTATTCTTGAGGCAGTATTTGCTTATAAATCCGAAACATATTATAATCGAGCCAGTCACGTTCCACTTTCCTTCAAATCTTAGCATACCATAAAAATATGGATCCAGATTTCAAACGTACAGATTTGGAGGGGACAAAAGAACCTAACGAATATCACAGGGTGGTGACTCTTTACCCACACTATTGATAAGTTGTCACCTCTGGAAAAATACTTGCTCGGGGCAATTTTTCAAACTGACCCTTTCATTCAAGATATAAAAATGTGCCCCGCTTTTATCTCAATCGGCATCTCAAACGACGACCGTAAAATTAACTCTCCCATTTATCATAAGCCGAGCAAAAGCGGACAATCTCTCGCTTATCTAGATATAGTCCATCTATTAATCTCGATCCTAATCTCCACGAGAAATAAAAAAGATTGTTTTGATCCTTTAAATTTTATCTCGCTAAACGTCAAGCGGATTATGGCTCGCTGACCGTGCACACTTTCAAACTGACCACATTTGGACCTCTGTTTAGCGACGCTTAGCAGGAGCAGAGTTGCGAAATCAAGAGTCTGCGTTTACTCTTGTGATTTCGACCCAACCTTTTTATGGTGACGATTCAACTAAATCGCGACTGCACAAGTTGTTTTACGAACTCAATATGTATCGAATCGGTGTTATTACTTTATGTTTAAACAATGAAACACCAATTGCACACTGAAAACTAATTTATAAGAATATTAAAAACAACTAAAAAAAACTCTGTCCAAATGATGAGGAATCAACAAATACATTATAAGAAAGCTCGTATTCTCATTAGTTTTTCTAAAAGATACATCTTTAAAGATTTACTAGACAGAATATAATTTAAGCCCAACACGAAAGGAGTCACTCTACGAATACTTATTTTTAATATTTAATGATATACATGGCAAGATTTAATACTTTTTTAGTAAGATTCTCATAACACTTTTCTAAGTTTTAAATCTAAACAGCATTTGATAAAGCAATACATCTAGGATAAAAAAATTCAGCGTCAACTTCAAGTATCTAAATGTAAGAATATAATTATGAAATACAAATTGACAACTTGAGTAACAGAAAGAGTAACGTAAAATGTATGATGATGGATAACATACTTAAAGGTCAAATAAGAATCCTTAATTTGAAGATAATGCAGCATTAAATAATGATTTTATTATAAGTAATATGAGCAGCGAGTTGATTTATTTAAAAACTTAAGTCATGTACGTTATGGAAATTGTATGCCTGTAAACAACTGAATTATCTAACAAGCTATAAAATCAAGTACCAATATCATTAGCGGAGGATATGGCCTCGTGGCTCTACTTATGTATTACGTAATATCGCTAGGTCGAAATGACAGGTGGCGACGTTAAAATTTACCAAATTGAATTCACAATCAATTCAAACAAAATTTTAAAGTTATATGCATACACATACACAATATAATATTAAAAATACAATAATTTTAAATTTAGCTAAAGTTTACAACAACAATAATCTACAACCACTACTTACAGCATCTATATTCAACAATCATTTAAAGAATTTATAAAAGCATATTTAACAAAAAGAACATATTTTATGGAAATATCTCACAATATCCCTAGCTTCTACTAAAAATAACGATAAAAAATGGGAAGAATCCATCGGAGATGAAGAACTATCAAAAAATGCCTATTATCAACGACAACATTTTACCCAAACGGCCACAGGGAAACACTCAAATAGTCTTTAATTCTGCGACGGAGTGATACGCCATCGAAATGAGTGATGCGTACGGTCGATCACTCGTGGGGAGTATTAATGAGAAATCCGTTCGAGGAAATAGGTCGCTCTTTTCGGGGGCTTTTATTTTCCGCCGTATCTCCATAACCGGATCGGAGGCAATCGCCATATATACTGGACACGCTATTACCGCCTCCGAAATTCGCTGCTGGATGGAATGTTGCAGGGAAGAGCGATAAGATACGGCCTATCTAATGAAACAGCATGCGTAATTGCACGGGAGGGCAGTAAACTTTGAAGAAAACGGCGGCCGATGCTCCATAATAAACACTCCGAGAGATTTACAAAGGTGCCACCACTTACCAAGGGCATCACCGAATTTCAATGCATTTCTTTATTTATGCAGGGTCTTGTCGATGGCTTTTCTTTTGCTGGGGTGCAGAAATAAATGCGATGACGTAAGACAAAGTAAAAATGACGCACGTTGATCATATACCACGTTGTAATTTCCATAACGGATTCTCCAGCGACTGGCTTCACCATCGTTGTAGCATCTGGCGGTATGGGTCACGAGGTAAGAGCTAAAATAATGGCGTGTTTGGTCCAGGAATCCGTGGTAAAACTCCATGAATGAAGGTAGAAAGTATGACCTCTACGGTGGTACTTTATGTTACTGTTCAGAACAGTAATGTAATGGACAACTACTATCGTACATTTATATGTAGTATTTTTAGTAGTACTATTGGTTTTTTTGGTGAGAGTCATATTTTCTCTCTTCATACAAGAAAAAGTTACTGGTATAATCAAACATACATCACTGGTTGCTTGCAACATCAAAAAATTGCGGAAATATACGCGTATAATTCTAGAAATTTCGATTCACAAACAATATTCCACGACAATAATAAGAATTTTTATTTAATATCCGTTCTTTTGTCGCTTGTCTCGACTCTGTACACCTATTCCTTCTAATTTAAATCTTCCGAAGAAATCAAGCCTGCAATCGATAAAAGTGAAGTTTACGTGCATTTCTTATGGAAATCTATCTGAGAGATTTTGGTTCGAATCTAGCAAAATTATTCAATAAAAATGCAACACAATTTCTTTCCTGATCCCAGAGAATACGTACACAAAGTTTGATTTAAATCGGGCAAACGGTGTGGACTCCAATCCAAGACAAACCCGCAGAATTTCTGCTTTAAATATATAAATCTAATCAGTGAGCTGGTAATCTACCCTTCCTGACAGTAATTACGTATCTGCAGTTGCTGGTTACCTTCTTCTAGAAAAATTTCTCATTATCTATATAATATATCGTCCTCTTACATCATCAGCTTTATAGGCCTAAAGTCATCGAGTGTTTTTACGGGATAACACATCGGATTCAACAATAGGATCGGTCGTCAGGGGAATGAGTTGTTTACAACCTCGAATTTTCACAACTTTTTCGAATATTTTACCTATATTCTCGCAAATTCGAATCGAAAGTAAGATTCCACGAATAAAATAAGAATTTTTATTTGATTTACTTTCTTTCGGTGATTCTCTTGTTAACGTGCGACTATTCCTTCTAATTTAGTTTTGCAAAAGTAATAAACCCTGCATGCGATGAAAATTAGTTTTACGTGTATTCTTTATGGGAAACTATCTGAGCGATCTGGGTTCGAACCCCATAAAATTTTCGAATAATAAGGCAGCAGTTATTTCTTCAAAGCCGCAGAGGACACTAATATAAAGTTTGAAGCAAATCGGACGAACGGTATGGCCCACAAACACACCCACAGAATGTCGATTTTACATATATAGATATATGATTCTTCTTGCAATAAATGTATGGAAATTATTTTGATGAAAACAAAAATATCTGAATAATCATGTAAATCATCAATGTTTGTGATTTTCATGTCCATTGTTACTAGTTCATTTTTCTGTCAGATAAGTAAATATAGTGCAGTTAATACAATTATTATAACCTATACCATGCCCACCGAAGACATTCTGAGGATTTCACGAAGAAGGTTCCTTTGATTCAGGAATTGATTCAAACAGTTCGCATAAATAAGTCGAAATTGAACTATTTTCCACGCCCAAAAAAATCTAAATACTTTTCTTCAATGCTAACCTTAATGGGTTACTGTATAGATACATAGAATTTGACTTTTCGCTGTTTTATAAGATACGTCGCCACCTGTCCTGTAAATAACTGCGGCGGTATGCAATAAATAAATAACCTCTAGTTCGAAAATTCAGCAAAAAGCAATTAAAGATTAGGAACCATTGAGAAACAAC
Organism: Sympetrum striolatum; assembly: GCA_947579665.1. Taxonomy (NCBI): domain Eukaryota; kingdom Metazoa; phylum Arthropoda; class Insecta; order Odonata; family Libellulidae; genus Sympetrum; species Sympetrum striolatum. The sequence goes on from OX388346.1 coordinate 6,256,338, forward strand.
ATTTAGGAGCATATGGAAGGTACCTCTGGTCCTATCATTGCGAAAACATCGGCACAAATTTCGCTACATTCGCACGCTTCATAGAAGCAAAAAAGGACCGAATAGCGAATAATAAAACCATTTCCAGACATCGTGAATAGAAAACATCTGCGGTCAACCGGCTAAATAGCAAAGCGCACTAAATACCCCATAAAAGCTGCTCTTAAGCGCCTAATTGCTTACGGCCAATCCGAAGTTATTTAAATGCGAACCGACCACCAGATGGGACACGGAGGTGTTTTTTTATTAAGTCGTTAGGATGAAATACAAGGGATCTAATAAAGAAATTTTCTAACGCCGTAAAATTCCCACTTGTACGCTAAGCGTCCGTTTTATGGCTGCGGGAGATAGAACCGGAGCACCTCTCTTCTGATCGGAGGACCCGACATCGCCACACCACTGCTTTTCGCGGAGAAACAAAACAACGCAGAACCTGCGTAAGAACCCGAGTTGGTCTATCTCTTCCATCCGGATTTTTATCTCGAACAAAAAACACACCCCCTGCCGATATAAAAAAGAAGCTGGCGAAGTTTTTTCCTCAATAGCGTCTCCATTTTTCGCTTAATCGGATGATCGATGGCGCCGCGTGCGTCCGAGACGCTTAAACCTCGCAAGCGAAAACAAAAAAGAATCAAAAACGGACCGGCGTTGCTGCGAAAAACGAAAAGGGTGACTGAAGCATAGAGTAAGGATGGGGTAGAGCGCTTGTTGCGTTCTGCGCATGTTACAGGATTGAACGTAGGAGACCACGTGACTTTGGTCCGCTTTCGGAAATCTCGCCGGTAAGTTAAGTGAGAAATTCGTGTACTCAAGTTGGTTTTTTAAGTATTTATGTCCTTTACGGACAGCTGATGCTCTGAATTCGAGTTTTTTTAGATGCTCTATAGTCTGGCTAATGTAACTCAATATTTATTTTCGGTATCTGGATGAAAATTAACCGTAAAAGATTAAAGGACTTGGGAATAATGGTTTTGAAATGCTGCGCATGGAACTGCAAGGAAAAGTACGTTAAAGAAATCACTTTAACTCGTAAGTTTTGTGTTTATGGTGATTTTTGTACTTATTTAGAATTGTTTTCTTATCATTTAACTTTCATTTGTCATTTACAGATTATGTAATAAGGTAATGAAGTAGCTTGCAAATAGGCGATTGCGGCTATTACTACAGAGTATTCCATGTGACAAAAATGGAATTTAGGATTTTTACGGTTTATTCTTGTTTGTCGATGATTATAACAAGATAAACTTTGTTTTTCCGTTTAGGAATATTATTCCCTTCGGTGCATATTCAATATTATTGCTTGAATCGAGTTCATTGGAGCGCTCGAGTACATTAAAGTGTCGCAGGCTTTTCTCGTTATTTATAATTATTAATATTGACTTTATAGCTTCCCAGTAGATCATGAAAGGAGAAAACTATGGATTCTCAGCTTGAGGAGAAAGGATTTTGTGCCCTCTAAACACTCTAAAATCTGGAAAATGGAAAACTTTCCTGGAACCCTACATAACGTTATTTTGCATATAATTATTTTAATTTACATAAATAACTTGCCAAAAATTCTTATATCAAACATCCCTTTATTTGCTGTCAATCGTAATATTTGTCAAGCAATTAGAAACCTTGGAGATTACACCGCATTAACCTTACAAGTTAACCTTACAAAATTGCACGTATGGCTTCTTAAAATTAAATTACAATGCAATGCTAGGAAATATAAACTAATGAACTTCAACTGAAACAAATTTAAATTCAATTACAACATGTAATGTGAAGTATCACGTAGCAGAGAAATGGACTCCTTTCCATGTGAAGGGTCTTGTTTTAGAAGCATCTGTGAAAAGGATCTCGGATGGAGAGATGGCCTGTTGCGTAAAATTAAACTTTCTGAATCTTTGCCTTACACTTACCTTCTGTAAACATAGCTGTATTGTTTTAAAAATATGTATTACTAAGAAATGAAACCTGAGGGTGGCGTTAGCCGAAACCGGTCGTTTTTAAATAAATAACACAGTGCGGAAATTACGAAGTGCCTTATTTATTTCTTATTACGGCTTTCCACGAAGTCCGGCCTAATACCATAGAATTTAATATGTATTAATTTATAATTTATATCTAAATAATGATACTTAAATATGAATGAATTCTAAATGTGAGAAGTTGTCAGTGATGTGGCAGGAGGATGTTTCCTAAAACTTTGTTAAAGAAGTGATTATTAAATATTATCAGAAAAATCCCACTGTAATTTCATTCCATTCTAAATCATTTCCTTTATTTGGAGCTATACCTATACCAGTAGTTGATTCAACCGGAGGCATATCAAGGTACAGTTTCCAATTTATTCAATTTACAAATATATTCGCAAAAATCGACGAACCTGTCTCGTTTTGAAGACTCGTAACTTTTGAATGGAGTAAGTTAAGTATCTTGTTCTTTCATTCGTTGAAATAAATTGAGTGCGTTTCTATTAAATTATTCATGGAAGTTCCACATTGTTTAAATATGAAAGAAAATGTTAACTGTGATATTCGACCACTTAAACCCAAGTTTGCCTTAGTTTTAAACGTTACTCTAGCTATATGTGTAATTTAAACTTAACAACACTTAAACGTCATTTTTTCCAGAAATGTTCTAAAAAATCAACGAAAACTGGGAATTTATTCGAAACTTTCAGTTTTTTTGGTCTCTTCCTTTTCTTGCTTGATCTTGCTTTTCATCCAAGTAAACCTAGTCGAAATGATTCTCTTTTTTAAGAACTCGACGAGAAGTATCTTAATATTCCACTTAAACGTAATTTTCTCCGGATATGTTCGAAAAACTCAACGATAACTGGGAATTTATTTGAAATTTTGTTATTTTGTATTTATCTTGCTTGTTACTCGAGTAAACCTTGATGAGTTGATACTCGTTACAAAGAATTCGACGAGAGGTATCTAAATATTCTTAAACAATGATAAATATATACCCGACGTTGATTATTATAATAAGAAAACTTTAAGTGGAAACTCTACTATCTATTCAAATAATATACGCATTAACTACGTAGTTCAGAGTTACTTAAAAACTCGACTTTTCAAGATGAAACTCCACAGCGTATTTGAATTGCCGCTAGAAAACGGAAAAGTCACGTGGTTTAATGCTGTAACATCGGCTCGGCTACTGCGCAGCCTGTCCAGCACTCTACCCCATCCTTACTCTATGGACTGAAGTCGTCCCGAAAAGAAGTTATGCCGCGAGGTCTCCATTTTTCGTCTCTCCGGTTCCCACTCCGGCCGCTCGTGGCGCGGCCAAAGAGATGACAAACGCCACCCGAGACTGTCACCTTGCCACCGAGCTTCTTAAAATTTACCGCTCTTCTTTGCTCTTTATGCGTCCGAGAATGGAAGGACATTTCTCCCTCCGGAGGGCCGTCGAAAAAAATGTTCCTCGAGAGACTGCACGCTGTGAAGCCCGCCTTGACAATACCGATTGTGCCCACGGAATAAAAACCAACAGAAATGTTTCAATAAAGCACGTCACTGAATATTTGCTCTCGCACGGTATGAATTGTTATGGCAACGGAGGATAAAAGATTCTTTTCGAAGGACTGAGTTGCTGCCGCACGATGCTAGAGAAGCGGGGGTGTACGCGGGAGGTAATTTAATCCCAGCCGTCCTAATAAATACAGCGGCGAATATAAATCGGATGGAACATTGAGCCATAAAACTGCGTACCTACGTGGATTCCTTATCTCTTGGTGACGAAGTTTGGAACTACGAGCACCGAGGGATTTTTGTATCCATCGCATACGCTTCGTCTCATAATTTACGGGAGGAAACTATTAAAGGTTTACAGGAAAACAGGCAATGGCGCTGAAAATGTTACGATTCGTTGAATAGGATCTCGTTGCTCATTTTCTTGTAATTGCGAAAGACGACACGATGTGCGGAATCGAATTTCGACGATTATCACGACCGTAGAAATAAAACAAAAGAAGTGTCTTTCTTCTGTTCTTGAAATAAAAATTATACACGTATAAATTCTGGACTTTATAGCCGATATAGAAATATATATCTGAAGGGCTTAAGGTTTAAAATTTAAATGTGGTGTTTGTAAGCGATAAATTTTATTTTATGATGCATTTCGTTTCTTACCTCAGATGATTATCAACTATTTATGATGATTCCTTGATAGGGGAAAGGATTATTCAGATGATATCTCACCGCCTAAGGACAGAGCAGTAGAGACCTTCGTGAATCTGTGTACATACGTTAAAATATCATCTAATATGAATAGGAAAACTCAAAGAACAGTGAATAGGGAAAAATAAGTGAGAATTTGGCAAATATTCTCAAACGAATCGATTAAAATAACGAGAGTTTTAGTAGTGTATTACATCTAATCCAATAGAACTTAAAACTCCAAAAAATTGCTACCTATAAAATAATATATTCAAATGTATTTATTAATACAATTTTATATTTCTCATCAACTGTTTCGAAGTTAAATTATATAAAAATGAGTGGTCGCTGACACTTCTTTGAAGCTTTCATTTCGTAATGTCAAACCACTAGTATACAAACTGATAAAAAAGATAAAATGAATGCTGAAACCAATATTCATATAAATGATGCTTCTCATAACGGTGATTAATAAAACAGCAAAAATATAATTAATTCTTGGCCATATTAGTTTTAATAATAAAACAATTATTTTGCCGAAATATTTCACGAAAAGATATAAAATATTCAATTTAATGAATTGAATTTTTATTGATAAACAAGCAGCAGTTTAGCTATGATTCATTCGAAGTGGTCCCCGAATGGTTGTTCACTGCTTCTGGCATTCCCTTTTAAACATGATTGTGTAACATCCCAACGATAGAGCCAAGAGTATGGAAATCGGAGCGACTCGCATTAATGTGCCTACTCCTTAAATGGGGTCTAGGGATAGCAGGTGTGATTAAGATAATTGTGTCTTGGGTTAGGTATACTAATAACGTAGCCCCGGGGAGAAATCACGGGCGATTCCTTTCCAACGCGGGTTTTTTATATGTAGGTCAGCGCAATTATTGATGCTAATGAATCTTGCGCTTTGGCTATCCCAAGAGAAATAGATGAAAGTTGACCCATTTCGAAGTACAATAACAGACAATAGATCGTTAAAATGCAAATTTCCGAGCAAACCTATGATTTTCCATCTTTTGAAAGATATTGGGTAAAGCACGTGAAAGAGAAAATTGCTAAATAGATTCGAAGCCAATTATTTGGTGTCATTAACTCTTGGCAAAATTAAATCAAAAGGGAATACATTAAAACGGCGACGTAAAAAACTTATACAGCAGTTTTCGACAAATTAATTCTTTTGAAATTCTTTTCTTGTAAAATTAAGCACATAAATAAGTTCGAATAGAAATTCAGAGGAAAATTAAATATTTACTATAAATAATATTTGCATTTGCTAATACAATGATACGTAAATTCACTACGGTAAAATAGCCAACTAAGTTATCTTACTTTAGCTGAAAATATAAAAACGGAAGGACTGATAAAACAGGTATTTGAGCATGTTTTATGGCTCTAATCCAATAAGATACACAGATTGTCCTCCGTAGCAACCATAAAGCGGTTTAACAGGTGTTCAATTTATCGATGTACCAACTCCGTGTAATTGTAAATGGGTTTCCTAAGCTCTTACGAATGCAGAAGTTATCTAGATCAGTATGCCGGACTCCACGGGTTTTACGAATGCAAAATGAATATCGCAGAAGCAATCTAATGGACGTCTACGCAGCAATTATTTTATCCGCGGTTGGAACTGTCATATACAACGATTAATGCACTAGAAAGTCGAGGGCAGGAATGATGGAGACCATCTGGTAAGGCGTGTTAAAGACGAAAGAACATTTTGTTTAAAATATTTATTTAGTTATTTAAGGTTAACGCTTTCAGAGGGAGTTTATAAGTGTTAAATATGGCAATAATTCTTTCCTGAAAAAGCTTAAGATATAATTTTATACCTGAAATGATTTGAACTGCACGGTCTCGTCATGAATAAATCAGATATACATATGTGCTTTGATAGATATTATGCCGCAAGGCGAAACTATAATTACTATCAACATAATATTTCATGGCTAAAGTTGTCTGCTAAATCTTTATGAATGGAACTGAGGGTTCGTACGCTTTCGCTGGATAGAAATGAGTCTAAATTGTAGCTCAACGCGAGCTACAGCTACACTTTGATTTTTTATAATTTCAGAAATAGTATATATATAAAAATAGTATTATAGTCTGAAATGAAGACTACCATAAATTAAAACAACTTTATGAATTAAATGAATAAATTCAGAAGACATATTGGAAACTGTTTCGATGAAAATCAAGAAAAGGAAAGTAGTGATATGGTAGGATAATCTGGTCTTTCGGAACATAAAAGAGAAGTTGCTGAAGCATTTGAATTTCTGACCAATCCATCAAAAATCAAGCAAAACGCTACAACCCGCTCTAATGTTATTATCCTTTAATTATAAAGTAGTGGTTTATCAAATACTGAATCTTGGAAATATCATAGATACTTACATACATGAATTTCAAAATAATATCTATTATGACTTAGGCATTATAAGTATTTCCTCTATTTTTTCTTTTTATAATATGATTGGATTCTAAAAAAAACTAAAAAACGAAAAATAAACCTAGATCTATGCGTAATTATGTTCATGTGTTCCGTTTCAATATAGTTTATTAACGGCGATGTTTAATTTTGTTTTTATTGTAAACACTTGTTGAATGGGCAAAATTTTCTTCATTCAGATGCTTTTTATTCAGATCTATAATTTAGGTTGTTGATGTTTTTACGCGAAATGGAATTGGTCCTAAATTAATTCCAAGAGGGGGAATCACACGGCAAACATATACGCCCTTTGATTTAAAATCAATTATTCTTTTACAGGATAAAATTATTGCTGTGGAAAAAGGATACTATTCTCTTAAACGAATTAAAAAAAGAAGGGATACAAGTGTCTTGAAGCAGTACTCCCGGTTTCCAATAAAGCGTTCGGATAATTAATAATTCAATGACTTTGCTTTCGTCATCAGTAAGATCGGATCATCCTACCATCTAACCGATTTTTATTGATTGATCCATTATAAACATTCAATAGATTTATCTAATTTCAGCAAGAAATTACCGGATACTTCGATGACAGAAATGTTCAAATATTCTCATTTCAACTGCTCTGATGGAGAAAAATCTACAAATATTCACACCTAGAAGATAGATCGCAAAATGAGCATAACATCGATAAAAGCGTCCTAGGTAAGAATCTGCGAGCGGTCAATCTCAGGCGAAGAAATGTTCGCTGTCCGATATAAATTTCCATTCACGCACGAGCCCTTCGGACAGAGGCTGCGCGTAAATAACAAAAGACGAGCAAAACAAAAGAAAACGAGACTTTGACCTTACGGAAGAACATGGCGTGACTCGGTACGCGTGAGAAAAGACGTGAAAGGGCAGAAACAAGGACTCGAACAAAACACCATTCTTCAAAACTCGAATATCAAAAGGACATTGACTTGATTAAGCCTAAAACCGGCGCTAAGTGGCCATAAATCTAGGGGCGGATGGAACGGGGAATTTTGGATTCCGCCTCATAACTCGTGCTTCGCGATGGGAAGCCATCCAGAGAGTGTAAGAGCGACGTCTGCAGAGACAAGTGGACCCTTCTGCAGAGAGAAAGGGCGCCAAAAGGCAGAATAGTCATAGGGGAAGAAACAGAATAGAAATGAGGAATTGAGGAAAGTGGTGGAGGAACGAATTCAAAAGGGAAATACGTGACAGGAGACGACAAGAAATGGAGGTAGGATAGGAAAGCAATGGAAAGAGATATGACGAAAATAGCGATTGGAAAAGTTCAAATGGTAAGGCTATAGATCAGAAAGTAGACAGAAATGGGACAAATGGATAAAGCTGAAGACAAAAAATACATAGTTTAATAAAGAGAGAATGAAAATGAATCAACGATGAATAATGGAGGAGCATGTTCAATATGGAACGATTGAAGACTGATGGAGAATACGTAAATAGATATATAACAATGTGATCGCATGAAATACTAAAATAATCAAATAAAGGACAAACATTTCAATGTACAATCACGAAAACTCCACCATATTACAAAACATCTTACACATCCTGCGATGATTATCAAAGTTTCCTTAATCATAAACATCCATTAGAAAAAGAGTTGATGAATGGATGCTATGAAAAAGGTAAGATGAATTGAAGTGTGATAGAAAACATCCAATAAGACACTTTAAGAAAATACTTATTAAATCTGTCTTAATTTCAGTGTGGTATTGCTATTGACAAATTTTAGATGACATATTTCCCTTCCCATTTCTTTAAATGATAAAATGTACGTTCAAAGCAAAATGTTGCTAGGAAATCTAAAGCTTTAATTTTTTTATAAATTTATAAATTTCTTTATTTGGAAATTTTGAAGTAATGCAGGAGAAAAATTAAAGCATCGAGTGAATGATTATACAAAGAAGAAGCGGAAACCCAAGGTTCGAGTTCCAATTATGTAGACATTGTTCACCTCTATTTGTCCATGGGATTACCCAATGGTTCGAAAAATACGACAAAAAAATGAGTTTGGAAGAATACAATTCGGGAAAGAGAAGAGCATATTATCGATCGATATTGAAGCTAGATAAAATGCCGATTACAGTATTCGAGATGAAGATTTATGGGAGACATCAATGGCCGATTTTTTCAAAGCAAAATCAGCCCCAAATACCAAACCAATCAGCACAGCTATCAATATTTCTCTAAGAAATTATGTAAAAGGAGTGGAAAATAGTTTTACTTCATTTGAATACAAAGGGGATATTTTTCATCGGAGTTTTGAAGATTACGGCGCTTTGTATTTCTTATATGAAGGAAGACTGGCTTAGGAAAGGAACGCCTCTTACGAATCCTCTTTATGGGGCTCGAACCCGCGACCTCATTAGCGGCAGGAAAGCCCCTTCACCGCAGTCGTAATCCTATTCACGCAGCATGCACGGAGATTATCGTGAATTAACCCCCTCCAGGTATAACCTCCCCCACCTAACCCGGTCCCTCATCATGCATCACGTGACTACCCGCCGGCGGCGTTGAAATCCGTCCAGTTGAGGCGTGGTGAGATCAGGAGCACGAAAAAAGGTGATTCTGCACGCATGCGCACGCACGCCATGCGAGAGTTCACTGAGCCTTTTATGGCACTTATGTTGTTTAACCGTTGCCCTATCGCGTTACTATGGTTTAATAGGAGGTATCGCGTTACCGCCGTTTAATAGAAGCTAAACGCATTACTATCCGAGGGGATCCAGTGCTCCTTTCGTGGCTTAATTGATGACGTGATGGAAATGGCCGACCGAGTTACTAATGTGCTTGAGAGCGATTGCATTCCAAACAGAGTTTTAGAGAAAATTATTTATACGAGCGATTTCCAGCATGAAAAAATTCCTCATACCAAAATGTTTGCACCTAACAATACAACGTTTAATTTAATTGTGAAACGTAAATGGTGATCCACAGGATGAGAACTATCGCCCTAGTTACCTTCGAAACGGTTTCATAGTATCTGGAGTCGTTAGATAAGATGAGGCAAGCGCTAAGAAATCTGGAAGACATTCCAGAAGAAAACATGAAATGCTTAGCGCTTATTTTGAAATGCAGTGTATCTTCAAACAAATTCATTTAATCTTTTCAATAACAGTAGTAAAATAAAGAAAGTTTATCTGAAGAAAAAACCTAAGCTACCAAGTAAATAAAGTCATTATAAGCCCCGAAAATTTTGATAAATGACAGTCGAAAAATTTAATAAATACTTACAATCAAGACTCCGTCAATAACTAAGCTTGCTATTATACATATTCCACGGATCAGTTCATATTACGCAGAAACGAGATAAAACTTAATAAATATTAGCACATCGAAATAGAAGTGTAGACATTCAAAAAATTCAACCAATCATAGTAAAGGTGGAAAAATAGAAACTCATTAATTATAAAAAATATGAGGAACTTCGGTGAGACAGAGTGAAACAGCAACTCTTCAAACTATAATGATAACTTTCCAATTAAAATTGATCTATGATGCTGATAAGGAAAGTGATAATGTAGTTAGTTAGAAATAGAGATTGAGTTGACATTATTACTTTATGGAGAATATAATGGAAAATGTTAACTATTACGGAAGTAACAGGCTGTGACAATGGGAAATAAGAATAAATACGCTAGATAAGACCCAAGAAGGTTATAATCTAAAAATTATCAGATAAAGAGTTATTACCAACCATAAAATTAACAATATGCAATATCTGGAAAACAAAAACTCAGGTAAATGTGTAATAATAGCATTCAAAGTATCCACTAGATAAGGAACCAACACAAAATAAACCTAAGAAAGAAATGAATCGATTAATTTTCAGAAAGAAAAGGATTAGTAAAACTATTTCTATTGTTTCCATTTTGAGAAATCCTATAATTCTCGGAAAGTTAGTCAAATTTGAAGATTTGATTACAAGAAAGGTGGTTACCTAATGTACTGCGTAAATTGTTTTTCCCTCTTAAACGAAGAAATGCGCGTCTATACTTGGGCCACAAATAGGTTGATAATCTACAAATAATAGTAAAAAACGCAGACAATAAATCATATTTACCGCCTAAGAAAGAGGTTGAAGTAAATGGGTCGACAGATATCTACGGTTAGAAAAACTAGAGGACTAGGATAGACGCCATGAGAAAACAACAGCTCAAGAATGATTAGATAGGAAAAGGCCGTGAAAAAACAGAAACTAGACACAGCCGATAGATTAAATACACAGTGTTCGAGTAGCTTTAGGTAGTATTTAAAGCAAGGTTTTTGGAACAAGAGAGAGGCGTGGATGAACTTTTTTGAGGCCTTTGAATTGAGGATAGTTGCTATTGGACGAATTTGGCATAAAAATAAAATTATCGCAGAATTACAAAACAACCTTCGTTTTAACTAAACGAAAATTTTACGGCGCATTGAATGACATGAAGATGTCGGAAAGGGTTCGATGAGATAATAAGTTATCGCTAAGATTCAGTTATTAAAAAATGAATTTAATCTATATTCAACTCAAGTTCAGCCTTTCCCGATTTGAAAAAAAAAATTAACTAAAATGCAGAATACCTCATCTTTAATAATACAATGAATATAATATAGGTGTTTCTAACTGTCAATGAAAACTGATCAATAAAAGCAAACAGTCTTGTTTTTAAAGGCTCTGCTGAATGCCAGTTTATGACATCCGTAAATATCTGCACTTTATCCTTCACCTCCGTAAATCATAAAGCACATTACTTTTTCCAAGGGAAGAATAGCAGCATATTTCACACCAGAGAACATTCGACATAAAAACTAAAATAATCGAAGGAAGTTATAATTTTAGCGCGAACATTTAATTTCCAAACATTCAATTTCCTAAATATCGAACTGCAAATTACATTGATATCTCTGCATCTCTCTATACGAAGAAATTCTAATAACACTTATCAAAGTGAATTATGTAACAAATATTTACAACGGAGTAAAATCGTGCTATTTATCAAGAATTAAGTTGCAAATATTCAAATTTTGTTCCCAATAAACTAAGGATAAATGTGATAATCGTTCAAAAAGGTAATATAAAGCATTGCAATGATCTTTACGACATGTGTGTATTACACAATACTTTTTAGGAAAACCCATTTACATTTACTGCGTTTACAACAAGGCGAGTGCATTTCACAGTCGATTACGTCATCCACATAGCGATGATTACCAGTCAATTAAATTGAGGTAATGTTGAAATAGTAATGGGGTCAAAAATTATGAATAATTAGAGAGAAAAATAATTTTATATTTATTATATTTAGTACTTTTCGCTAGAATGAAACCTTTAATAACAACGGCAATTTTAAAACAAGAGAGAATCGCATAAGACGCTAACTTCCTGCTCAAGCACACCTTCGGTAAAACGGTTACAAATCATTTGGGCTAATGATTTGCTCTCTCTCACAGATTTTGAGCGGAAAATATCGTTATTTGCCAGAAAAAACGCAAACAACTTCATTAATTAGGGTATTACATGGACACGCTCTTAATTTAGTAAGACATTTTCCCGCTTCATTAAGAGCAAGCATGAGTCGGAACGGGTGTCCGGTCAAGCGTGAAGGGGAGAAAACATGTCAAAATAAACGAGCTTGCGTTTTTTTCGAGCTTCAGGTCAAAATCGCTGTCGGGTGGAAGAGTATCGGAGTGTCATCGTCCTTTTTCCGCATACTGAAGCAATTTTTTCGACAACGGGAGAGATTTCAGAAAAGGAGCCGAACGTCAAATCCGCTGACACGCGAAATTCACGCTCGGACGCCTCCGAATTTTCCGGCTGAAGGATTAAAGGATAATGCTCAAGAGAGCGGAATTTTGGGAATTAATCAGTCTCGAGGAGAGAACGGTGATAATGCAACTATTTACCGAAGTAAGATGAAACCATTGAAGAAATACATGTCATTATCCTCACCATAGCTTTGTTATTCTAAGCCATAATTCGCACGTTAAAAAAAATATTTCTCTTCTTTATCAGTTTAAAATAAAAGTATATTTTAATTAACGGATACATCCGAGTACAAGCCCGACTAGAATAGAACAGAATATACTTATCTAAGGAAAAATGAAAAATGCGATTATATGGAAACAATAATTATAGAATATATCTGATGTAAATGTATTAGGTGGAGTAATAGATATTTGCTAAATTTTATCTTGTTTGTTGTTAAAAGAGTGACCTAATTCTGCTTGTTAATAAAGTGATGTTATTTAGGAATTTTAAATATAATAATTTAAGTTTGGAGAGGTTTGTCAATTAACAATGTTTGTGGCTGACACCTGACTTCAGTCAAACTGCAGCAATAATGATAAGAATGTAAGCTGCCTAAACTAATTTTATCACATAAACTGGAAAAAAAACATCGACTCGAGTGTAAGCCTAGGATGTGCAGCAGCTACTGGTAAATTTCAATATAAAAATAGATACCAATAAAATTACAGTAATTGAGGAATCAGTACGTTAGTAGGAGAAAATTAACAAAGAATTGTTAATTGAGCAAGCGAGGAATTAAGAAGCAGATTTCCGGCAGACCTTTTCCTTCGGATAACAGGTAAGCAGGACTCTCATTCGATTGTAAGCTGTGGGCGGATTTTTCAGCATATAAAATGTGCTAAAAACTCGGCTTATACACGAGTATATACCGTACAATACACGAGTATAAACCATATATAAAGTAATTTATCTTCGTGTAAATGCAGCCATCGCCCATCGTTACTGTCGTAGCCAACTTGCTACGACAATAAAAATAAACAGAAAAATCGGGAGCCCGTACCAAAATGAAAGTATTCGCTTCTTCAGCATTTATTTTCATTAGAGAAATAGGTCTGACATTCGAGCGAGCGACTGCGCGACGTTCTAAGCGTTTGCCTTTTCTGTTCTTAGATTTCATAACGTCTATTAATCATCCATTGCCTTCACGTAATCTCGGTAATCCCCTTCTAAATTCAATGATCTCGCAGTGAACGCTTTCACTTAGAGAATTATGGCTTCCAAGAGCCAATAAATATCTTTCGATTTCGACAAAGGAATCGCTTGCGGAGGAACGTAAAGCACAGCTTCTCGCTTTCCTCAGCAACACTATTAATAGAGAACTGCATCCAACGAAATCCTTATTGCTCTAACGACGAAGAAACAACCGATGACATAATTAAACAGCAACCATTCGGAACGCAAAAAGGAGAAAATCGATTATTTCACTGAATTTGCAGCAATTAATACTCATATCAGCAGTTAACTAAAATTCAGATTTAATTATTATATCAGTAATATAATAATAATACTTCTGAAAAATACGAGCTCCTTCCATGACGTATAACATCAAATGGCTCTTCAGAGGCAAACCCGGTACATTGGCGGTAAAATAGAAAGCAATCACTGGAAAATAATATTTAAAGCAAAGCATAGTGCAAAACAGCTGTCACCAATCGGCGGGCCGCGAACCTAATAGATCGCGAGAAGATTTTGGCGGACCGCAAAGAAATGTCGTCATTATTTCTATATTTTATTCTGAATCCTCTAATGTAACTAAAACTGTGTAGATGAGCTCCAAGGTTTCAATTTTATATTTAAAGCAGAAACTCATGTGGTATTTATACTGTACATGTCTCTGCCTTTTAAAAACTTACGATGCTTTTGCAATTGTGAAGCACAATGTTTGAAAACCATTGGTTTTAAGTACAGGGTCGTATTTATTTAATTATAATTGTAGACGTAATGAATCGATGATAAAATTAATTTATTGGAAAAATATACGGTTTGTCAGTAACCATAGCAGAGATAAACAACACAATTACATAAAGGTAATCCTTATGTTGACATTTAAGATAAAAATTAACCATGAATCATGACTAATCTTAAAATTTGAATTATATTACGAGATTTTAAAAAAGTAATTCCGAGAAGTAAAAATAAATGTTAATAACTACATCAATAGAATGATTAGCGGAAAAGGAGATGGTCATAGACCCCAAATGCACGTTTATGCAAAAACGCAACGGATGCTCTAAGTCAGAATTATTTCTCCGAGGATCTCAGATTCGTTCCACTTATCAAAGTGTCCGTGGACGCCGTGGGCAATATACGAACATCCTCAGCTTCCCCCACAGTAGCTACACCATGTTCCTGTCTCCGCATTCTTTTGTTCCTCTCTCCCCCGGGCAACAGGTGTTCCCCTGCCGAGTCCCGATACTTCTCAACCGAGGAAACGAACTCGGCTCCACAGCGCAGGCATCCCAACATGCAACATATCCTCCCTTCGTATCTTTTCTGTTCTCAGCTTTTTCACTAAAATAATCCTCTCCCGCCGGCATTCCTCGGGAAAGTCGTAAAGAAGAGAGAGAAGCGCATCCTGAAGACGTTTGCATACGTATGCTCGGATATACGCTGGGAATGTCTCTCAAAGTGGGATTCAAGCGCTTTAAATTTCAGAAACAAGCACGAAATGGAATATTTTACGGATCGAAAGTTATCCCCAGCGCCACTTGGAGGCACGCGCACGGAATCTGCTTCTTTCAATTTCAAAAGCGATTCTAAACTAAGATCAATTAGAAGAGATGTCTCGAAGCTTCACTTCAACGTCCTATTTTACGAACGGAGATATAATATGAAATAGATTAAATCTCAATATAGTTTAGCATAGATTATTACCGAAACCATTTCACTTTAAGCCATACTTTCTAAGCCGGATTGCCACTAGCAAACCATCAATTCGTCTCATTCATGTTTCAATGTCTACAGGTTAATTCCTATTTTGCACTCAATTTTTCCGAAAGGGGAGAGCTCTGTATGTTCTGAAAAACCGTTTAAGAGCGCTAAAAAGTTTCAGTCTGTACTCTTCTGTGTACACCAGAATTCAAAAGGAGTCAATGAAAATAATGGCCAAGTCTGAAGCCATTTTAAGCCACAATGGCAATGTTCAAAATTTGTTTTTTAATCCTTCTCGTTGTAGATCTCGAGTGATTTATGTAAATGAAAAGTAGCGCATTATTATTAATGTTAAAATGACCATTTTCCGCAGTAAAATACAGTTACATACGATATACAACTTTTTTGCCCAATAAAGCAGTGGGGTAGCTGGGGGGGATACACGAATACGAATACGAATCAGGGCCGGGTATGGATGATAGAAATTGGTGTCGAAATATGGCCGTTCAGGAATAAATTATCTACATAGCACAAATTTGCATCTCTTTCAGTGTTTAAATCCTATGATTATTATGTGTCTTTAACAGCGAGAGTCAGTGGAATGTAACCTCAATAGATCCCTTTTTCCTTCAGAGCAACATTTCCATCAATGTATGAAATGGTGGATACATGATGAGACTAGTTTCAACTTCACAAGCAGTGACTATTAAGTGCCTTATGATGTCTACATTGCATCTAATTATCTAAAAATGACCAGAAGTACTTAAGAGGATGCCATGCTACATAAAATGTTTAGCCAAATAAAAATCGGCACTAAGAGGATACAGAAAAAGTACGACTGAAGATGAAAAATGGGAGAGTAACAAAAACGCTAAAAATTTCCTAAAATAAAATAAAATTATCTTGGAAAAGTATGACTGATTGCGAGTCATACCTTATCAGGAGACCAGGAAGGGGCTCGAAAATTGCATATGTCCCCGAGCGCGAATACCCTAGCTACGCCACTGCCTTAAATAAGTTTTTATTGTATAGTATCGTAAAACAGTTAATTTGCTCACGTCTAAGGGCCCTTGGAGATGCAAATTGTATTCGTTCTAATGTTTTGGTTTTCTGACTCATCAAAATTATTAAATACGTATGAAATAGGTATTGATGCAAAACATGATTTTCTTAGAAATATTATCACTGACAATGCGTTTACATTTTATGCTACTCAGATGCTTCCGCAAAGAAGATTGGCCTAAAATGTACGGAAATATCCAAACGAGGGCTTCATTGATCAAGTGGAGAAATAGCACTACGAAGGAAGGATTTGCATCCACGCACGAGTGCAGTTGGGTGGTCGGCGGAACGGAATGCAGAGAGATCTCATGGACCTTTAATCAGATGCTTCTCCTGATGGAAATACGAGACACATATTCCGATTAGAACTTCCATTTATTCACAGCCTGCGAATGTCATCTGTGCGAAATTTGGCTTATTTCTACTATTATCGCATGAGCAGCTTTAAGAACGTGATACATTCGATGAAATATTTCAAAATTATAAGTGAATTGAAGTTTTAATCCAATTCCACTGGCTTCTTTTTCCCGAAAAACAGAAAAAATACACCAAATATTTCAAAGAGTTTCCGAAAACCATCACATTATCTATTATTATGAGTATTAAATCTTCAAAAGAAATT
Organism: Sympetrum striolatum; assembly: GCA_947579665.1. Classification (NCBI taxonomy): domain Eukaryota; kingdom Metazoa; phylum Arthropoda; class Insecta; order Odonata; family Libellulidae; genus Sympetrum; species Sympetrum striolatum. The sequence continues at coordinate 6,273,344 of OX388346.1, forward strand.
ATAAACATTAAATTAATAATAATTTATTTTTTGAGAAAAGGGTGAGGAATATATGGAAAAATACTCCTTTAATATGAATAAGCATATACGGAGTCCAATTAGTTTTATGTGTATCTTATTTAAATTGGATAGTGCAAAGTGAAGTTAGGTGAAGTAGGTTAGGAATTGATGAGAAGATTATTACTCAAACAACTAAATGTTTGAGAAAAAAAACGAATACCACAATTTTTGGCATGATGATAATGGCATCGCATTTATAAAGAATGCCTACACAAATATTTACACTCTTTACAGCACCAATATACCACATAAAGTGTCACATTGAGATTAATCAGTTTTTTGGATAGCATTAAATAAATGCATACTATAGTAAACATAAACTAAATGTATTGTAATAATTTCTAATTGCATAGGGCAGAATATAATTTTTGGATGGCGAATTAATTTCCGAAAAGAACTGTAAACCCGATGAATAGGAAAATCTCTTCCCATATTTGGTCAGACAAAAAGTGGAAATGAGCATTTCTCTCAACGAAACGACACATTTACTCAGATTATCTTTCAAACGAATCAGTAAATGGGTGAATACATCCCGTGGCCGTAAAATATGATGACGAGTTTCTTTCATAATTTCTATCGTATTTTGCATTCAGAAATGGTATTTATCGAGAATACTGCTATCAAATGCGTGTTTAATTTTAAGACAGGAACCTTTGGAGGAGGCTGGGACGCTCCATTGCATCTTCTACTTATTATACAAATCTGTGAAGATCAGAGACCGTTACCCCCACTTATTCCGCAGTAATCATGGAGCTGAGCCAAATGATTATGAAAGCAACAGTGTGAGAATGCAGAGACTCGGAGAATAGCCAACACAAGATATCAATCAAAATTAGTCTCGGAAAAGAAAACCAACAAAACAAAAAGATACAACGATGAGCAAAGAAAGCGTTAAGTATTAAAGAAGTAAATTTATTTCCATTACTCTTCGAGATATCTCGGGATAAAATTAAGAATAATGCAAGGCGATTTTTATTTGGAAAATAAACTTCTATAAATCCGCATAAAAATTTAACAACACTCGTTTCTAATTAGCCGAAATATAACCGCGTACCATCCAATACTTCGGGATATTTCTTAGGCATTGTGCGTCATCAATAAAATCTAGGAGCAACAGGAGTCAGCAGATACGTACGGTTATTTATAACTGAACTTCGCACAAAAAGAATTCCGCCCAGAAAATACGCCACAAATTACAATTTTGATTTAATCATGGTCGAAGAGAGGTTTTTCTCACTTGCCCACTGATCGTTAGCTAAGACTATTCTATTCAGCAAGTCACCCCACTGCGTTGTGTTATAGAGGACTCATTTGTTTTATTTGTAAAAGACTGCTTGGCTCAAGACCAGCTTGACGGAAAGTAATGCCCTTAATATTTAATGTTAACGCAGATTTATAAAGGGTGGAGATTTGGGAAAGTGTTGGAACGGAGTTTGGTGAGAGAGAAGGACAAAGAGAAGTGAGCACGCAACAAAGGTTTTGATGATCTTTACGGAGACATTAGATGTAACAGAGCTACAGTTTACGGTTATCTTGCTTTGAAAACGAACCAGGAGAGAAAAGAGTTCGTTTTAAAACGAAGCACGGATGATTTATGGCTTAGAACTCCTTTCCACCTATAAATGGTCAAAACAGACATTTCCATGAATGTAATCTATCCACTAGCCACTCTAATCTTGAGCAAGAAATCTTACATTCTCGGCAATAAAAATGAATGATGATTCAATCCGTAGAAAACTAGAATTCTCTTATTAATTTGCTTATAAATTATAATGAACGAAACTGAATTTTAAGCCAGACTTTCCTGGTCAAAATGTAGCTAGGATGAGATAGAAGCTGAAATATGTTCTCCGTGAGATGCAAAGGTAATTAAACTTCAGCTATTAACTGAAGAAGGCATTTTTCCGATAAGAGAGGATGAAAGGAAATATTTCCGCCCAAAAACACTCCTAACCAAAGGAATGGGTAACAGATAAAGATTTCTCTCTGTTGGCTGATCCAAAATGTCTTTCCACCTCACGTTTAATTCATACTTCAGCTGTGACAATTTCATCTCAATCACGAAAAGATGAAGTCATTTCTTATTTTAGGAACGATCATCTAAATAAATCCGAACCTATGCTGGGAAATCCCTAAACTTTGAAGAATTCACGCATTAAAAAAACATGTACTGAATCTAAACATTGGAGCGTAATTACAAAGAAGGATGCCTGATTTAAATAGCGATATCTATACCATACGATGGCAACTCTTGAATAAACATGGCACTCCTAAAATTAATAAAAAACCTTTAAGCACCAACCAAAATTCAACCAGTTAAAAATGTATGAGCGTAATTAGGTTTACATATACTCAGTCATTCTTAGCACGACATGATTATGATGCCCTGCCGTCTGTACTACCTTTCTTTTGGGTATTATTTTAGACGGAATGCAATGATTGTTGGATATTATTTCAGATGACAAGTAATGATTATTGGTTACTTTTGGTCGAAATGCAATAATTGTTGAATTTTATTTAGATAGCAAAGACTGATGGTTATTTATTTAGACGAAATGTAATGGCTTCCGTAATTATCTATTGAGTTGAATTTCGGTTACCACCGGAGCGTTTTCAATTGCAACGTGTGTATGTAATAATAACAACAACAGATACATCTTATTTTAAATAATCGACGAAAATTATGCGCAACATATTATATTCCGAATGTCGAAGGGAATCACAAGGATCGAGCGGGGAAGAAATCCAGAAAAGAAAGAATTCAATGTGCAGAATACACATCAATTTACGGAGAATATTACTGTGGAAAGAACGGGGCGAAAGTGTCTCTTCAACTGTTTCTCCCATGACGACGAGAGACCTTGTTATGACGCATCCGAAGATTGGAATCTACATGTGTTGAGCTCATACGCGCGTATTTCTGCCGTGTTCATTACACTTGCTCTCCGATGAGTCACGAATCCCATTTGAGACGTCCTCAATCTTCCCTCGGCAATAATTAATAAAATAACACGAAGAAAACGAAAACAAAAATCAACATCATCTTGATGCGCGTCCAATGGAGAACTCGGATAAGATCTTTTCCGTTATCATCCATCACTTGAAACGGAGGGGATTTAGATGTAAATGAAATACCTAGCTTTATTAATGACCAGCCCGTTTTATTTACCCCTCTTACCCCGTGGCCTTAAAGAGCAGAGGAAAGGTTAAAAGAACGATTCCAGATTCCTACAGAGGTATTATAAGCATATATTATGCAGAGAGTTAATTTTTATCGCAGTCTGAGGAGAGGGAGCTTTAAAAAAATGTGGGAGAAGAGTGACATATATGATGTTTCGGAGAAATCTGTCCCCGAAAAAGGCTCTGTCTTGGGGGACTTTCAGCAGTAAAAGCATAATAATAAATTGTCAGAGAAAACGTAATAAAAGGAATTACGACGTAATAATGAAATACATAACAAATGAGAATTAAACGTGGTTGGAGATAATAAGAGAGATTTTGATTACCTCAAGTTAAAACTCAGAAATTGTTGGTACGCTCTGTTTTACGTCATCGCAGGAGAGAAATAAAAGAGCATGATAATCTAAATCGAGCTTGTTAAGTATAAAAACAGCTACACATTAATTTAGAAATACAGGAGTCAATATAGAATAGAATAAGACTTATTGAGGCCAAGATACAGACTACAAAGTGTCCTCTTACGTGTGATCCTATGTCATTAGGCTTCAGAAAGTGAGAAGAATGAAATTTAAGCTATAAATAGATGAGTAAATAAAGAAAAAATATGAACTAAAAAACCATTGTATAAACCTGTGAGCCATTTTCTATGAACTAAAAATATTTTCTTCAAATACTAAGGAAAACATTTTCTATTAACAAAAATTTTGAAGTTGAAGGAGAGAACATTTTATATCAACTGAGAGTTCTAATTTAAGATTAGTACTGTTAAATAACTGTTAATATCCACAGAAAATTGATTATCTTGATTACATATTTAATATATATATAATACACAAGCATCATACAGTAATGAATTTTTCATCAACTGGAATCACAATTCATTTATATAAGATCAGAAATATTTTTAGAAATTCCAAAACTTCATTAAATTGAATTTTATTACTAGCTGAGTAGCGCTAGATGTATCATAAAACTAGAAAGACTGTGGAGGAACACTGGCAATTCTATTAAGCACAAATTTTAGCACGCCATAAACAGTCTCTACTGCTACCGTCCGTTAGTCTAACTAATATATTCTCTTAGCTACTAGAAAGATGAACTTGGAGACTAGAATTTTTATCGCTACGGAAACCTCTTCCCATCTCCTTCTTCTCATCCCAAGGATGTCGAAGAAATAATTCGGCAAGAAGTCATCCCTGGAATTCGAAAAATTTCCATACGGAAATCCACTTGGCCTCACGACTAAGTACCATTATATATTAAGAGACCGACGAGGGCAAAGCTGCGAGAAAAATTCCATTTGCAAGCAAAATTGCGTGCGAAGAAAAGGAACGCGAAAATAAAAATGCCTAGCGGCGTTTCAGAGGCGCGCGGTGCGGGATATAGATTTGGCCGCCGGTGTCGACCGAGCTAAATAATATAAAAAAACAAAGACTCGTATTCCGAGAATCATAAAGCTTGAAAGGAAGGGAGAGGGTTTTATTACCTTCGTTCCATTCCTACGTATTTCCCTAAAGGTCAAGATCTTTCCATTGTGGGACGGAGCTCAAACTACTCTCGGAGTAACTGTGATGATGGGCAATGCGCAAACAAACAAGTATTACAAGTTAATAACTAAAAACAACTAAAGGAGTGAATTAGAAGCTGATTTTCCACAGCTGCAATTCAGTAAAAGGGACTGAGCATGAAAAAGTAACCGGTGGCGTTTAAAGTACGAAAAATTGATAATTCAAGATTAGAGTAAAATTCTTCCTATCCAAAAAGTATGGATATCCAATCTTATTTAAAGAAAATAAACTTTTGGATGGATTCCCGGAATCATCGGAATTCATTTAATTCCACCGATTCGATTAATATTCATATACCTCAGGATTGTTATAAATAAGGACTTGAAAATAATTCTATTTACGAAAACTCCATGTCGACATCACAATAGTGCACAAAAAGACAATAGCTACCAACAAATACTGTTTAACTACTTCAAAATTATCCATACTTCTGAAATTTTCTTCGTAAAAGATGTCACATTTATCTTAAATTAATATTTGTAAAAATTTCCACTACATACAGTTCCACATTTTCGTAACATCTTTGAATCGGGAACCTCAACAAGTGATAGAGGAACTTTAAATGAAGGACGGAATTCCATTTCCTTCCGATAAAAAAGCAACGACGCAATTCTTTTTTACGCAATTGTTTCCTTTATCATAAAAATAACGTTAACTATTAGTGTACTCCACAGAAAAATTATGTCGTACAAGCATTAAACACAGGAAATAAGCACGATAAGAATAAAGGGGGATTTCCTCAGCGCCGATGCCTAAAAAAAGCATATTAACCTTCTTGCTAGTTCCTTCTTTAAGGAAATCTGACGAGAGTGTGGTCGCACGGAATCCAGAAGATTGGGCTGTTCTATAATGTCTTCTTCGAGGGAAAGCGAAACGCATTCTCGGAGCCTTCAAACCAAAGGATCTTCAACCCGAGGCTGCATATTATAAAGTCGTAAAGCACGGGATAAGGTGGCAAAAACTAATAAGACGAGGCCATGAATGTATGCGAATATCTCGGAGCGGGCCTTAGTCCTAAACAACAACACGCCTCTCAAAAGCAGATGCTCATAAAGACGCTTTTACATTGGGCGTACGACGCGTCTCCTATTATAGGATCCAAACAGAGTAATAACGAAGTTCGAAATCCCAGCGAATATAATTAAAATTCCGCGTCCCTCGATGTTGGGAGTCCCGAATCACGTGACTATCGCGCGAGAAATATACAGGCATCGCTCTGAACCGGAAAAGAGAATTATAAGGGTCCGAAGGCCAAAACAACTTCGATTGGACTTATGAGTGGCCGCAAACAGTCGGTGAAATTGGATTATATATTTCAGATATTCGAGGAAAAGAATGTTAACGCCTTCGCATTAGGATCGGATGATTCAGGCGAGGTGTCCAACACAACATTCAACAGAATAACACTTTGAAACGGGACTTTGATCTTTATAGTTGTGGTAATTAGAAAATTAAAAGCCAAAGTTGTGTGTAGAATACCTGAAACGGCACGAAACGTGCTCGATTTAATTAGAAGATGGTTGCGTTTTCATAGCCTCAATGCCAACGTTTTCAATTTTATTTAACGATATGGAATTAAATGTGAAGCCAAAACAGGGCTTTGGAATAAGAATGAAGGAAACGGCATGAATTATAGACAAACATAATCCGAGACCGTTCTACAGTAAAATACAAGGAATAGAACGACAGTATTAAATTTATATTGAATATTGGAGTAGCGACTTCATTTTTATTGAAAGTTGGCGAAAGAAACTTTTCCCATTCCTTTATACTTTCATGACTGGCAATCGTAAAACATGTAAACTTAAAAAAGTAGTTAAAGTACTTAAAGTTTACTTAAGTTGTAAAAAAGTAGTAGTAGTACTTCTACACCTTTTTGGAAATACCAAATTATTTATTGGAATCAATAACACCTAAGCAGGTTTCATCCAATTATTGCTCAATATGATAGCTGAAGGAAAATCTATCGATGCAGACCAAAGCATATTAATCTCCGATAATATATCCCGGGATTATGAGGCGCGCAAGAACTTTTCACGCTGTTATCAATCCTCGCATGATCACATAAGCAGAGTCATAAATCCAGAGGGAATTCGATGTCATTCGAGAAGAATTCGGATGAATAACCTTCTTGCGTTGGAATGAATAAACGATGAGGAATCTGAGATGGAGATCCCATCGATAAGGAAACCTCTTACTTTAGTATTACCATCGCAAAGCAATATATAAGTAGTAACACTGGGAATAACTGTGACTTAGAGGTGCACTTAGATAAAAAATTATAGTACTGATATGATAGCATTTCAGAACATTTTCAAAGACGCTCTCGGAAATAACAGAACGTACCGGTGACAGGGCTGTGGAGTAAATAAAGCATTCGATTACTCCCCCTGGAAAATGAAAAAAGTAAGTGAATGGTAAGCCATCGAGCATAATAAGGACTTCGAAAGATTGATCAGCTGAATATAACGTATCTTCATGGTCTCTGTCCTACGCTGCAGCCTTCGATAAATCATCCCGTTGCAACATTCAGATAGAAATCGATTATTCAAAAGCGGTTTAGATTAGTTGGATATTTTGAGTGGGCGGGGAATGTTAGAGCTATAGAAGCTTTAAACTATATATATATAATGATATTCCATTTCGAAACCTTAAAATGTTTTCTTCCTCCCGTGTCGTTTTCTCTTTTCTATCTTTCAATGCGTTTCACCCGAAGAACTCACGCTAATATTGAACTCCCTGGAGTCCCAAATGATCTAAAAATAGCTCTGGAGGATGAAGTCAATTAGAATCTAGAAAAATAAGTCTGCTCCAAAATGATGGATGTTTCCAACGGATTAGTTTCCATGGAAGTAGATGGATCATTTGAGTTGCCCAGACCCAGTGGGTGTGGGTTACAGCTTAGGTTTCTGTTTTGACTGCTGAGGTTTCCATTTTAAATCTAAAAAACGGGCTACGTTCAGAAGGCTCTCACTTCAAACGAAATTTGAAAATTCGTTCTCAAAAGAATTAGTAGTATTTTCACGCCAAAGTTCCTATGAGTTATTTAAGCACAATCTCTAAATCTACTTTCGATATATTGTCGAATAACCTCAATAGCATAAATTACATTCAATCGTTGATGATATCCAACACTCTCCGAAGGCAGCATATCGATTTAAAATATAAAACAAACGCAAATACGCACAGTAATTGCAATAGACAGTATGTAGGTATAATGTACTTCGGCTAAAGTTTCCAATTTGAGGGACGGATAAATTCATTGAACAATATCGGTGTACATATCCTTTTTATCTTTTCCCAAGAAAAGTTATCAATGCTATATCAGTGTTCTTTAATTTACCGGAATTTCTTTCCGCGGTAAATGAATATTTAGTTACAGTTAACTTCTATCCTCAGATGGCAACCAATTGATGAGATTTATTATTGAAAGAGGACTATTTGTCCTAACCTAAGTTTTTTTTAATTACCCAAGACTCTTATCTGATAATTCTTATATGTATATCTTAAAAGCAAGTTCAAGAGAGAGTATGTATTTTGCCTGCAAAATGTGTTACGTAAAATGAAAATATATATTTCGTTCTATTATATTTACAATAATTAACTACATCAAAAAAGCTCCTATTCAAAGTTAAATATTATGCGTCGTTAAGATGGATATGACTCAAAACAACTATCATACTTCGTAGACCATTGCGGAATATAACTTTAGACCAGCATCCAAGATAAACTCGCAGGGAATGGAAAATCGATCATTAGAGGCCGACTGAACTTGGAAAATAGCACAACATCGATCATCGAAATACCGAAACCCTTAAAACACTGAGACGGTAACCAGTTTCCGACGCATTACCACTTGGAAATCAGAATATAAGTCACGTGTTCGTGTTCAAGCGTGCTGCTCGGGAATCTATGGCTAATTTTGATTGTCCGCGTTGCTTTTGATAAGGGCTTTCATTAGGAGAACGGCCGTCCGTCGGGCTGATGAAAGTGCTCTCGTAAAGCAAGTGAGTCACTCGCGGCTGTGGTTCGTTGCCAGCAGAAACAAGGAGACGCAACCTATTTCGCGAAAGGAGAAGATGACGAACGCGGCGCGTCCACGAGCGCATTCATTAAGGGAGAGGAAAATACATCACGACAACGCTCATGGCTGAGCCTACGTTCGAAATCTCTAATTACATTTACAAATACACTGAATTCGTGAATGCTTTATTCGACTGAAAGCTGGGAGATACACGACGAGTGTTTTTTCAACCCTCGTGTTATTCAGGAAAAAATAATTAAACTAATTAATTTATTGTGCAATACTTCGAGATCGTAGAAACAGAAGAGTTAAGCTGAATGAGATGTTTCATCATTCTGATTCAAGGCAAATGAAAAATAACGGAACTGTATTATACGAGACGAATGATAACTGAAAAGCAAAATAACGTATTTTTTCAAATTCGCTGGTGGAAATGCACAAATAAATATATCTTTTGGGTATTCACAGAAATATCATAAAAATTCATCGAACTCTTGAAATTAAAACATACTAACAAGTCATGGGCCACAAGCTGAGAACCTTATCACGCAACCTTATCGAAATTGTTTTCCGAAGAGAAAAGAAAATAATGTTAAATTCTGGCTGAAGAAATCCTACCAACAAAGTAAGATATAAATTGAAATCATAAAAGGTAAAGAATAAGTATAATCTGCTCGTAAAGAAAAGAGTAAAAATAGTGGTATCTATATAAAAATAGCACAAATAACCTCCTTTCGTAAAGCATCATTAATAAGACAAGAATCTAAAAAAACGTTAGCGGCCTATGAAAGAATTGATCCAGAGGCGAATTCCTGTTACAGGAAAGCACTTCGAGTCACAATGTCACAATTGAAAAATAAACAACATCATATCGCATATAAAAGTGTAATTAAAATGAGATTACTAAAATGTTTTCCATATTGTATAAGATGCAGGATATTCACAAAGAAAATGTAAATTAGAAAATTATTGATGTTAGGGCAATTCTGGATTGAATTTCCGAAAAATCGATGTATCTGATATAGCCGAGAAAATATGATGGATAGTGATTTCCCTCGGATTAAAAGGGAAGTCCAAAAGTGAGAGAGAACAGCTCTTTCTCTCCCAAAATCTAATTGACAAAGAAAATTACCATATGGAAGTCACCCTCTTGATACCACCAACAAAAAAATATCGATCAAGAACGGAATGAGACATAGAATCGTAAAGAAAGATTGAAAGCGATACAAAGATAATGAAGAAACAGAACAACTCACTTCTATTCTTAGTCGCAAATTATAAGTAAATCTGGAGCGATACGGGCGTATACGCAACGCAGAGAGAGTTGAGATCGACTTGGGTGCATTCTAGTCGACATTCATCACTGCAGAGCGGCATAAAAAGCACTTGCTTAGGAAAAAAGTCCTGACGAATTTATCCCCCGTCTCGACGTGTATATGAGTAAGAAGTGCGCGTAACTCAAACGCAAGTTTTACTACAGCAATTCCGCGGGCGGAGAACACGCTTAGATGCAGCCCAGATGCCAACCACTCGGCCTCGTAATGGCTGTGCTACGCGGATCGCCATCTTAATAATTCTCACCTCCAACGACCGTTACAACGGTGGCGCGGGTTACACGCGAAATCTCTTTCGCTGTAAAATAAAGTACGCCCTCTCACACGGCATTGTTTTCAACAAACAAATCAAACTCCCTGTATTACTCTGTAAATGGAACATGTGAGAGTTAGGGAATGCCACTGGATTATTCCATTACGTAGTTATGCAATTAACTTAAAAACATTATATCGTAACAAATATTTAACTGAGAGGAAAAGGGGATATTACAGGTTATTGTATCTATTTAAATTGTATAAATGTCTAGCTATTACTCTCTTTCCCTTCTTTCAATAACACCCCACTGTTTATTGAGATATATATTGTTTTTTGTAGCTTCATATTTTTTAGTAAAAGGTTTCCAAAATTTCGAGCTTAGTAAAATTTTAACTTAGAAATAGTTTGAAATTAGAAGGTAATATAAGGTATATTTAATAACCACATAATGCATGTAACTTCTTACTTCTTAAAAGCTTAAAAAGTATATAATTTTCTAAATTCTTGCAAAATTGAAGTTGCAGTATTTAATCCGTAGGAGCTATGATTTGTTCCATGAAGTAAGAGTGAATTACGAGATTTAAGAAATTGGCTCATTGAGCAACTCTTGATGAGCCATTACGCAAATAATTATAATACTTAATGAAAAATTTGAGCGAGGATACGGTTAAGCAATCTGGCTAAGAAGATATCGCATGTGTTACAAGAGAAAACGAGAAATACAAATAAGATAAGTTGACGGGGAGAATAGCATGGATGTAAAAGAGGATTGTTATCAACTTTCTTCCGCATTAACTATTTCGAAAAACGATAGCATTTATTAGAATCAAATAAAAGTTTAACCCGAATTATTCCTTGTCTTATATTATTTTTTCGATACCGCTTGATTTTAGTGCTATCTATTAAATAAAAATATCGATACTGATATCGAATTTGCATTATTCTCAGTTCATATTTACTCAAAATCACGAGGCAACAAAAGTTACTACTCTTACGAAGCGTTTCAGAGACATTAATTTTTGTTTGGGTTGGTATATATAAATATTGGTAGCAGAAGTGGTGTAATAAACGCTATACCGTAAAAACGGAATACGGAATGCTTAAAAAGAGATGCAAACACCGCATTGGGTAAACATTCCTCATTTCGAGACATTGGTAAGTTTGTGATAAATGTTCAAATATCCACCACACAATTTAAAGTGAATTAAGTAATTGGCGTTCTCGAAGTAGATGCTCCTCTATTCCAATATTTTGCCCAATACAACTAGAACGAAAGAAAGAGAGGTGGTTTCCGAAGATGACGATTACTCGTCGAAAAGTAAAAAATTGTGGAAACCTCTCTTTCCTTCATTTTACAAGATGGATTTCCACAAGATTTCGCCTGCCTCTGTGAATTTCATCCAATGTAACTACTTTATTCTGCGTCATGGATGTTTTAAAATTGATCACTGAACTACCATTTTTACCCTAGTAGTAATTTTTAGTGGAAATCTTCCACTTATCCAAAAATAGTTTTAAGTTGCGTTATGGGTGAACTCTGAAGATCTTATTCGGAAAATATTTTATGATCTGGATCCTAGTAAAATTTGTGTCATGGTGCATAACGCCGTTTGGAGCAAGAGATACGCTACGCTAAAGTTATTTTATAGAAAGCAGACGGTTTAGGACGTACGTTATCGTAAACCGCACGATATCCTAGGGAAACAGTCTCATAACAAAGTCAGTGAAAACAAGAGTGTATATATGCACACCTTTAGCATAGATATTTTAAACGGTTACCGAATCCAGAAGAATTTGCTCACAACAGTCGACAAATATTAACTATTCAAAACTGTCGCTGCGGTAAAAATGACGGAGAAAGAAAACAACCCCCTAAAAATGCAATGAAAACTTGTTCCAGAATATGAGACCATAACAAGTGCATCTTCCGATGAGTGGTACAGCGTCCGAAATAGCACTCCGTCCATCTTTACAGCTTCCCTCAGCAGATAAGCCCACTGTGGTGAGAATCGCTCTCTGAAAGATGCCGATGCGAATTATCTGAGTCACAATTTTAAAGGTCTCGCGAACAGCGATGTGTAATTTTGTCGGAGGGCGCCCCAGAAGGCAACTAAGAGCTCTCCGCTCCTCCTCCTGACGTGTAGGAGAATGTAAAATGCATTTATTCCTTTCACAAATCCCGCACAAATGGACGGCGCTGACTTTAGCGTAGATTTTCATTCCTTCGCGTGACGCTTATACTTCGCGGGGAAATTACGATGGAAAGGAATGGTTCCGAAAGGCTCCGCCAGAGGGATTCCCCTTGCTGTTGTTTCTGAACTTAGGTGAGGTAACGCACAAATAAATGGCAAGTGCGTTATTTAAGAAAATCGTGCAGGGCCTAGAGCGTTTTATGCAACAGTGAGACCGCAGGCGTGAGGATGAATAAGTGCTTTCTCCTTTACAACGGTTTTAAATTAGGAGCGAAAGATCATCTATTAAATAAAATGGTTTCCATTTGATTGAAATGCACTATATGCGTGATGCTGAATTGCTAGGTGAGAGGCAAGACCCTGTTAAATCACATTAAATATTTTATTCGATCTTTGCAAATCCATGTCTTTTTATACATGACATTGTAAACTAACGGTAGAAATGAGAGTAGATATCCTTATAATATCCAATTTATATACGTTGGATATTAACATAGTAGTAAGATTGTGACTTCCTACAACGTAAAGCGATAGTAAAGCGTAACGTCTCAAAATGAGAACTGCACACTTCAAATTCTTTACTCCTCGGATAAGCAATCAAATACTTCGGGAAAAATGGGACACCATCTGAAACCTTAGATTCGGATGGAAACGATGAATTCCCCTGATTTTATTTTAACGCAAAGTCAGTTAATATATTATTAAATTCTCCACGTTGAATGGGTTTGGAAAATACAATTAAGGTAAGGAGCGCAGGTGAAGAGATTATGAGTGAGAATACTTACATATAATCCGTTTGTACAGAATAAAATGGGTAATGTCGACTCTTACGTAAGGACTCTTATTCAGCTTCTTTTTCTACGCAGGTAACGTGCATTTAGGAAAGTTTCCTATGGTATTTTAGGATTTTCCTATGATATTTGAAAAGATGGTAAATTTGAAAAACTCAAAAACTTTTCAACGCTAGCAAATAAGAATCGAAGCTACAGGGCAGAGCGGATTATCTCCCAAGCATCCTTGAATCGCACACTCATTGGCGTCAAATCCGTCTCCTCACGTTTTTATGAGGCATTACTGAGGTCAAAAGAAAGACGTTCTCTATGATGCATTCCTAGCAGATCGAGATGACTTGCAACACGAGAAAGGTAATGAAAATAACCATATACAGTTTGATCACGGGGAGGCTTGTCGACAGAACACTAATGAGTAGCCTACGGATGATACCGAATCAACAACTGTCGTATCTGAATTGCATATGTAAAGCACGTCTGCTTCCATAACTGCTTGCGCGAAAGGAAAAACGGTGAATTCTTATCTCACGGTTATACCTTCGAGGCTGCAATTCTTTTAGGAATATTTAGCGTATACCCAACACATGACCACGAGAAATTGCAAGATTAATTGCTCCTATATCTCGAAACAATGGAAAGTTTGGAGCTTTCCTCGTTCCTTTTTATGATTAGGATTCTATATTTGTATCAAGCTGACAGGAAATTGCCCGCGGATGTTCCTAATCATCAAAATGAGGCAGATAAATTGGAAAAAAAGAGATAAAGTTTGACTCATCGTTAAAGAACTATATTTATCAAAATTAAACGAGATACACTATAGAAAGATTATAAAATTATTTAAGGGCAGGATAAGATAAAATTAATTTCTTGTTGTATGTGAAATACATGGCCACATTTCCAAGATATTTTACATTATATTTTTGCATGAATTGCTAAACGAATCATCACTATCAAAAGTAAAGATTGTTATGATTTTTATATGATTATTTTTTTTATATTTACATGCAATACGAATTTCAAAAAAAAGATATTAACAACTATACTATCCATAAACAGGATCTTGACTCCTATCTGGTTGAGTGGGAATGAAATGTACGACACAGCACAATTTTATTTTAGAGCGATCAGTTGCAACAGTTTGCTGTCATTATCAGTGATGGGGAAAACTGTTGAAACCGTTACTTCAAAAATAAGACTGTCGTAAGTAATGGAGTTCAATGTATTTCATTTCTCTGACTTATAAATATTAACGTCATGAGTGAACAGGGCCAAAAATCTCTCAAAATTATCCTCGATGCCACAATCTCAATTTCTGTATCCAAATTGAGTTCATTGGAGGAATAGTTATATACGAATTAGAGGAAGAGTAACGCATGAATATCTTCTTAAAACCTTAACTTGCTTCGGTATACCCGCCAAACTTCAGTTAGTTGTTTTCCGTAAGAAAAAAACTCCTAGGTTATTACTACATATTCAATAAATGTTATTCGAACATGCACCTCAAAATTTATAAGATAAGTTGGGCTGAAGAAGAATCATCGGCAGACACACAATATGTTCAAGAAACGCAATCAAATTGAAATCTACAAGTTATCCCCGACCAACGCAAAAGTCAACCGATACGCTGGCACAGACGCAAGAAAGTAAATTAAAAGTGAAATGAGAATAGGACGCAATCCTCGCTCTTTTTTATAAGATACGGAAACAGTTCGCTGAACTTTAATTTAATCTGAAAGAAGAAGCCATGTAACCGAATCGCGTCGAATATCGTACTCGAAATAAAAACTAGAAAATGAAGCACCGATTGAATGAAAACAACCTGTCCATTGTATCGACATCTTTCGGTAGGCGATGACAAAAGGCCAACAGTCTATGGCGTGGGAGAAGCGTTGGAAGAATTCTTGATCGAATATATTTCCTCAACGTCGGTGACAAGGAGAGCCCCCACACAACACTCTTTTGTTCGGAGATTCGTATTTTTCTCGCACCGCGATCGGTGCCATCGTCTCCTGCAGGCTTCAGAGAGAAAGATGGTGAAGGGGGAGGGGGGAAGAGGGGAAAGGAAGGAGGGGAAGGGGGAATAATGAGAGAATGTGATAAAGGGACGGCTTATTCATTATGCCGCTGGGGTCGAGTCGTGTCCTGATCGAGAGTATCAAAGTTGCAAATAAATTTCTTAAAACCGATTAATATACCGTCCTGTGAAAGTCATTAAAATATGAAGCAGAAGCTGACTCGACTAATCCATTTAAGCCTCGATGGGTGAATATTTAAACACCAACGTTTCTTGTCGATGCTTTTTTTTAAGGCATTTCTTGCTTCTACTTAATTGTAAATGATTTGTTAGCTCAGTAGCTTAATTCAAAAATTCATCATAAAACACATTTACATATTACGAACAGCAACAAACAATAGATTACTGAGGGGAGCAACGGAGACACATTTTTCTTAATGGAGACCGTAAAGAGATTCCAGAATTCATACCATTAAAGAACCTTGTAGTTCTAATAATTCTCCGCTAGTCATACACGATATACGCACACAGTTTACGTCTAAAAGCCCCTTTGCCGAATGGAGATACAATTCCGATCTTACATTGTAATGAATTGTCAATGTTGCTGATTTCTCGAAAGACGCCTGCAGACGCCACGCTGCTTTGGGTCAGGATAAGACCGTGTAAATGGCCATCTAAGTTACCGGATTAAATGCTTTTCCAACTGCCGGAGTTTGTTAAGACATTCAAAATTGCTTCTGGATCATCATGGACACATCTTTCCTTACTCCGAACAAAGCGGTTATGAACGGAGAATTCGTTTCCTTCGATTGAAAACAAAAGAATTTCGAAGACAACCTCTTGAATGGATGAGGGTGCGAATGTTGTCACTGGACGATGTTCATTTGTTATTTCGTTCTAAGAAGGTGATACGAACGAAGCTCAAAGATAAAATTGTGATGGAATTAATCCCCAATTAATACAGGTAATGGAATGTTGATCGAATGAATAAATATCATTATTTTTCATTTACAATACATTAAATGCTTTTTGCATCGCGATGGATGAATTAAAGTCCTCCCTCTTCATTGATTCTTGCATTGATGGATTGATTTTTCAGTAAATTAACTTCTTTGGTTGACAAATTCAGTTAAACGTAGACGAATGAAGATGATTCGTTCGCCCTTGTGAATTAGAATCGTATGGAATTAATTTGCAGTTAATAACAAAAGGAGGTCCATGCAGAAAAAAATGTTACTGAACATAAAAATGGAAAACACTAAAACATGACTGACTATACAGGATAATGTTTAGTGTTATATATTTCAGAAAGTAAGTACTTGTTAAGAGAAGACTGGAAAGGGAGAAGAAAATTGACTATGGTGCGAATACATGGTTACTATTGGTTCCATCGCTAATTCTTAAAACAAAGTTTGTGTTGTTTTCAACTGTGGCTGAAATTTTTTAAACCTTGACGGTTTGTTTCATAACTTTACCATGCAGATGGAATTGTTAATGAAAATATTCCTTTATTTCTTCAACTAGAATAATTTTCAATCATAAAGTTGGAGACGATAATTCGAAAGAATTATTTTTATTTTCTAATTATTGGAATATTTAACGTTTTTAACAAATATACATCACAAATAAAGAATCGCGGTAATTTTTCTTAATTTTACACAACATCTTAATTAACACTTGCGACTTTACTTCAATAAAATATAAACACCTTAAATAACATACATGTGCATACTTTCAGTCTTTCAAAAATTTCATCTTACGTCTTTTGTAGTGTAGATGAAAAATCTGCTAATTCAAAATTTTAGTAATATAATGTTCAATGTTAAAAATAATGCATAGGAATTGATATCAGTAAGTATATGGATAAATGGTTAACTTCTACTTGTTGGCATGATGGTAAGACAAACGCATTTCAAGAACCCACACTCATAGTGATTATTTCTGGCCTCTGGCAGTAAAATTTCCAGCTTCAGTGAGCTGCTCCAAAAGTCTAGGGCATAGATTAAAATTTTGAGATAGGATCGCTCACACATACTTAACGCCCTGTCTCTGTATAAGGGGCTTTCTATCTCTGAGCTGCTATTCCATTTCACATAATGTAGGACAGATAGGCGGAACCAACGGTCAAACAAGTATAAGGTGTCATCTCGAAGGATATACATTAGAGAACATAGCACTGAGATCTATTATGAAATGCATAGATTGGCCACTCCCACACACCTCCTTAAAACACGCCCATTGCCCTCGGCGTTGCAGCCTCATTTTCATCGCAAAACCGCAAAAGACACGCGTTTTGAAAGAAATCTTTGCCGTTGTACTTCTTTTGCTACATTACGTGTGCATTTACCTTTCACTCGGATCAAACCGAAGGCTGAAAATAGGACATTTTCTTCAGTCGCAATAGTAAACGAATGATTCTACAGATCAAACATTAAGCTAAAGAAATATTAACCTATCCATCTAATTTACATTGAAAGTAATTTTTTCACTAATAATTTTATCTTGAGATACATTTAAAGAAATAATTTTTGTCACTCGCAGGAATTCCAGCTTGATATCAAAAAGTAACTCCATGCTAGGTAAACATTTACATTCTTTACGTTTCTATTAACTTCATAAGTACATGTATACTTATAACCATTTACCGAATCATAAACTAAAAATTACTAACTGCATTTCTCAACTAATATATTTTTAAATTATGCATTCGAATTTTATGAGTAAAAAATTCGCACTGATATAATTAGTCTTGCGAAATCTCTGTATTTCCTTGATACAGTATGTTAGGTAAATAGTATTTTCAACTATCTATAGGATTTAATTTTGAGGTTAAATTATCAGAAAGGTAAAAATTTATTTATTTTTCATAGTCTACACATCGATGTCTGTTAACCTAACTCTATGTCCAAACTAAGGCGACAATGAACACAAATACTGTTAACCGTTCAGTACCCAATTGAAAATCAGTTCGACAGCAATGAGCAGATCGCTGGAAAGCAATCTGATTTAGGGAAATTTCTTAATTGAACAAAAACTGTAAAGGTAAAACAAATCAAGTCTTGTTAGAAGTGTTGTGAAACTAATTAAGGGTGATTTGAACAACTACATCAAATATATAGCCCAAAAGGACTCCCGTGATTCGACAACCCTAATTAATTAAATGCCTAAATAAATCATTAAAACTATAAATAAAAACTCATTAACAGGCAACTCAGCATTCAAGAAAGTTTTACCCGAAATAATACTTTTATTAAAGATATTTTAAGGTGTTTCCACAGTTACGACTTTTTTAATGACTTATCGAAAATAAGTTCCAGAAAATATCTACTATACTTCGGAAAGATCGAACGCGTATTAAAAACCTTAAATGATTCGTATATTCTGGTGGGTCACTAAGGCCCTTGGTTCTTAACAAATATCTCATCCAATCGAAACAGAATTTTTAATCTGAGAAATCTAAAGAAGCGTGTATTAAAACGAACACTGCCTCAAGAAACACATTGTATCAAAGTCATAAATATCTGTAAAATCATCTCTCACTGGAAAACAGTTCACATTCGTTCCATTATTCTTGAATCGCAGTTTATTAGCGAAATATTCTTCCAAAAATCTGAGAAAAGAATCGCAAAACCTTTGAAGTAAGATGTCCTCATCACCAACTACCATAACATTACGGTTGAAAAGACAAGCGGTGCCAGAAAATCCAGTCGACGGAAAATGCGATAAAACGCGCATCTAATACCCTGCCATCGCCGCTGATGAATTTATTTCCGAACACAAACTCTTCCAGAGGTCGAGAGGCGATCGCCAAAATTCTCGGACATTCTTCGCTGATTAAAGGGAAACGGGTTTGGGTGTCGGTAAAAGGGCTAATAATTTAAGACCGCGGAAATTGTCAGATATTTTAAAGAAGTAACGGGCAAAACACTTAAGTCGGAGGTCAAGGAGAAAAGATGAATGGAGAGAGGGTGGAAATGGTCGGCCAATGAGGAGCGAGAGAAACGGCACACGCGCATTAAGTGTCTCTGGGGGACGCAAAAAACATTTCATTCATTATGACTCCCCAACGTGAAAGCGATATGGGAAACCCTTCGCAAATTAAATCTAAATGAAATTTATACACGAAAAAACTGAGGAGAGGACCAAAAGTAAGGTGAGGATAAAAAGTTTAGCGGCGTGGATAAGCTGAGTAAAATTCTCTTTGGTGCTTTTTTAGAAGAAGAATCATCTCTGAGAATCATTTCCGGCTCAAATATTTTTTGAAATTAACATATTTAAATGTCAATGCAATTTTCAATGCTATGGATTCCGATTTTTTTCCTGTGAATTTTAAGGCCTTAATCAATTTAATAAGACAGGATTGGATGAACACACCTTAGACATTTCTATAAATTTACAATATTTATTTACTCAACAACCGTTACCAAGTTAACGTTACATGGTTGAAACAATCTGCTCGTTACTAATTCAATATCAGAAACTAAAACACACCGTTGTTTCTATATCTATAAATATCAAAGTAAACCATTATACAGTACAAAATAAACATTTTCATTTCCTCAGCAGCACCTTAATAAAGAACTTATAGTAAATATCTTTGTAAACAAACGAATTTGATACTATACAATGTTCAGTCCTAATGAATTCTAGTGAGATTTAAAGTGATGCAATTTAACACTGATAAATTATAAAAGCTGGCAACAGTTCCATGGATTTCTGATACAATTATCTGAGTATTTCTTAATGAATGAAACACACTTTTGGTGCAGACATACATAGACATACGGGGGAGCATTTTGCTAAGAAACCAACGGTGGATACGAACGATTTCCCAAAATATAATTCCCGACTTTCTCTCGGCGCAGAACAAGCGTGAATTCGGACACATTCTCAAACAGGAAGATTTACGGAGAGGAGAGTGTGCGACAAGGAAAGCCGTTTTAAGTTCGCTTATTAATGGAGGCACGAAAAAGTGGTGCAAAAGGTTGCATTGAGACTTCAAAGGAGCGCTGGTGTCCTCGCCTTTGCTAAAGGAAGTTTTGACCCCGAACCTTGTCTTTGAAAAATTATTTCCATTACGAGAACCGGAGAAAGAAAGTTTAAATGGCCGTATATCTGCGCAGTAACGTAAAATTTGAAATGTTCGCACTAATTGAAGAGGTCTATTGTGACAAGTCAGGTGTAGAATCAGTAGAAAATTTCATTTTACGAAAGATTAAGTAATTTATAGCAATTAAATCGAGTTTTACTCAACGTATGTCACAAATTCGTTGATAAAGAAACTCATTCAAAGTTCCCTTGTATAAAACCGATGCTTCGAAAGAATAACGCAGGTGAGAATTATAATTATATTCGCAGAATATATGTTCAGTTTTAGTGCATTTTTTCTTCGTCATAGTGATGGTACCATTAGCAGAACAACATTTTATTTGTTAATGCATTAAAGATTACTGAAAACAAATTCCCATCGTGAATTTTAGAAGTCAAGATGATGTTCATAAAAACAACGACAATTGAGTTCACTCAAAGAGGTGAGTTCACAATGTCCACAAGTATATTTCCTTCATTTAAATTGAAAGTTACTAGAAAAATTCGGGACAATAATGAAAGTTTATAAGTGACTAAATCAACGTTTCAGAAAAGCTATTGCGATCAAAAAATGATTATGAATTGTTGTGATATTTAAGGAGGATATAAATAAAAATAGATGTCAACCTTGAAACGAGTGAACTATGGAGGAATTGAGAAACGACCAAAAACGGAAAGATAAAATAAGAATTTGTATTCCTTTGATAGAAATGCACAGGAATTTCAGAAGATGTCGTCCCGGATGTTCTGAGAGAATTCTGCCGTTTACTATGCCTGTTCACGATCTTATTCTGGATTCTCGGACATTCTGAAGAGGGCAATAACAACTGTTTTGAAATTTATTCGCCACAGCAGACCGAAAGGAGGAAAAATGGAAATTAGGGAGTTTATGGTCTTCTAAGTCCGTGTTCAAGCTCTTGTCCTTTAAGTAAGTAAAAACGTAGTTTGGGAATGTAAATACCAGTAGGTCATAACATATAAACAACTGACTATTATTTATGTAATGCCATTCTTCTTAGATTCTTTACGATTATGATAAAGGGAAACATATAAAATACCTAAATTTCTTCAGTAAAAGTAACTTTTATGCCTACCACGACCTGTATTTTACAGATTATCAGATATTTAAAAAATATTATATGAAAAGAGTGGCCTTTCACTGTAACCAAAATAAGTTTTCTTTTTAATAGAAATAAACTGTAAAGAACGTATTCCCTTCTTGATACATACTCGTTACAGATTCGGAAAAAAATAATTAACCGCAACGTTATTATATTACTTTCAACTGAATGAGGAGACATTTATTTGAATTAGTTGAATCATTTAATTATCCTCAACACTAAAATTGGCTTTTAATAATGGTTATAAATTACTTAAGGAAGAAAAGAAAAATACACGGAAAGAGAAGATGTGTTTATTTAATTTCTAAAATGTTCAAGGATAATCTACATAATTCCTAAGTTAATAATAAAAATAATCGCATTTATTTGGACGAGTTTGAGATTAAAACTCTCTCTTCTTCCATCTAACCTATCGTCGTCAATAAGATGAGTAATTATCTAACATTTACTACTTTAATTTTATAACGTTTGAAATTTTTATAATGACGATTCTTACTATCGCAGAGCTCATAGAGACAAAGCTCGCATAACAGAATACACTTTCACGAAAAAGCAGTGAACGGCATTAGGAGAAGAATATCCTGAGAGTTAAATGATAATTATCTGATGACTTCCCCAAGAATTATCTGATATCTTAGTTTACACTTGTTAGCAATACCCTTTATACTTGCAGACATTAAGAGGATCAAAATAACAACCAGCACCTGGTTACAGCAAACAAACACCATCCTGTTACACCGCTTGTATTCAAATCGAGAATGGATGTATTGTTTTAGCTAGAGGAGGTACCGTTTCAGCATTTGACCTTTTCCGAAAACAACGCCCACGAAGGCCTTCAGTCGTCCGTCCAAAGATACGATAAATCACGACTCCCAACTTATCGCCTCCGAGTCTCCGAATACATGACTAATGCATTAGCCTCACTGGGGTGCAAAAGATGAACTAATTGGAAGAGTTCGGATTGAGAGATTCGCGCCATTTTCAGCATTTAGCTCGGACTCCAGCCGAGTGAGGGCGTGAGTGAGGGCGGCAGAGTCGAATTCGACGCAATCGCGTTGCATCTCGAAGTGTCGCGTCGTGTCGCATCTCGACCTGTCCACGAGGGGACATCAGGGGGAATTAGAATTACGTATCGCTTGTACTCATCGAAGCCTAAGTAATTTGGACCCAATTATCGTCGTATAAGCTCAGGTTTTGAATGATAAGAAGAGTACATGATAGATTTATTCAGTGGTTTAATCAAGTCTTCAATGGAGAAAAATACTCTTCTTTATAAATTTTAATCGAATGAAGATCCAATTATCGCCGTATAAATCGAGTGTTAGCATGACCTGAACGTGAGTACATTATCGATTCACTTGACGATTCAATTATTTCTAACATTTGGAATAAAACACAAGTCTCTTGGTCAGCAAACTCGATCATCGATCATTCATTACTTCTGACACGCTGACAGATTTGCAGGAAACAATAAAATAATTTGCTTGATTTATGCTTACTTTACGAGATGAATACGTACAGGAAGGAGTCAACGCGACGCATAAAAATATATTTAAATTGATTGGTAATCCGCAAGAAATATGTATGAATAAAAATAAGAGATACATTACATGGCATATCAAAAAGTCAAATACGAAGCATTGAGAAATTTTGTCAGTAAAAGCTGGCATATAGCGAGAAAAATACTAAGTAAATTCGATATATAACGTAAATGTTCAATTCCGAAGGAAAATCTATTGATTTTAAATATTGCTCTCTCGTTTTAATGATGGATTCTATTATAAAACAATTAATAATTGCTCCTGTGATAAATTATGGATATTTACTGAATCTTCGATGGGAGAAACTCATACTAAATAACACAGAAATAATTAGCAATTTCAGAATGGTCCAATGATCTTAAACCGATGTATTTTATTACAAGCAACAAATTAACCATTTCAGTAGCATATGAAAACGAAATAACCGGGCGAACCAGAAAGAAATAGCAAACATTAACTAATGCCCTAACGAAACCACGAAGAACTTCCTGAGCAACTGACCTTAAATTTGCCCTCACGTAATGCAACGACATTTTGTTAGAAACAATTGCACACAGCCTCTAATCTTATAGTCCACGCTTCTGCGCACCAAACGTCGACCAAAAACCTAATGTTTCTCGTCCCTTGGTTCATGTGCAGAAAGACTTAAAATAATCACGTATATCTCGATCGAGCAGTATCTTTATTCCGTGTCTTCTTACACGTCCTCTTATTTCTACCCTTTCCGAGAGTGAAACTTTTCCCGAGGCGTCCGTCAAAGAGAGGAGCTTTTAGCGCCATCTGTGTGGAACACGCCGAACTGCGTACAAGGGGACGTGACTTCAGAACTGAGAAAACGGGAAAAGACCCAATTATGTATGGAAATGCCGTTCGCGTCACAAAAGGCGGGAAAATACGATACCGGTTTTGATGGAAACGTTATTTTGAACCAGCAAGTAGAACAGCTCCGACTGAAATAGATGCTGAAATTAGACGCGGATTTTCAGGATTTAAAAATTCTAACTTTTCCCAGGAAAGAAATATCGAAAAGTAGCTACTACCTGGACCTATCGCGATGTTACGCAACAAAGACTTAATCGATCAGGATACAATCACTGCTTCAGATATCTATAGTTTGAGTAGTGATAATCGACCGATAAGTGCAGATAGCAAACATATAAACATTCGCAAGTAATTAAAATGAACTGTTTCTTTGTTATATTTTTCTGTGTGCATAGAAAAATTATATGGGGCAATTGCAATGTTGCCAAATTTCGGCAATACGCAAGGGGAAAAATACTTGACCATGACCAGATCAATATAGTAAGAACAGAAATATTAGCGAGAATTACTGAGTACGATAAATTTGATACGAAGACACTTGATTCATGATACTAATCCAAACGAATCCTTGTAATTTAAAAACTCAACCACTGCACAGGAAAAATAATTTCAATCTAATAGTTCCATGATATACCGCAGTAATTATAATGATTTCCTACATATTTTTTGAGCTACAACAGAAAGAAAGGATTGCCAATTAATCTTTTACTAAGGAAACGTTTAGTTTTAGCGACTCATTGTCGCAGCAACAAATCCAGAGAAAATGAAAGAAATTGATAAAAAAACGATTTAAATGAGCTACTATAAGGAGCTATTATCGAAATTAATTACCATCAATAAATCTGTAATATACAATTATAGCCAAAAATTTACATAAGAAAATTTTGTGTTTTGACAATTTGCAATAGTCTGAAATTTATTATACTTGTGCAAGAGATATTAAGGAACCCTAATCTAACTATAGGAGTTGTCTTTAACATCAAATAGAGTTGGCAAAGGCAATAAAAAAGCGAGATAATCCTACAGAGGAGAAAAACTTAAAAAAGGTGACTTCTAATTAAATCGTTCTCGTTTATACAGATCACATTCCATTAACATCTTCATTAAATTAATGCTGCAGGTAAAATTTGTTTGCATTCAAGCAAAAAATAGTATTTATTCAGTACCAACGGAGATCTGTCAGATGAAAAGCGAAATTAAAGTAACGCCGTGCGTTTCTCACTCGAGAGGCCATCTGTGAGCGGCGATGCGGAATTTCGACCGTCATTTTTTCGACTCCATTAACGCGCCAAGTGAAATCAACTGTAGATCGCGATGCTTTTTTTTAATCCTTTCCATCGGCTCGGATGACCTCACTGCGATCCAATTAAAAACCTATACGATCTCCCACGCGCGCCGTACGGAAAATAAAATAAGAATCCCTCCCTCAATTGACGTTTTATGGAGTGATTTTAAATGAGCTGCAGTCGTGGAAAGGCGAGCTTAAGATGAGGAGGACTATATATATATATATATATATATATATATATATATATATATATATATATATATATATATATAACTACAACTTCGCTCTTTATTTTCTTGGAGACACTACCATTACCTACCTCAATGGAAGGTATTACTCAAAATAGCATTTAATGAAATATTTCCCGATGTTCACAATAAAAATAACGTCTTCTGCAAAGATTCATTCGTTATTTAGAAAAAAAGAGGTAAATATATCATTGGCTAGCAGTTTATCATATAAAGAATCCATGCGTAAGCTACACTTCTTTTACGGGTTTAAGTATAGTGCACACACTAACACTGATTATAACAGCGAACACATGATATCCTAACTGAAGAACTATTTCAAAGATATAAACGGTTTACATATGGGATTGAGATGTTTAAGATTTTCATGCAATATACTTCGCGCAGTATTTAAAGTTATAAATGGAAAGTGATTTCATGAAGATCGAAGTGAATGGCTGTTTGATATATTCATTCGTCCTTAGATGGATCAAAGCCAGCATTGCGAAGGATAGGACGTGACGTCACCTCTTGAACCCCCGCCGACCCCAGTAAGTGCAGCCACCTTTGGCGTGAAGAGGAAATAATTGGAAAAGAGATGGAAGTGGAGGAGGGCACGCCGACAATCAACGACGTCAATTACTTCCGAAGATCACTTCCATTGGATAAGTTGTCATTCCAACCGCGAGCTACAGAAGTATATGGGTACAGAAATGCTTATTTCTTATCTCGTTTTCAAGATATCGGTCGGTTTGCTATTAGTCTAATAAAAGGGACGAATTTTGGGCAAATGAACTCGCCGATGAAAATAAAAATTGACATCAAAACTTAAAAATAAGTAGAAACTCATTTAGATTACGTTTGATGCATGTTTTTATTTTCAAGAGGCTATATTTTGATAACGTTAGTAAAATACTGAAGTTAGAATTAAATAAATTGTTAGAAATAAAAAGAATGCTATGAACAATTTTCTTCCAATTCCACCACGATATAACAACAGCGGAATTGTAAAATTATAGGAAATAAATATTTCTTTTTAAATATCCTGGCAATAATTCCAGAAAGTCTACAATACTCCCATATCTTTGGCTTTATTATTTATATAGGAAAGTATTCATTCCAGAGCTACATAATGGACGAATCATGAGATATTTTATTTAGAATAAAGTTTAAAGAATAACCACAAGAAATAAAACTCCACTTTGACGGCATTTTAATGCTATACCCCGAGATCCCGTGGTCCGCGAGATTTTACGATGCAAACAAGAATATGAAAGTTGATTTGGTTGCATAACATTAAGGATGAGGCGGATTCTCCTGCTTCGGGTTACAATCATACAGCTCAACAGAATACAACGAATACGTATATTGTATCAACGTAAGGATTAAAAGACAGTGTAACAGGGTTTTATTTTGATATAATAATTTTAATATAATATAAATATATATAATTTTAATATAATATATTTAATTTTTAATATAAGAATGATTTAGGTCACATCGATTTGGTCCACTGTGCTTAATTGCCATTAAATAACCATTTATATAAATAATGACAATGAAGACTTTATTAACATGAAATATGGTCTTAAAAGGGGATGGATTTTAGAATATAGTACATTAGTATAGACAAGGAAGCCTGTTGAAAACTGTCCCAATAACGAGGTCGGAAAAGTTGTATTAATTGTCATAAAGAAACCAACAATTAACATCACCCAGGTATTGATTGATCTGGACATACTTGTACTTGTTATTGAAACCGATTCAATGGAGATGAGATCAAATGGAAATTTCATTTTAATTATGACTTGCATTTCTTGTCTTTAATGCGGTTTCATCTTCTCTTTGAACGAATACAATAAATACCGTATTTATTGGAGGAGACGTCGTCTTACAAAAGTTACACTGCCTTTCCTTTCAACAGCAAATGCTAGCAGCTATTGCCCTTGATGTTACCATTCATTTGGTTTATTCAGTTACATTTGTAAAGCAACAGTTAAAACGGTAACAGGAGAAGAACAAGAAAAACTTATTAAGGTATTTTCTCCTAACTAAGGCAGTTTATCTTACTTAAAACGCGAAACGCACTTGATGGGAAATTCTTATCAGTTTAATGTGTTTCTCTACTTGAGATTTATTTGTTTTACCGATACGGGTTGAAGGTGGAGTTGAACTGTCACAGCTAAACGATGCGTCGAAAGAAGAGAACGACTTTAAAACGCAGAATAAAGATCGTCCGACCTGTAACATCAGGGATAAAGATCATCGCGAACTAACGAGTGGTTTATGTATGAACTGTCAGCTTTAAATCATCAGATCGACGTTCGCTTTATCGCCGAAGATCTTTGTTCCTCCGTGGACTCATTTCGGAATCAGTAATGAGAAGCAATGGATGTACGAAATGAATTCCCTTTGTATACATGGAACGAGGCTACCTGAATACTTTTTCGACTTTTTCGTTGGTGTCTTTTTTCATAAATTGTTGATTTACGGTCCATTGTAATCGACAAATTAATTTTAAAAACAAGAAAATTGCGAACACGTTAGAGGTGGAAAGTCACGATGTTCTAAAAGTGCATTTCACGTGTGCAGGAATGCGGCTCCACTGCTGACACTCCTGTGAGCGGCAGAACACTTACATCGAACCTTTTTTGGTCAACATTCTGGAATCGTTGAATTTTTTAATCTTTTAACGCCTTTTCTTATTGCTTTGTACAACTCGTTCGCACCAAGGTCTGCTCTTAGCTTTCCATATCAAGGTACAGAATGATTAAAATGGATCACTGGGAAGAAGTTTTAATTTAGTTAAGTTTATCATCGAATTGAAGTGAGTGCATTTAACACTTCTAACTATGATTCCGATGCGATCACTAGAAATAAAAAAATTCATTGAAGCACACTTGGATAAGATAAGCTACATTTTAACTTCCAAGTAGATGACAGATGGCCGTTTGAAATTTTGCTTCTTCAGAATAAATTTAACAAAATGATAACAAAATATCAAGAGCCATTTAAAAATCAAGCGAATTTCTATTTGAAATTCAAGAACCAACCGTGAATGCATAGTTACAGAGAACAATAAATGTAAAATACAAAGTAAAACGTTGAATCTTGCAGCAAAATATACCAGTAGTACTAGAAGTGTTATTAAAAATACTTCGACAACTTGGGCCATTTCGCAGGTGGGCTTCCACCTGGAATCGAACCCGGGACCACTCAAAGTATAGGAACAACGTTCTACAGACTGAGAAAAATTAACAAAATAAAGTGATAAATTAACATCCTAGAATCTACAATGTTAAATTATATAATTTAATTATTGGAATTATAATGTTAAACTCTCCAGTAAATATTTGAGCACTGAATAAAGTGAACCAACTCCTTTTTTCTTTGATAACAGAAATTTCAAGCAATCTCGACTGAAAGTATAAAGTAAATATAAACTCCGGATTGAATAGGAGGCTGCATCTACTCTCAGCAATAAAAGGACCATTAAGATGACATCGCAAGAGCAATAAATTCATCCTTCCTTATTCAGGAGTAAAACAACTTTACTTCTTCTTATCGTTCCAATCTCATTGCTCAGAGACTCTTGGAAAATCTGTCTTGAGATGCTGTGCAGCTAAGAGCAGCTCATAAAATCATCTAGACATTCATTCGCTTCGGAGTAATAAAATGTTACCTTGAGCCATAAGAAAGTAAAAGAAAACGTCATAGCGTACTTTAAGTTGCCTATTGAAACCCCTTTCGAGTTAAGCAGAGTAATAGGTACACAAATACGTTGCAATGCTTTTTACTGCCTCGGAATTAACAGATATTTCTTACTTACTTCGAGTTTACCGTGGGACTGAAACTAATTATGCGGTGGGATCAAATCCTAGAATTTTGTCTCGTCATGAATATTTAGAGTATTTTTATAACTTTCTGCTATTATGTCTACATTATTATCCATTAAAGAATTCAAAGGGATGACTATTACAAAAACATACAAACGGTTCCTTTAATTTCATCAATTCCTTAGCTATACATTTTATATACAGCGTTTATCTAAGAATTAGAAATTTACGTACCAAGAGTAAAGGAGAATCCGAATTAATGAAAAACCGCAAGATTTCTATTTATATTTCTGAGGTTGAATCAACGATTCTAGGAAGTTTTTTCCTGAGGTACTGTAACGAATAACAATTTATATTGAAAGTAATGAGATAACATATTAAGTAGGGACAGAATTACATTAGTAGAGAACATAATTTATGAATCGTACCATTTAATCGATAGATTTTGAAGAATGACAGAGAAAAAACATACTTATTTAAAGAGTATGCATAAACAGCATAATGAAAAAGTACAAATTGTTATTTTTCATCATGACGCATCTCCACAATACATCGCCAGAGACTGTGTATTTTATTTTTATAAATAGCATCCTTTAATTTGGAAAAACTGCCATTAATAAGGAACTGTATTCCCTTAAAGTGAACACTTTTCATCTACTCCCCTCAAGATCTTTTAGTAATTTTACCCATAATGTTATCTGTTGAATTGTATAACTCCGTGTGCATGGCAGAAGCAAATTACTGTCGCTGAAGTTTTGTCGCTCGAGAGTCGCGTGGGACGAGTCGGTCAGTTGGTAGTGGACTCATTTCGTCTTCGATTTCAGCAAGAACAACAGAGATCTGCGGAGTTTCGCAGTAGCAAATGTACGGAGTGACGTCGCATCCGACCGGAATGCCGTAATCAGCTGGCGCTACCACAAACACAGCGTACGGCACTCCGATAGCACTTCCGGGAAACAGCATTCGGGTGGAAAGGGGGAGGCGGAGGACGATGGCCACCGGATAATTGCAAGGCGTTTACTCTTGAGTAATCGCGAGATATTTAAAGACAGCGAATACTTTATTTCAGTTTATTAAGGCGTAATTACATCGGTCTATTGACGAACGACAAAAATTTGATTTTTTCAAACATATACAGTTCAGGTACAGTCGGCAAAATAAATCCTATACGATAGCACTTTATTTTTGTTCAGTATTGGTGACTGAACATAATTGACGATATCGTTACGACAAATTAGTCATATTTTCGGTATTTTCTGAATGAAAATACCTTTCCTTTGGAACACAAATCACAGTTTTAGCTGTAAATTTGATGTAGGCCTCAGACGTAGTGGACTTACACTTTTGTTGGCGAACCACTTAAGTTTCGCAGTGTAGCGCCCTTTTTTAGATTTCAATACTTTAGGAATCCATGATTCCTGGTCATTAAGAGCGATTTGTCATCTTCAATATTGATATAATCGATTGAGAATTTTTATTTCTGTATATCAGAATGATATTCGGTACTCTCATACTGAATTTCGTCCTCACGGAAAGCATTTCTCCATACATGAAATGTTTTATCAAAGGGTAATAAAACGTTTGTTAAGGCATTCCACGCTATACGTAACTCTACACTGTGAAGTCACGCTTTATCATCCGATGCGTCCTTTCCAAATTCATATAAAAATATTCCACTTGCAAGTCAAATAAATTAGATATAAAAATAAAATACGGCTGATTTCAAAGCACACGGTACTGCAAGTAGGGGGAGACATGTTACGAAGGATAATGAGAACATGGCTATGTAATGGTTATTTCTTAACGACCTCTGAAATAAAATACTGTATATAAGACCACAGGATTTAATGTCCTTATCTGGCACAATCAATATCTTACAAATTTAATCCACTTATATCTCTGTCATATATCTTGAAGGTGTGAATCACGCTGGAGACGATACTCTCTACCGTCGTAGATAGAGCATCACTTCCGTATCAATTAACACTTGGGCAAATAAGTTTTATTGGACGAGATAACGCATGTTTCGTTCGACCATCTCCTGCAGCAATTGAGTTATAAACGACTTGAGATTGAAATGCATTTTCTTTTATTGACGTCGGCAAGTCTAAGAAACAAATCGGGCTCCCAGCGTAAATTGCTACTTCGCGTGTTATAGTGCGGGTGCAAAGACAAGGAAGCAAGTAGAGCAAGGAGATCGTGGACGGATATCGCAAGGAAAAACCCTGCTTCTTAACTCAAAAACGTTTACGTCTTCCTGATTTCACTTTTGTTTTCTTGCCACGTTTCAACGCAATATTCCTACTTATTGAAGTAATACATTGTTCATATTTATTATAGCAATAGTTACTGGGGGCTTCTGAATATGCTAAATAATTAATTGTTAATGATTATATTAGAACAGCTCCTTACGATTTAGAATGTCATGGCAGAATACGTGAATTTTTGCTTTCAAATTTCACTTAAATGTGTGTACTTTCTTATAATCAGAAATGCGGTTTGTTTTCATATATCTGCAAATTTGACTTATATGAATTATTATGTAATTTCAGGTAAATATGGAAATCTTGACAAAAGGTAGCTAAAATTATGAAGTTGTTTGTAAAGCTTTCATAATAACTGATGCTTTCTCGACCAAAAACTTTATTAATCACAACAACAAGAGACGAATCGTTATTATCACGTTGTAATAATTGCAAGCACTTTTCTCTCAAACCCAAAATAATATTGGAAAATACGGAAATAATTACGGTACTATTTTGGAATGGTAAGCATAATACCACACGTTTAAATGCATTGTTTTAAAGCGTACTCTTTATACAATAGCTTGTGCGAGGCTGCTTACACTGGTATCTCCATCTGGTGAGAAAACGTGTAATTGAGCTTCGAGATTTTTACAGCAAATTCTCAGGTCGATTATGAAATCTGATCTTTTTTGAGTCCAAAATAATCGGCAATTAAAATAAGTTAATCAATAGATAATAATAACAGATAATATATTAATGAATTTTCAGTGTTCGAGGTAATTTGGCAAGTGATGCAGGACTGTCATAGGGCAAATGTGGAACGTTTTTTAGCTCGGATGGGAAGTTTAATAACACAATTTCAATAACATTGACTAGATTATTCATTCAATTGCCTATTTTATTTCGATAGAAGCAACTGATGGGTGTGGGTTATATTAGTACCGAGTATAATTCTATTAGTATGAAATAAATAAACTAGCACACGATAACTCACGTATTGTACATATAAAGTTTAATGATGAAAACGTGAAACAATGGTTTCAGATCGTTGCTTAGAACGTGTGCCTTTTCGCAGAAAGACAAACGGCCTTTCCTCACACGTAAAGATTTTCAGTGCAATTATATTCCTGTTGCCAAAGATGAAAATCAATACAAATGAAAACGAAGAAGACGTTGGAGAAAAAATATTATTTTCATGCCATTTCTTTAGAGGTACAGAAGGGGTTATTTGCTGCAATTCCCAATCTAAGAAAATGCGTAACTGTGCGATCAGAATCATTGTCAAATGCAGGAAAACATTCTAATAGCACATTTTTCAAGATAAAAAGAGCTGCTTACATTATCGGAAACTCGACTCGATTATGTGAAATCTTTTGTAACTTATATAATTTGTGAATGTGAATATGATTAATTCAAAATTGATAGTTAGACGATTCGTTTGTCAGTCTTGTTTTCCCTCGCGTATTTCCTTCTAAGAATACAACAGGCGGTTTTATACTTATACCAATAAAAGCGAACGAGAAAAAATTCTAGACATTCTATGAAAATAAATTTCGAATTTGGATATTTTCCGTTGATGCGTGTGACTGGGTTTAGCTTGGTATCGATAATATTCTGAATTAGGAATCGTGTTCGTTGCCATCCAAAGAGTTGGACTGCCCTCAAAATGGGCACGAGATAACTCTGAGTTGTTGAGATCACGAACTGTAGAGGGAAACACCGGCATTCAAGTTATAAATTAGGGTAACGCACGCAAGCTGAGGATTGGCGTGTTAATACCCTTACGTCTCCACCATCAGGATGTCTAATGGATACACAAAATGTACCACAAGACAATATTGCTCGAGGTGATATAATATAGCGTTAATTATAATAAAAATAAGTAAGAACAGGTAAAATAAGGGAGAACCGACTATATTAGGGATAGGAATTTGAACCGAAACTTTAAGAGTTTGCATTGCTACAAAAGACAATTATTGTTTTCAAACAGGAAAATCCAAAGTAACGAGAAAATATTTATTTTTCAAGATTGAAGACGTTTATTCCATAGAAAGATAAATGTTCGATATCGAGCAGAAGTTGGCAATCACAACGATCAAATCTAAAGGTCGAGTGCTACTAACCTTATATCTATTAGAAGCGTTAGATAATAACAGTCAGAACGCTTCAAAGGCATAAACTAAAACACCCCAACGATTTGATTTTTCATTTTACACGAAAAAGCATAAGGTACGCTCTGAAACAAATTTATTCAATTGCATACTCCTGGAATATAATTCTGAGGATTGTATGCAGCTCATGATATGCTAAGAAATAGAAATGAAATAGAGCCGACGATAACTTATGTGGATAGTAAATGTTACTCTGTTGTTTATAAAACCTTTGTTTTATTAAACAATTTTTCGTCATGAAATATAGCGAATGCTATTTGACGATCCCTTAAGGGATAGAAATGAAACTTAGAGACTTCAATTAAATGATAAAATATAAGGCACATAATATGACAATTAAGACCCAAATTAAAATACACTATCGATAAATTTAAAATGAACATTTAACGATAATCATATGAGACGCAAAAGTAGAGGGATATTTTTCGCTCAAAAGCGGATCGAAAATTTAAAAAAATATTATTTCAGCGATCAAATATCACCAATGGGATAAGTATTCGTTCTGATCTAAAGGGATCCAAAATATTACATAAAATGTATGGTTAATTATTTCTGATTCAATAAAATTAATCTTTATTACCCGTTGCATGTTAATACATTTACAGTTATGTTGCATTATATTTAAGTTCCAAATCACATCATTAAACCTGAACTGACAATTCAAAAGCAATGGACAAAATATCTATACATCGAAGAAAAATGAGTCACACTGTTTTCAGAATGTGATTGAGTTATAAAACAGGTAAATATAATTGCAAACATAATAAAGCCGCTAGAAGACCGAGAAGTCAAATAAGATGAAAATCTACTTATGGTGGTTAGAACGACATTAAACCATCGATGCATTATCATTTGAAGAGAATATCGCAATTCATAATATTAAAATTATCCTCCGATTTTGCCTCTCTCATTTCGTTGATGATAATTTTTTTTTAAAGGAGAAGTTTTCATTACGGCAAATATTTCATAATAATGACACCGCTAAACGTACAGATTTATGATAGCGATTTAATCCACAGCTAGCGAACTTATTTAGGCTTGATTCAAACGGATCATACGAAAATACTTGTGGCCTATCTGCAAAGATATAACAAAAAAACCCGATCGTTGTAGTGTATACCCACCAGGTGGGGTCTCCTCTCTCGATTGGTATACGTCATCGCTTTGTTGAAACAGGACCGAGTTTATCTGGATAAAATGAGATTGGAGTTGGGAAACGGCTTTTTCATCAACGCCGAGGAATGTCATTAAACTCGGAAAAACCCAGACGAAAAGAAAAAGTATCGCTCCCGATGACTACACGAGCTGCTAATCTGTCAGGATTATGATTTAGGCACTTTGACACCCGCAGACAACATAACAGATGATCATCAAAGACCGATTGCCGTTATAAATTTATCTGTCGTCGAGAGTATTTCGTTTTGTTTCTGACTCAGCACGAATAATCGATAGATGTCGAAATAATAGCATTCCGATAAATGGGAGCGACATCATGTCGCGCGTGAATGAAAAGTAAACACTAAGGAATACACTAGATTCTATAGGTTGAGTATTTTTGGGTTAAGGGGGTGTTCTCATGTAACGGCCGTTTTTCAAAGCGTTTTTCGGAATTTTACTGTGAGGAAAGTATGAAATATTTTTCAATGCGGTTTTTTTCTAAAGTTTTATTGATCTTTGAACTACAATTAAAAGTTATATTTGGTGAAAAAACTTTCATTGTTTGGCCACTGCACCCTTGCAAAGTTAGTCCTTCCAAAAAAAGTTGGTCGATGGTTCGCACGATAGCGCAAATACGTTTGGTCTGAAACGAGCATAATTTTTTTTTACCAATTAACAACGTTGTGATTATCGTTTGACGGGGACGTTTTTAATTACGATAAAAATTTTCAAAATGGCGGGGCTTAGAAGAAAAAAATCATTTTTCTCCCTTTTTTCCGTCTTAAAAAAATTCTTCAAACATTTGTTATTAATAACAGGGGGATAAACCGCCGTCAAACGATAACAAAATATTACCATGAATTTAAAAAGAAACCGCATATAAATCCGTGTATTAGTTTTCTAGGAATCGTGCGAACCAGTTTGAAAAACGAAGGATTGAGAAAAACGCGTTCAAAGTTTCAAGTTAGCTTTTTTTCGGGATTGCGTCACTTACAATCAATCGGCGATTCCTGAGCCGTACAACACACCTTCCTCGACCTCTGCGAACTAGTGTTTAGCAGAATCGCTTTCTCTCCGATAGATCCTGGCCCTTTTAGCGAGATCGCTCATGCGCCCCTCCGAACGGATGATCCGACTCTCGTCCCGTATTAGGCCACAAAACAAATTCAGTTCTTGAAAACCAATTCCCAGAAGACGCATATTAAGCACAATGTTACGACGGTTGATTTTGTAGGCATTTTTTATAAGCGGGCACGAATTTATCAAAACATCACTACCACACTTCTTGCATTTCATGCACACTGTAAAGCCACGTTCACTTTTCCGCTCAAATGCTACTTCCCCTTGGCAGTCCTTGCAAACTACAAGTGTAGCATGTGTCGAGAAGACAGAGAAAATATCGATGAAATTGTAGCGTAGATGTTCGTTGAAGACGAAGTCAGCGGCACTTGCGCTCTCAATTTTACGCGACGACGTGCTGGCGTACTCGGTAGATTTCTCGGGCTTGCCGACGTTCCTTTGCAAACTTTTATTTTTTGTTCGATAAGCAAAGGTTCTTTTGCTTCGGGAACCAATGGTTGAACAGGCAAATTACTCGCGAATCCAAAAGAATATGGAGAAGAATATTTCGATAAGAGTGGACGCAACCACGGCGAAAACGAAACTAACTACATCTAAACGAAACCGTAAAAGTGTGTTAGTCATAGACTTTTTATTCTCAAACCCTAGCCCTATTTTCCCTTCCTCGGATATCGGAAATAATTCAGGTACAAATACCTGAAATACAAATTCAGGTATAAATACCTGAAATACAAATCATTTCCGGCGCGCCATGTGCGAGCTCGGCACGCCGCGACAGCGCCCCTAAACTTGCCTCAAAACTTGGTTTAGGTTTCGAATCCGGCAAAATCCTTTCGGTATCTTATTTTCAGATACCTAAACTTGAAAAAAAAATTTAAAAAAATTTTCTATTTTTTCAAAATGTTACATGAGAACTCCCCCTTAATGGAAGATATCTGGGGGATTACTTTTTTCAGGATTTGGAGGGTCTCCGTCCTAATCCGGAACCTTAGCTCGACTTCTCAGATATTGAGCGCCCGTGAGATTTATAGCTCACTTTTTAGATAAATGGGAAACTGCTCGAAAACCTCATCTTTGTTGATTTAGCTCAATCACACGGTTAAGATTTAAGCCGTTGTAGCGCTCTTTCAGGGGATATTTGCAATCTTTTTCTATGGCAATTGACGCAATCTTCCATCAAAGCTCGGATAGACTGAGTATTTTGTAAACCTTCAAATCTCTCCTTAATCCATGTGAGGAGACAGGTAAAAAGATGAGGAATACAAAACATCTTCCATCAAAGAAACAATCTTGTGCTAAAGCCCTGCTCTGATCGCATAATTGAAAAGATTCATGTGGAACATTCAGCATATCTGTCGATTCGTCTGTTTCATAATCACAACATAATCCCTGCAATTTTTCCACACTATGTTTGCCCCGTATTATATTTTTCCACTGATTTCAACAGTTGAATGTTAAACTAGGAACTCTTCGCCACTATTCAAATGATTTGGTAGATTTCAAAAGTGTATTTGAGTTTAATCATTGACAATAACATTAGAACTAAATCAGATTAAAAAGATTCTAACTAATATTAGGACAGCGAGCAGTTAGAACGACAAACAAATTCATCAATTAAAAATAGAATATTTTTGGAAATTCAAGAAAGTAAAAGTATCATAAACAATTTAATTTAAAATTGTATTTTCAACACGTGCAATCTATGTAGAAATATGCTGAAGTCACACTCAAGGATGATAACATGGCATACTCAATAATGGCGAAGTAATCACGCTTGACCCGGATTCAATTGTTTCTCCCATCTACATGATCTACATCAGCGATGCGATAGTAGAGTCGTAAAAGAAGCTGAACTCGTAATATAGGAAGTTTTAATGAATGCATGTTATGGAGGACACATAAGGATTGGAATACATCTTTCGTAGATCGTTTGACCTTTCTACGAAGCGCAATTTTCGAGGGGCGGACTAATTTGGCTCCATAAAAAAGGTGGAGAATCTGTTCGAAT
The DNA here is from genome assembly GCA_947579665.1 of Sympetrum striolatum. Lineage (NCBI taxonomy): Eukaryota > Metazoa > Arthropoda > Insecta > Odonata > Libellulidae > Sympetrum > Sympetrum striolatum. Next base: position 6,311,349 of record OX388346.1, read on the forward strand.
GAGCACCAAAGAGACGACTCGAGGAAGCAAATCACTGCGGGAGGAGTTGCGATTATGGAAAATTCGACTTTCTCTTCAACAGGTGGTCATTATATGCAAAGCGAACGGTTTGATGAACTATACCATAAAGATTTGGAGCTAAAAAGAGCGATACGATTATATTTGGATGGAGAGTATATTTGAAGCTGGCGAAACAAATCGCAAACATATATCCATATCTGGTAATTGCTTACAGATACTACTAAACGAAATCTTCGATTACATAAATAACACCTCCCATGCAAAACCTCTGTAGACTGAAGTTGAAAAACACGCGAATTTAGAATTCATAAAAATCTATAAAAAGAAAAAGTATTCATTAACTGAGCATCTGATCTATTTTTTCAATAAAAGGATGTATTTGGCTTACATTAGTTTACCATTTCATTTCATCGGACATTTAATCGAGTGAAATGGAATGCGAAGTAACCGCAATCCTCCGCCATACGCAGAGTTAGCTTTTTACAACAACCGCCATTTCCATTGGCCAAGTTCCGATGGATATTCAGGCATGAGTCCAATAATACATTCAAGGATAAATAAGCTCAAGCGTAATCTTACATCGTTTAAATTTGCGGAAATTATTCAAGTAAAAATATCCAAAACAGACCAGTATAAGAATACAGAGAGTTATCCATAATATGAAAAGTTGTACTTCTCATCTTAACTTAGTCAAAATATATCTTTAGTGGTTTCCTCTAAAACTCATTTGTGTTCTTTGGTTTATTTAAACTTTAAAATACTTTAAATAATAAAATACTAAATATGCATCTGGGATGCACTTTTTTCACGTGATGACTCAATAGTAAAAATGGATGATAATATTTACTCCAACTAGGGTTAGGGACTACCTTAAAATAATTTCTATGCTAGGAAAGAGTAACTCAAAAGATACATCAGATATTTCATTTGCCGATCTGACGCAAATGAAGTATGATCTCAATGAAAATTTGATGGAAAAGTTGTTTTGCTATGAAACAAACTACTCCCTCGACATCATTCGACGTCTCTCCATTAAATTTGTTAGCAATCCTTGCATAAATAAACATGGCAAATTTATTTCCGCCGATAAATTTTCGCTCGTGAATTAGGACTGTCCCACCATTTGGCTTAGACGCTTTAGAATCTGGTTATCACACGAGATGTGCTAAAGCGGGACGTCTGCCCACGGAGTCTGTTTGTATCGCGTTTGGGAACTGTGAATTAGTCATGCTGTACGTCTAGTCGACACGTCTCTTCCGAGAGAAAGGGATGAGTTTATTATCAGGTGTATTTTGAGGAAGCTGCTTGCGTAAAGAAGGAGAAAGCGTGTAAAATTTGATTTATTGCAAATGGTTTAGTTAACGGGTTGGTATCTTCAGGTTCAGGAAAAAATTGAACTTTTAGCTACGGTGAAATCTATGAATAACATTGAAAATTTTCTTGGCATCAATAGAAACTTTGTGCCTATATTTGATAAAATACATATAATTCAGAATGAACATGTTTCGAGACTCATATTTAAGTTTCTACCCAAGGTAACAAGAAAATACTTTTCAGAAGACAACGTATACGTAGCGGAAATAATAAAACCTTTACTTTGGAAATCATTCCATAATTATTTTCTATTTTATCTACTAAAATTATTTTCAACCGAAAAATTCGAGTTTATGAGTTAACAACGAGAATGAAACATCATTCACGAAGGAAAGAATCAATCTGAACGCAACTCCTTCCTGTAAATGAGACACATTTCGAGGATATTGTAAGCAATAACTATCCAAAAATCATTCAAAGATATCAGTATACATTAAACAATCCTGTTAATCCTTTACGAGAGTGTAACTATAACTGCCACGTTGGAGTCGGCTGTCGACAAAAAATATATAGAAAGTTGTAAGGAAGGGATTTATAATCAAAAGGCTAAGAGCAATATACGATATATTCACATGAAAAAATAATTGCGGGAGATATCGTAAGAGGAAATGAGTTAGTGTCGATAGTTCTTTACGAAGTTTTCATAACGATATTTAAAAATGCAGATAACAATGAGACTGAAATTTCGTGAGGCAAATTTGAAAAATAAACTTAAGTTGGCTAAATTAGGATAACTTAAGATTTAGACATAAAGAGGACAAAAACAAATTCAATGGATGAGTAACCGATTGAGAGCGTTTTAAACAGCTAAGGAGACAACTAGAAAATAATATAAAAAAGAAACAAGGTACTTAACTATCGCACTATAAGAATATATATAAATATTTGGTTGACATTTTGAATGAAATACCTATCGTAACACATGGCTTACCCATGGTAACCCAATACTTTAACATTTGAATTTCCAGGACATCACACTGCATTCACAACATAGCCAACGTCAACATCAGAATATGTTTCAGTCGCCGCTAATTCTACTTATGTCTCGACCACTTCCGGCGGATATTTAAGTCTTTAAATATAAATATAATTTCATAATTCATTACTTAGAGCGAAATTTCAGAACTGGTGCGTGTAAGGAACTATCTTCCCAATTCACCTCTACCCAGTAACCCAGAAGCTAAGCTTTCCAGGTTTGAATGCTATGGCGATCAATAACAATGAAGATATATTTTTTCTTAAGATAGCCTGTAATTGATATGTACCAAATAGAAAATTGCAATAAAATTTCGGATGACCTCGAGACAAAACTCTTTGGTTGCATTTCCTGAAAAAAACCTTTCTACTAAACTGCCATAAATATCTTGGTATGGCTGTACATCTTTTTGAACACGAAAAGACGACTATTCCAGACTAAACTAAATGCCGCGAAGTGTTTGAAAATATTTCGTTCTTAATTATGTAAACAAATTTATCAATTCTCTGAATGATGTATGCCTCAACGACGTGTTTGAGGGAGTATTACGCTTTCACGTATGTACAAAGTGATACAGTGTAATATCTTATCAATGACGAAAAAAGAGCTGAAAAAGTTCATCTGAAAACATACAAGGTCGTAACAAGTCGAGAAGGCCAATATACAGCCGCCATCGAGTATTGAAGCTATCTAAAACAAATATATTGGCGTAAGTGAGATAGGAGTTGCTCTTCATTACGTTCTTTTTCATGCTTTCGCGGTGGCACGCGACTCAATTGCTATGGAAAATCAATTAACAGGATCTCAAGCCTCGGTTTACGAAGCGATTACGCGGAGATTAAACCCCACGCGCGCCATTCATATGCATGTTGTAGAACACACGCACTCTGGGCTATCTATTTGACGCTTTGCATAGCATTAGCATATTTCTTGCAGACTGAGACCCATGCCAATAGCATTATAGAAAGCCGCGGTGGATAAATACCGATCCATCCTAAACGGCGAAAGCATTTCTCGCTGATGCTGATTTAAAATGGCTGCTATATTTGGTCAACGTTGGTCCACTTTAAAGAATTTGAAATTTAGATACGAATATGGCTCTAGGCACGCTATACCTACAAGCGATGTAACAAAAAACTTTTTATTATCTTTTAAAATGCAATTAAACAGAAATGTTTTCATAATCGAAGAAGCACTTCGAGAATCGTTCTCATTATCATAAATATTAGTTGAGCTTTACAGCAATATTAATATCCTATATTTACCACAATGTTATATTCTACCTCTATTCCGTTTCAAGTAATATCTTTTTTCAAAATAGTATTTTAACTTACTATTGGTTCATTACATCCAACAGTGTCTATTAAATATATTTTCCAGCTTATTTCTGCTTCACCGTAATTGACTGCATAAGAAGCATATGATTGAAAATAAAAAATATACTTGTACTAGCAGAATAACGAGCATTGTTCTTTCCAGATATAACTTCGTCACCGTGACGAAAATCTGAAATGAGACTGCTCTTCGCTTTTAAATACTCTTAAAACCCCTTCGTTGTGAAATGCGTGACGCAGAGAACTTAATTACGAAAAACCGGAGAAGATTTACTGTCTTCCCGAATTAGCGTTTCGGTAGGAAGTTTCAGAAATCGCTTGCAAAACTCCGCCCCTTCACCGCAGTACATTCTGATAGACGAATGGCTCGAAATGAATGCCAGGGAATGATATCGAAAAGGAAGTTACGGAGATAATATGGTAGTGAACGCGGAAGGAATACTAAATGTAGTTTCTTGGGTTGGAAATAAACCAAGAAATGGAACATCGTCAGATAGGAAGATTGGATTAATAAATGAATACATTAATTATTTGCTAAATAAATTTGCGAGGAATTTTTGGAAGAATAAGTTGATCAATCCTCAATTGTTTGATGATGTTGCAGAATAAAGTATTGCAGTTTTTAGTGTATGAAGACAATGTCCAGCCCCTCCATTTCTTTTTCCATTTGCTTTTATCTCCGAGAAGGCATCCAATAACAAGTTCTGAGGACTATTTTAACATATCGATTTGTAACATGTTTGATTATATTTGTGCGATATATTGTTAAAAAGATCGTTTTCGAATTGAATAAAATACTGCAAGTTTGGATAGGGTAAACCTGCAAAGTAAAACTGCAAAGTCTAATATGTTTAATTAGGAGTAGACTTGAATGGAGATGAAGGGATTAGAAGATGCGATTTCTGCTTTGTAATGTATTTTAAACTTGAACAATAGTGAACGGTTTTAGAGGTTTAAAATCTCCAAAAGCCGTCTTTGTCGGCGTTACTCCTCTTACTTCCCGGTAGTCGGATAAAACAAGGAAGAAATACCGGGAGGTAAGAGAAGGAACGCCGACAAAGACGGCTTTTGGAGATTTTAAACCTCTAACTCATTGACAGCCGTGTTCCAATATTTCTTTCTTTACAGTGAACGGTTTGCTCCAAATTTCTTTATCGGCTCTTCTTTCTTTAGAATTTCAGATATCTATTCCATCAAAACGGAAAAAATGGAGTCAGTACGTGAATTTAGGCTATCGATTGAAGTTTATAAGGACACATACAACTTATGCTACTTCACAATAAAAGTATTTACTCGTACTATAATTTAGTTCTCTCAAAATCGGTTTTTACATAATTCAAGCATGCTGATATCTTTCTCTGCTTTCATCTTTACGTTTGATTACTAAAAATTGGAGAAATTGAATCATATTTTTCTAATATGTTACCTATTCGTTTCTAACTATCCTAAGTACAGTTGAATCAGTGGAGGAGAATGAAATTTGGAATGAATCTCAATAAATTAAAAACTGCAGGGCCGCCCTTAAAAGAATATGGAGCGCAGATTTACGTCTCAGAAAGTGAGTCAGAGCTATGAAAAAACGTTCGCCGCAATTGTGTTTGGTTACATAATCCGATTAACTTCCCGCTAACGGCAGATGTGTCGAAACTTAGCAAATTAACTTTCCTTGATATATTTTCCGTTAGCGGTTTGAGGAAGCTTATAAACATCCTTCGCTAAATTAGCACGGTCTCATATTAGCGGATGGCATAAGAGATGCGGCAAACTCAGTTAATAGTCGGCTTAATTCGATCTAAGGAACGCGTTAAAAAGGCGGTTCGTAACCGGAAGGAGTAAAGGACAAAATTCTTGAGTTATCGAGGAGTTGATAATTCGGGAGATAAAAAACCGCAGCGAAGCAAGGCCTCTTTGAGATCGCGGTTCACAAGAGCGAAAAACAGATCATATAAGGCTTCGTACGAAAGAAAACAAAGCGCCGGGAATCCAAAAACAAAACGTTGGATTCGTAAAAATTTTAAAAACATACACCGAGAAGAGAAAATGAGGTTAAAAAATTCTTCGTCCATTCAAAGAAAGAAAACAACGAGGCTAAATGTGCTGAGATGTGTTGCAGAAATGGATTATCTCCGGCAAGAATATTTAAGGTAAATACGTCATAACAAACGCTGACACACAGAAACACTTGAGTAAACACAGAATTCTTATATTTGGCTTATACGAGAGCACTGACAAGATTAATACAAAAATGCATACACCGCTTAATGTATACGAGAGATGCATGAAACCGCGACGAATAAAAAACCATAATTTAGTCATTAAATGGTTTATGGAAGGAAATCCTTAAAATAATTACGTATATATTAAAAAAAATCCAAACGAAATATGTACGAAATATTAGTCTTGCCGAGAAAAAGAAATCTGGGCAAGATTTTCCACGTTAAATTATGTTTAATCGTTTAAAAAAATACGCAATTCATAAATAGATCACAATTCGTATTGAAAAATAAGAACATTATTAGGGATGAAAGGAAATTTTCAACCATATCGCTTCAACCAGGAGTCGCTTCACAGTTTTCTTCGAAATCTTCTCAGTTCATTGACAAACTATCATAACAACGAGACAGATACATATCATTTAAGATATAAAGGTTTCAGCATTTAATAAAATTTTAAAACTTTTTTCAGAAAGTCTGACAAAAGTGTTTTCGGGTTAAAATTTATTGAATACCCTAACGGCACTCTTTTATATGTTTTGCTGATTCTGGCGCCTAATCTTTCGAAGGAGAAAAATCTGCATCGCTGAAAAATTGGCGTAAATATGCTAAACAAAACGAGAGCAAAGAAAAAATGGATGAATCGAATTATACCTGAAAACGACTTAACGCGTAATATAATTGCTCGCGAGTGGATTGACAAATCAAATAAAGCGCAAATCAATGTATTTGAGAAGACTCACGCAGAATTTCCTCATGTGTGCTCTCCTTATGGTCCAGAGGGATGCTTATCCAGCGACAGAGCTCAACAGGTTGAGAGCAAAACGGAGCACGTATCTCCCGGAGTAAACTAGCACAAGCGCCGGACACAACCTCCTCGTGAGCACGCTGAACCCGATCTTCACTTGTTGCTGTGACAGAACGCTATATCTCCGTGTCTGTTGTGTGGGCCGCCAGAGGTCGTGGGAGCACTTTTCGTACTTCCATTGTCTCCCCTCCCGACGGACTCCTTCCGGAAATCAAAAAGAGGAAAACACCGCGGACGAGGATGGTTCGCGGAGATGGGAGTGGTTGCGCTGCATTGTTTTCGCGCGCCTAAAACAAATGAGCGCCTAATTCCACTAGGATCGATCTCCGTAACAGATGGACCGTTTTAAAAGCGATATAAACCATTTTGGAACGATTCCCATACGCTCGCTTCGGGAAAACGTATCACTGCTGAAGGTATAGGAGGAGAATAAATAATTTGGTCTGCTTGAGAAGATACGTTCTTAGAATAGATATCGGTCAGATGGGAGACCCTTAGGGTTGCTACCATACGTTTATTCCGGGAGAGATTTAATTCTGGAGGTAAAAATTCTGGGAGTTATTTTTTATTTAGGTGCCTTAATTTCCAGAATACTTTCTCTCAGTGAAAATATATATCGCAAGCTATTGTTTGCTGATGTTAAGCTAACGATTTGCATTACAACAGCATTTTTGTGGTGCTGTGATTCAGTCTAAATTCTTGTAGAATTAAAGCGATAGAATCAGAGAAGAAATTCAAATATAAGGGCGTACTGGTCATCTCAAGTATTATCATAGAATATTTCCCATGCATGATGATGACTAAATTTACGAATTCCGGGAGGGACGCGTCCAAATCAGCCAAATTCAGAGAAATTCCGAGAGAGGTGGCAAACCCAGAGTAAGGCAACGTTCACAAAAGACGGCCCCTCAGAGAGGAGATGCCCTCTGAGAAATTTAAGCACCAAGACTTCCATCATTAATGATTTCAAAGCGATATTATTCCACGAGTGGTGGATCTTACAAAAGGGTTGTTTTAAAGGATCTTCTCCAACATAATGTCAGGGTTGGAACGCTAGAAGATGAATATTCTGTTAGAATGTACCAGATGAGAGAATCTTCGGAGAATCGATCTTAGGTAAGTCTTTCCATTCTTACCACGAGAAAGAAACGTTTGCGCACAAGGATTAAAATAAACAAAATTGAGAATCAGAATGAACAGTGATCCCACAAATCATGAGATTTTTCTCCCATAAGTAGCACTAATGACTAACATGACGATCCAATGAAAAATGAGAGGTTTGGTAAATTAAATAAAAATAATATCAAAAAGTATACGGTATATAAAAAAGTATATTTTAGAGGACATTAGTTATTGTACTTGATATAAATACGCGCATATAAATAATAATATTTTACATCATAAATGTAATATATGCCTTAAGCCATTTATACTCTGAATGATACATCGTGTATGGTAAATATGTATCATTAAAGACAAAATTCATAATTCTTAAAGGATTGGTCGCAGAAAATGAAATTGGATCGCCGAATATCTGATTAAAACTCATAAATTTAAATATTTAAGTTGAATGCGGAGATGCATATCATTAAAAAGGAAGAGAAGTTCTCCAGTTTATCAATGAGTAAATGTCAATGAAAGCGAAAATGGTCGTTAATGATGCATGCATTATCTCAAGTTCGCCGATGAAGATCCTCGGCTTTGCCTCTGCTGACAATTAGCATCAATTGCCGCGCTTTCGCTCCTCGAATATTAAGAAACCGCATCTCTTTGCCTTGGGAATTTGCCACGGGAGTAATGCATCGGCTGACGCGTTCTCCTCTAATTCTTAGAGCAATAAATCATTGCGATGACGAGCATTCTATTTTTGGGTGGAGAAACCCCGTGAATATGATTATAATAATTATTAGCGTGCATTATTTGAATAATTTTTAATATGCTGTTCATATTGATCTATGATGCCTGCGCCTTAAGTGAACTAAATATTCATTACTGCTCAATTTAAAATATCTAGCATTATAAATAACCTACTAGAATAACATTATCATTCTTACGGAGGATTTTTATTTCAAAAGTTGAAAAATGTTGACACTACAAACTAAAGGGTTTTCCTTGAAATGTTAGTACCTTAGATTAAGGTTTATCTAATCTTAGATTATGGTCATGCCGTACACTTAAAGAGTTCTTTATACTCTTTAAACTACGAGAGCGTCAAAAGTGAAGATGCGAACAAGCTAAATCCGTGAGCTACCAATTATATTCTAATTATCGAAAACCCAGAGCTGAGACTCGAGAAAAACAAACGCAATAGTAAATGTCCGAATATTTATGACGAAATGCAACTAAACTGATTTTAGAATATCGGAAAGAAGACTTCCGCGTAAAACTCATTTTAGTATCTCTTTCACACAATAGCAGATGTGTTCACAAATGGAGGAGACACTTTTATACTTCCATATTAAGGTCTGCGATAGAACTGCCTCCATCGAATACGACGATTTCGCACTGAATGCTGTTAAATTATACCAAAACAAAATTTACCTGTTCAATTCAGTGAGTTAATACAATGAAACTTTCAAGGATGAGATAATGAAACCAACTAAAAATGTCATGAAAATGAAAGTCAGGACCCAAGCCTTCGAATGCCTCCGAAAATATGAAACTCTATTGCTAAACAATTTCAGATAATTATAATATTCTAATGTCATAACTATGTTGCGACTTACGTACTGGACTCAATGCTAATCCATATGCATACCTTTTTTATTCATATGACTCTCTTCAAAATATGACATTATTATGGGTCGCAGTATATGAAACTCTTCCAGGGACCGAAAAACGTCCTCTGATCGGTGGCCGACAATCAATACCAGAGATTCGACTAAAACGTAAATTCTAAACAAAATGTTTTCTCACAATTTGGATAAAATAAATGAAGCCGAACTCAATCTCATCATCATCAATCAATCGCAAAGCCACAACACCGCTACCGTAACGTTCGACATTAAATACTTTCTCAAGACGTGGATATATTATTTAATCAAAAACCTACTGGTATCGCGGACAATATTCACTCAAATACCTACATAACAACGAAGCCGTAAAAGTAAGTGAATCCGCATGACGGTGGATTTTCGGTAGCGTCAGCGTTTGCGATGTAAAAACAGCAGATATTCTACACCGGCAGTTGCATTACAAGGTCGGGGTTACGGTGAACACTGTTTATTTTCCAAAGCTTTTCCGCGAGGTAAATCGTAATCAAGTAAAAAACTTGATTATCCCTTATCCTGAGAAGGAGCAAGATAAAACTTCACGCAATTTTTATCGATAGCACTGGTATGACTAAAGATACATCGATGATAAGCATAAAAGCAGAAATTCATCGGCAAATCAAAGGATTTTCGTAAAGAATTATCTTCGGACTGATAAAATCCGTGTCATTCGCCACCTGAAAAAAGAGAAATACAAGACTACCGAGAAACTGAGCATGCTTCGTAATTCTCAAACGCAAATATACCGCTTGTCTGAACGCAACTAGCTCTGATATTTGTGCTTGTGTATGTTTGTGTTGATGCAATGGGATATGGTCGTTGAGTAAGTGGGGCAGTCTTTATGAGCGGTCCCAAATCTCAAGTGACAGAGTAAGACCTTGGGGATAAATTACACATGTTTGGAACATCTGTGTACCTCAAAACTTGTGTAGCATGGGGTAGAAATTCACCTTTCGGGGGTATACAATTTTTATTCCTTAGCAATAATAAAATATTGATCAATTACTTGTGAAGGTTCATTAACCAATTTGATACAATAATTGTCAATATCATGTTTACTTTAAAGATATGCACAGAAAATTAGCAATATTACTAAGTTGATAGGCAGAGATGCTAAAGCTACAAGTTCTTATGGCAAATATTATAGCTTCAACTAAGAATATATGCAATGTAATGAATTATTTTAAAATTTATGAAAAATTACTAGTCAATCAATAACTAGCAGCATCTAGCCATCGCATGAAATGTATTTAGCAGCAAAGTTGTAAAAATGCATATTTAAAATATTTACAGCAAAGCGTTGCTCAAAAAACTCTTAAATATTTAATTAAATGGACTACTTATAGCAACTGCACCATAATAGGTATGTAGTTAAACTTTGTAAATCATTTCCAACATTGGCGTGATCAACTCTTAGCGGGAAGTTTCAGTGAAAGCGATTTGACAATCGGAAGCAAATGAAAGCTTCAAAATTGACTTTTAACTCACGTAAACGGAAAAATGGCAGAAACTCCACACCTAAGAGACAACTCATAGCATCTTTTAAAGCGTACCTCCAGAAGCGCCTCAAACAGCAACAGATCTCCAGCTCGAAAGCGTTATTGGCGGTCCCCCGAAAGGAACCGTCGCACAATATCCCAGAAAAAGAAAAGAATATTCTTTTTTTGAAGAGAGGCGTCCTTGGGGTATGAGGCACTCACTCCATTTTGCGAACGGTAAAGCCGGCGGTAAAAAACGATCGAAATGGCCACGAACAACTCCCGGGAATAATCACTCAAATCCCCACGCTCATTGCATTGCAAATGAAGACACTGTTTGCCAGCACGCGCTCCGACTCACTGACGGGCGTGGGAGGAATAAAAAACACGATACAGGCGCCACCGGCGGCGACGGCCCAAAATTCTCACTGTTAGTCCAATGCAGATCCTACAACACCTGAAGACATCCTCAGACTTGAAGGTCGCCCAAGTTGCTCTTCTTTTTCCTCCCGCGGGACTGCACGAGTTATGCTCGAGTCTGACCTATTATCTGTTGGAGGGATTGAGATATGCCGGACTCCGCCCATTGGAGGGGGCGGCGGTGCGATCCGGTAAATCTGGACGATACTGTCACGATCACCGCCTCAATATACGCTGTTTGCCCGCTCAATGGTCACGTGACAGACGATCTTAGGCTCGCGACAGTCTGAGATGATGACTTTCGCACTTGCGACGTTCGGAGATCTTGAGCCTCGGAGTTGCGACGCTGAGAAAGACGGCATTTCAAAACCTGCACCGTTCAAAGGAGATGAAAAGAGAGATTTTCTCATGTTTAATAAAAATGACGACGACGATGTGGAACCATTACGATTTTCGGAAGAGGTAATGCCTCTAACTTGAGATACAATCTGATAAATTTTAAAGGAAACAAGTAACCTATGCAGATAAAGAATAACACAAAAATGCTACTTATATATTGGAAAAAGAAACTTGGAAACTAGCATCTTATAATTAGTAGAACTTGAATATTAGGTCAAATACTTTGTTTAATGAACTATTTGTTAAGAGAACATGAGTAAGTAAATTCATGATAATCTAAACAATTGTGCTTAGCTTGATGCCGTCTTACAACGTCTGGGTATTCAACAAATTCAAATGGATGAAGAGAGGAGGATTCACTGTTTACAAGTCCACTTTTCATGATAGAAAAATATACACCATTTTCAATATAATGTCAATATCTGTATTTCGGGAATTTTTCTACAGTTACATGCGGTGAATTAGGACGGGTATTCCCCAATCGAAAATGGCCAAGATGACACAACCTATAGTTGAAATATTTATTACCAGAGGTCCTTTTGGAGGATAAAAGACTTATCTTGTGAATTTACGAGTTATCCTGCCAGTCGAAGGATTTATGATGATTATTTCCAAACTTCAGTCTGAGGCTTACCGATGTACACCGATATTCTATGACTAACGACGTGACTCCAAGATGCAGAACTGCTTGATAATAGAGAATTTATCTTTTATGGCAAAAGTCGATCGAAGGGAGTCACGATCGCCATTGCTAAGAATAACTTAAGATGTTCTAAATAATGAAAACAACACGGATAAAGTGATATCCTAAAATTTCGTCATAAAGAATTTCCGTATTCCTGAAATGAATTCTCCACAACAGTGGTGAATGAGCTAAGTTACATTAATCTCCGAAGTCTTTGAATAATAGGGAGAATAAATAATTGAATATCAATAATATTATTAAATCATCTGAAACACAAAGAATGTCTATTAACAAGTTAGGAGTAATGTATAGTAAAAAATTCTTCTATTTCGTTGCTCTTTTAGCCCTGAATTGCTGAATAAAGATATTCATTGAATGAGTTCTTTACGCCATAAACCGATGGAGAACTACAAAAAGTGTTTCTAATAAAAGCGGAGAAAATTCATTCCAATTCATTTCTCGAGGAAAATGGCTTCTGGAGCATTACTACATAGACAGTGCTGCCTTCAACGCACTGTGACGAATTACTTGATTAAGTCGTTATGTCACTTGCCTCACTTCGAAGACTCCGACGTAAAACAGTTGCCATGGCTAGGGATTTAATCCCGAGACTTCTTGTCCCTTCCTCGAATTCCTATAATTATCTTTTCCGATCCGATTAGCCATTGTTATTTGTGGCGGACGTTTGATATCTCACTTTTCCCATCAATTTCCTCTGGAATCCGTTCGGATGGTCACGGATCGATTATTCTCTCGGACTTTTCCTTGACGTAACTAAGGAAACTTAAATTGCCGAAAGAATATCTCGAGGTAAGAAAACCAGATGGGCTATGCATCGAAGTACCCTATAGGGTTGGATAAGAGCTAGTTAAACGTGAGTGGATTTGATGGTTATTCGTAAAGTTAAAAAGTCCCGCATCGTTTATCCTTTCGCATATACTGGGATGGCCAAACTTAGGATACTGGGAATTCAGGACTCTTGAAGTACCGCAAGATTGGCAATTATAAAGACAATTGCCTCGCAACGACAGCGGACGATCAACTGTAACCCCAATAACTCCAGCACTCGTGAAAGGAAAACTTTAGATTATTCCCGACTCGGCGATAAAATTACTCTGAAATGACACTTAACTGTCGACATTCCACCAATCCACGGAAGTTACGAATTACAAAATTGAAACCTTTATGTTTGAAAAAGCATAATTTATTGCAGTTTGAGTTGATACGTTTGATATTTTTGGCTTTATAAATGAATATTTACGCATATGATTTGGTCATCAATATTTTTTATTTAGTGTAACAGAATAAATAGTTTGAGTGATCGATAATGCATATCAAACAATTATGGCATCAATTCCTTACATAAAATAATATCTATCTGATTTTGACTCATAATTATACAATTATAATTGCATTATCTCCTTTAATAATTTTCCTGACAGGCCATTAAGTGCTAAGCGTGTTATAATGACTTTAAATGACTTATGAATAAGGTCCAAAATCCAGAGGATAAATAAATCAGATATATCATAGCAGAGAATCATTGAAATATATTAATAAAAATATTGGATATAAAGGTTAAGGATTGCTCTACTCTACGTTAAACTAATTGCTCAATATTTGTTAATTATATTTTGAATTAATTCAAATGATTTACTCAATTTTATTTACGGATATAAATTGGTCTTCTTCACTTTTCAATCACTAAACTCCTGGAATTATTTTATAAAAATTGTATCACACATTTTTAATGATACAAGTAACGAAAATGTTTTCGAAATTTTCTTCCACAATCATTAAGAAATATTAATAGAATAAACTATTTCACAAAACGTTGCAGTGATGTTTCAGGAGCGCTATGCGCGGGTGACGTGGTGTTATGGATAATTTTGGATTATATTTTCACCAGATGTAAGACTAGCTGAAATAAATTGTTAGCACGTACGACCAAAAGTTTAATTTCCTCAACCAAAAATATATGGTTCCCATCTCACTAAATTGTCATTTGAAAATTGACATTTCTAATTTAAGCGTAGGCAGGGAGAGCTGAGTATTTCTGGACCTTCCTTTAAAGGAATAATTAAAATATTAGACAACTTTTATCCAACCTACCGCGTATTCTAAGCGTCCAAGATGTAAATTTATTCTTATCGATGTAAATTACTCTTTAGAAGGGAAAATCGGAAGCGAAATTTTGTGACGGAAGTTAATGAAATTTACATAATCAACTTTTTGGGTAACAAATTTGGGGTAACAAGTAGGGAAATGACACAGTTACATACTCTTATAAAGGGTTAAATAACGAAAACCATCCATTAATGTCTTTAAATACCTGCTTTCTTCCTGGTTCGGATTTCAGGAAAACACAGGACCTTTACTCTCGCCTTTTAAAATAAACCCGAGCATAGACCCACTAAAAATCTAGTGGCGAAGCGGTATTACAGAAAATTGATTAGAATAAGACTATATAGAAAAGAAATAAAAAATATTGAGTTGATAAAAATGTTGAAGGAATTGAACTTTATTCTACGCTAAAAATAGTGATTACTGCCGAATTGCCTTTCTTATGGCAGCCATTTCAAGAATATAACCAAGCATTTTCGATAAGATAACAAATTTTCTATCTTTAGTAGGCTGTCAGTTCATATTTAATGCGCCTGAGTTCATGGCTCAAGGAATAATTGCTTATACAGTGACTTAATTGTAATATAATCAAATAAATAATTTTAGCACTCAGAGTTTCATTGAAAAAATATAAACTTTTTCCTACTTTTCTTTATATTAAATAAATAGACCGGAGTTTCTTTGCCTTATAGACAGTTCAAACGTGAAAAGATTCATTAAAATAATTTCCATGATGAAGGGTTTCCAACAACACGAGTCTTTTACGACTTCATTACTAAGAAAGGGTGATACAGAAAGTAATCAAGAGTGAATTCTTTTTGGGAAATCTTTCGAAATTATTTACAAGAATTGAGGAGAGATAAATCAGCATATTTCGGGTGATACCATGAAAATATCGCAATAGATATACCTAAAAAATTTCAATTAGTCTGAACATGAAATTTATAAAAAATTCGCCCAGCCCGTCTCACGCTCGACAGAATGTATTGAGGTCAAACTCTTAGGCTGCAAGGGAGAAGGGAATTACTGGAAAATTTGAGAGAAAATTGAGAAGTAAAATTACATTAACTTGGTTAACTTTTTCTCATCGGACAAAGAGGTCTGATGTCGCACAGGAAGACAACTTAAGGGATAATAGGCGACATTTCGAAATGCCGAGGACAGAAAACGTTACAAAATTACGTTATTTTGGGGCATTAGGCCAAACGACTTCTGTAAAGGAGAGCGGGCGTACGAGGAAGTCATTCAAACGTATCATCATCCAAAATGGAGACGAGGAAAAAACAATCTAAAAATAGCTGTCCACCCTTCTTAACGTTACGGGTAAAGTTAGCGATAAATGCGTGTGCCAACCGCTCGCTTCTGATTACTACAAACACCGGCAAACATAGTTTCGAGCGTCGGCTGTTTTCATTTTACAAAACAAAAGAGAGGAGCGATGCGCCCTTTGATCGAGCGTAGCTGTTAATCTCGACTTCGCAAAGTGTTCATTTCTCGAAATGAATTTCGATTCACGATTCTGGAAATATCTCCACTGCGAGTATGATGTACTCCCAAATCAAAGTGACGAATCAGATATTGGTGAAATGTTTGCGATCCCAACATGAATCATCATAGTAGTAGTATTGTTAAAAGTGCTTCGACAGCTTAGGTCATTTCGCACATTGGCTCCCTCCGGGACTCGAACCCGGGACCGCTTTCATCAAAGGCAAACGCGCTGTCCACATGACTATCCGGGAGCTATGAATCATCATTTATACTTCCTGGTTGAGATACTTTTCGAGAACTATCGAGAGAAACTCTAATGAAGTTTAACTTACGTTAAAATCTCATCTACTGAGCAGCAATTAAAAAATATATATATTTAAAATTTGAAGTACGAAATCCCTACATATTTTTAGGTGCCTTTAATTTTGTAAGGGCAACACCCTCGTGATATAAATTTAACAAGTATTGAGTCAACATCGATCAATACTATTTATAGTAAATCATATACTATATTACGTATAGTTCACGCATAATTGAAAAAATCCTCTAATTTATTTGGGCCATTACGTTCATTAGTATAATCAGCGATGATGTAATTCATATACTTGATAAAATAAATTATCACGATTAAGGCTGACATTTAGTCGTTATTTATCTTATAGACAATGATTATTTAAAACAATTCTTGCTCAGTTTTTAAATGAATTTTAACGAAATATCTGATTATGTGTTTAAGGTGATTGGATTATTTTCAGGTTATAACATGATTCACGCAGAAATGAATTAACTTAAAGAGAAGATATTTCAAAAGAAAAAAATTGACGTGGCCAGCACATGATTTTCTCCATATATAAGATGTAAATATTTATCCACGACAGTATTTTCGAACTCTATATTCAATTTAAACTTCGATGATAAGTTATTAATCTATATCATATTAACTTTTACGTCACAAAAATTATAAATAATGTTTTTCGAGACACATTCGACGAAAAACGGTAAAATTGGCCATTTGAGTCTACTACAAGCACCACTATAGGAAGAATCACAAAACTGATTATAATGGGGGATGGAAACGAAATCAAAATATAAATGAAGAGCAAAACAACACACGAGGGGCACAAACTATTAACAAAAATAAAGACTACATATTTAAACAGTGGAAGACTTCAACTTAAAACGTGTACCAGGGACCCCAAAACATGTATTTCCGATGAAATCTCGAAGTCGATTTTTTTCATGAAAACAATAATTTCTCTATGCTACATTTATGGGGAAAGTAAAAATGTGATGATATATAAATGTAATTAGTGAAGGACTCCAAATCCGATCAAAGTCCTATCACCTGAAATAACTCGCGATGTCACATTTGAACTAATTCCTCGCCAGACGGCTATCTTCATAGAAGAGACAACTAAAGACCATCCGCTCAAAACTGGTTGGTATTAGTCGAAGAGAATGAACGTGCATAAACTAAATCAAATGGATTCTAATCAACTAACAAAATGCGCAACTTTACATTCAGTGCGACATTTCCTTTGCATAAAGAAGCCGGAGAAAAAAATGGAATTATATCGAATGATAAATTGAGGGAAAGAGAGAACAAATGTTTTGAAATATATGGAGCTTTACATTCACGAGTTTCCTCCATTTTTCCTTATCGGGGACATCGATTCAGATGGCACATTTCTGTCACATCCATCGCATTGCAATCATTTATAGACATTTCAAAGTCTTATGAGATCTTGAAAAATAACTGTTTTCAGATATTCCTCTCGTTTAGCTGTCACTGCGGATGCTCATTTGAGGATGGATCGATTGAATCTAATTCTT
This sequence comes from Sympetrum striolatum, assembly GCA_947579665.1. NCBI lineage: Eukaryota > Metazoa > Arthropoda > Insecta > Odonata > Libellulidae > Sympetrum > Sympetrum striolatum. Next base: position 6,329,273 of record OX388346.1, read on the forward strand.
CGAGGCAATTTGTCATTGGAAAAATGGAGAACGATGGAGACTCTCAAAGTAGGCAAATAAAAGATAAAAAAACATTCTGTGAAGTTCCTCCCTCAGAATGCACAACATTCCAAGCGGTTAGTGCTGTTTCTGGATTACACGGAATTAAAATGCAATAATGTGCATTAGTTATAAATAATAAATCAAAAAATTAAAAGTTTCTTTTTCGCTACAAGTGGCCGAATTAGTACTAGCAAACATTATTCAGATATTAGAAAAAACTTCAAAATCTTGATTCGGAATCACTTCAACGTTTCTTCCAATTCAAATTTAAAATGGTGTCCGACTTTGATCAAAATCTAACGCAAAAAGTTCCTTGAAAATCATCTCTGATGGGTTGGATTGAAGGAGAGACTTCTAAAGTCTCAATCTCTCCAGAATAAAGACGTTTTATTATTTTGTCATTGTGAGACAAGCATTCCAAATAAATACTAAAAAACTCCTAAATGCAAACATGCTTTTCTAACAAAAAACAACAATTAACAACCGATTCTTTGTTCTGATCTATTTTACGAGTTAAATGGTATTTTAGATAATCGGATAAGGATATGAAGCATATTAGAAAAATATGAAAAACTTTCTCTAAATATTAGCGATCAAACATAAATGAAAACAGAGAAAGTTATTGATAGGCTTGAATTAAGTAGAAACCCGATTGCGTGAGGGCTAAATTACAATAAATATTTTATTAGGAAGTGGAATTAGTGGCATTTATGAAATAAACTTAAATCAATAACCTAAATTCCAGAAGATACTGACATTTTTTCCTATTTCGATGGAACAGAAACTCCAAAGAAAGAAACGCCGATAAAGAAATTTGGAGTAAACCTTTTCTTGTTCAAATTTACAAACCGAAAATTGCAACCTCTAACACCTTCACCTCCATTCAAGCTTACGCGCATTGCAATCTGATTGACTTCGCAGGCTCACCAACCCCACAGTTGCAATATTTAATTCAGTTAGAAAAGATTCTATTTAAAATTACCTACATAAACTCACAGATATGTAACAATGAATATTGCAAATCGATGTGTTCCAAATGTGGACCAGAAGAAAAGGCTGATTGAAGGAGAAGAAATGGATGGGCTGCACGAGCAGATTGCAATGTGACTTGATAAACTAACGTCGTATAAAACACGAAATTTTTCAATGACTGCCGGTGGCGGCGCGTGACTAAAAGAGGTTCGATTCAAAAGCCGTATTTTTTTTAAGTGGCTGCGGATATGGTTGAATATTGTTGCTCATACTGGAACATTGCCTCTGTTTACATGGACGTAGGATAATTTACAACAACCACAGATAAAAACAATAGAAATATGAAAATAAATATCTCGCGTTTAATAAATATATGACTTTTTTGCAAAAAATCCCCACATTCACAAAAATTGAGCTTTTTTAATTCTCGCTTCATTCTTCTTCGTATGTATTTTTAAAGACCAAAATACATTTTAACTAAGCTGCATTTATTTGTTGAAATCATCACAATCATAAGAAAATAAATCAATTAAGTTATATTGTTTTACTCTGGGTTAAGGTATTTCTGATCACTGTTTTACCCAAAACTGAAAGATCTAAACTGGCATTCTTGTGTCCAATAGATTCCTCGTGCTTTGTAATTTTTTGATATAAATTCCCTACATCGAACGCAACTATTTTTGTCCAGGTGGCGTCCTTGTCTTACAAGGGAACATTACGCGTTGTGTGAAAGGGATCTACATAATACTTTTAGGGAAGGCTCTCGTGCAAATAATAATAACAATTGTGAAACCTAAGCGACTAACTTTCGCTAATTTTTAAGAAATAAGCGTTTAAAAATCAGCGTCGGATTTCACCGTTCACCGTTAGACACTTGTAACTATGCGTACGTCGTAATCTTGCAAGGTAGTCGTGGCGTAGTGGTATCGAGCCCGGCAGAGGAATCGTCGATCATGGGTTCGATTCCGTAGAGAGTAAAAATTTTTCAATTTCCTTTTTTGTTCGTAAAAGTCTTTCTCTTTCGTTTGTAATTTATTAATTTTCACGTCACATTCAAGAACAATTTTTTAAAATTATTTTCTCTACCTTCGATAAATATCGGATGAACCTCATCTACTTACCTGGAGGAAAATATTCACCGAATGACGTTCCCGCTCAAAATCACTTATCTTATCGGAGGACAAAGGCAGGGTTTTCCCTATCCGAGTGAGAGTCTATAGCCATTCCCTGACCAGTCTAAACTTGCATTTTCCCTTCGTTTTGAGCCTGCATTCTGCAAGCAGAAGTGTAAAGGTAACATCGTGAAGAGAGCGCCGTCTTGTGTCCTGATCTTGATTAGTGTCTTGCTTTCCAATTCTTTGCTGAATTTCAAAGAATATTTACGTAAGTATCTCATTTGTCTATATGATGAATTACCTTGATCCTTTATTGATCATAATTATAGAATATATTCTCACAGATTAATTTATTTTTCTACAGTTAGGTCTTCCTATCATGGAGGAAGAAATCCCACCCACCAGCTTTGCTTTGGTCACCGATCCAGAAACGACTATTACTGTAGATGTTAAGCAGGAATTCGCCAACGCTCTGCATTTTTGCGCGGAACTTCTGCGGGAAAATGATTACATCGCAGAAAGTGCTACATTTCCAATATCCTACCGGTCTAAATTGATTGGGAGGGAAATTTTCGAAAGAATTTTGGAAATGTATAGTGAAATGTCATTTTTGGAAAGCGACATTTTGATGGAAGAGGCGGATGAGGAAATAAGTGAGGATTTCCAAGAGCCTCCGAGTACAAAGAAAGCGGTAGATTTTTCGGAGCAGAGCAGTTCGACAGATTCTAATCCCTCAGAATATGTGCCAACTCCTAAAAAGATGAAATCTTCCGTTCCATTAGAAGTGAAGCTGAAGGTTGTTGCTTTAGCAAAATTAAACCCAAACTGGAGTCTCAAAACTCTACAAACATTTGGCTCCAAAAGGCTTACGAGAAAAGACTTGCTTAATCGATGGGAAATCGACATAATGAAAGGGGGCACTACAGAGGAAAAATACGCTCTCATTAATAGGTGGACATGGGACAGGTTTGTCGAAGCTAGAGAGAAGCGCAGCCACGTCAGCACCAGAACTATACAGCAATGGGCTATGTCTGCTGCTTTCCAGTTCATTTCGGACGAGTTTAAGTTCAACGCATCAGAGTCCTGGGTAGGTAGATTCAAGAGGACCCATCGAATTAGCCAGCGCAGAATAACTAATTATGTAGCCACCGGAAGCAGCGCTTCAATGAACGATGTATTGTTGGCAGCAGAGAAGTTTCAACGACAGACAGAGGCCCTCATCCCGAGATACAATCCAGACTTTATTATAAACACTGACCAAACAGGCTGTGAATACCGTTCATGTTTGCGCCGCACCTTGAGTTTCAAAGGAGAGAAAAAAACTGAAGTGTTTTTAGGGAGCCTTAGTAAAGTAACTCACTCTTATACTGCGCAGTATTCAATTACTTTCTACGGTAAAATTCTTCCGAAAGTATTTCTTTGTACGCAGGAGCCAAGTGGCACCTTCGGTCCGCGGGTAGGAGAGGAAGTAAGGCGATTATCTAGTGAATTTAAAAATGTTTACGTTACCTGCTCGAAGTCAGGAAAATTAACTTCGGGACTTTACAAAGAATATTTAAAAAATATCCTGAAGGAAAGTGTGAAAGAAGAAAAGTTTCTGTTGATCATAGACTCATGGTCAGGGCAAACGAACACCTCTCTCTACGACGAAGTATTTGTGGATGGAAATGGTAACCCAACGTGCACGTTAAAAGTTATCCCGCCGAAATGTACCCCATTGTGCCAACCTCTTGACGTGTATTTTTTCCGGCAAGTGAAGAACTTAATTAAAAGAATTCAGAACGCCCCAGAGGTAATGGCATCAAACAAGGAGTTAAATAAACGAGAGGATGCTATACGCATTCACTCTTTAATACATCATCAACTTTCTGCTCCAATATTTACGAATATGTTGTGTTATGCCTGGTTTTCTTGTCGATTAAGAGATTCGAGAGGTGCTTTCTTAAATGTAAATCAAGTTTGCTTTTCGGACATTTTAAAATTTAAATGTAGCTGCAATGCTATCAGTTTCCTGCGTTGTTCTTGGTGCAGAAAATGCTTATGTTTCGATTGCTTTTATTTTAAATACCACCCAAAAAATTGTGAGAAATAAATGTTTTATGAAATATATTTGTATTGCATAAATGCATGGCTATCCTTCATCCTAATTTCCGCAACATCTCTCCGAATATCTTTGATGTAGTGGTGCTATAAAAAGTATTTACTATTTGAGTAAATTATGATAATTATCGATCTGCCAAAAATGTAATTCAATTTTTCAAATCTAGTTCAAATTCATCATAAAAAGTCTTTCCTAATATTCTAAAAGGAATAAAAATTACAGAAGCAAATTATCCAGAATTGATATTGAAAATAAATGCACAAAAATTTTGAGAATTGCCGAGGAATTTCGACTTGTCAGGGAAGGCCTATAAACTCTCCTTCTGATAGGGAAAACCCATGCCTGGATGGGGAAACATGTGGAAGTGATTTTGAGCGGGAACGTCATCCGGTGAATAATTTCCTCCAGGTAAGTAGATGAGCTTCATCCGATAATTATCGAAGGTAGTGAAAATAATTTAAAAAAGGTGTTCTTTAATGTGGCATGAAAAGTAATAAATTACAAACGAAAGAGAAAGACTTTTACGAACAAAAAAGGAAATTGAAAAATTTTTACTCTCTACGGAATCGAACCCACGATCGACGATTCCTCTGCCGGGCTCGATACCACTACGCCATGACTACCTTGCAAGATTACGACGTACGCATAGTTACAAGTGTCTAACGGTGAACGGTGAAATCCGACGCTGATTTTTAAACGCTTATTTCTTAAAAATTAGCGAAAGTTAGTCGCTTAGGTTTCACAATTGTTATTATTATTTGCACGAGAGCCTTCCCTAAAAGTATTATGAAGATCCCTTTCACACAACGCGTAATGTTCCCTTGTTAGAGCAAACAGATGAAACAGAGTCAAAACAGATGAAAATCATCTCTCACTTCTCTTGTACAGAAGGTGAATTAACGCTTTGTTGAGAATACCTATGCAGTGATACATTTAGGACGAAGATCAGCAGTACGAAATAAAATAAGACTCCTCAAAAACCGAGAGATAAAGCACTTGTAATCTCCACCGAGGAGTGAAAAACATTGAAGAGATAAGTAATAAAAGGTGGGAGATAAGATAGACCGACCACGAAATATGAGGCCTTTCGGAGAAGATGGTGAGATATACGAGGACCCTTTCCGCCCATGAACCACTGGGAAATCCCAGCTCCTGTTTCCCCTGACCTTTACGAACATGTACGGATTCTATTCTAAGCCTTCCGTCAATTGTCCGACCCGAATTTCCCCAACATTACATTTAGAGGAAGGGTTGATAGGAATCGAAAAATAAAACTTCCATATGTTTCTCACTGCTCTGAAATTATCAAGAGGTCGAATTTGACTCACGAGTAGTTATCATCGATGACAGTTGAAGTCGATACAAAAGAGTAAAAATACCAAAATGTTAAGCAGGTTACCGTTATGAGGAAGGTAATATTTTGCTTCAATACAAATCCTTCCCTTAGAGTAATTATTTCATACGTGATGAATATGTGCAGAAAGCCGTAGGATAACTGAAATCGGTACATAAGATTTGGAACCGTTATTTCATTTGAGGCGGAAACAATAAACACATCATCGGTCAACTTCTGCGACGCCGTGGCAGGTGCAAAGTTATGTGGATGAAAATGAGCTAAGCGCATAAATGCTGATTGTCTAGGGACTTAGAAAGCGAGTATCGCACTCGCATAATTCATAAGATTCTTAACTTAAATCGCTATCAGTATGAAACTCACACGTTCATTTTTAATGAGAAATCTGTGAAAAAATTCTATGCAGAATAAATTTATACTGATTGTTCTCGTTGTTGAGGAAATATTTTTATATCAAGATCCCTCCTTGTACTACTTGATGATTTGTCATAATTATCAATTCTGAGGTGAATAATCAATATTAGAAGCTAAAAAATTAACTAGAATTCAGCTTGATTGAAATGAATCAATTCGTGCATAATAAAGTTAACACTTCCCATCTTCTCGCTCTACACAGAAGTATGATGACATGTAGATATTGATACGATAAAGGTAGTGCTATGATAGAAACTCATTTGATAAAAATCAAATATTTTCAATGCTTTACGACTCAAAATAAAACAATCATTTCAATTACAACCAAAAAACACACGCTTCGTCTCTTTGCTATACTTTCCTGACCTTCAGCTCATGATGAAGATTGAGTACACTGTTCTGTAACGAATTTTTTTAACATAAGCTTCACAATTTCTGATAAAATGAATTCTATTATATACAAAGTGTTACAAGATGCAAGTCAATTTCTTAAGCATTGTAGCTATTGTACATTACATAAAAACTATTTTTTTGTTTGATCGGTTGATAGCTCAAATCTCCCCATTTCTTTATAACGCAGCTGCGTCATAAAGAAAGGGAGGTATTTAATTTTAGTATAATGTATAGTCTATAGATAATGTAAGTATATCTCCTTTCACTCACTAAATCCAAAAAAAGTAAATATCTGAAGGAATACTATATTTAAAGAGTTTCTCTTGCTTTTATTACTTCAGCGATAGTTCCGGCTCCCCGTTATTACTACTCTTGCAAGAAATATGTCAAATAGAGAAAACGTAGAGCGGGACTTCGAGAGAGAAAATTACCATCTTATGCACATCAAAAATAAATTGTAACAACATAGGCTATTTGGCTTCGAACCCTTTCTTGGAAAACATGGGAAGTAGAAAATTGCGAGTAATAACCACGGGTAGTGCACCCTATGACATAAATGATGGAAATGAGAGAATGGGAAGGAAGGATTATTTAAACTGAAAGTGAATTCCTGTCTTGTCTTCTCCGACTACCGGTGATAAAGACGAGGAACGCCGACAAAGACGGAGATTTTGTAGATGGAGATTTTAAACCTCTAATTAATTAATAGCCTTGCCTCAAAATTTCCTTCTTTGTATAAAAGTCAATGTAATATAAAAGAGAAAATTGGTGGCTCTAAGTTGTGAAAAGAAAGACATTCAGAGATACGGCGAAAAGATTAGAAAATGTTGGAGAACATTAAAACAATAACCAATGAGATATTGATATAAGTCCGCGGCACCTAAATGACAGTCGAAGGAGAAAATAAAAACAAATGAGAGAACAAGGACTCTGATGGCTACCCCGAAATTATTCGACGGACGAAAACATTTGAGGATAAAGAGAAATGTGAGCTCATTTAAACATTCCCATCGAATCTGAGAATTTCCGGAGAACTTCCGAAATCAAAGACGGGTCTAAACTGGAGATATCACGACGTCTCCCAAACGAGACTAATGTTTTCGGTTGAGTGGAGACTCTCTCAAACACTCAATCACGTTTTCCTTGAACACATTCAAATGGAGCGATCAGTCACAGATTGAAGATTAGGTCCTTTGTCCGAGATCGTGTCTTTGGAAAGTCTTCCAAGAAAAGAGTCTTTCCTCAGGAAAAACCCAACGGAACCATTCTAAAGCTAAACCCACCTGTTCTGAGAGATATGCCCGGGCGATGTGAACCAGGCATTGAGGTACTGTTTCGGGGTTTGAATCCCGGTGGACGCAAGTGTCAAGGATAGTTATAGGATAGGATAGTTGTGATTTGGTTATTACAGTAAAACGAACTCAACTGTCAGATTTATTTGCTTAATTTCCATTTATTTCTACCCATTTATAACATGAAACAGTTCAACATCACAGCCTCCCGAGTATTTTTCGGTTCTAACGTCGTCTATCAGAGAATAATCAGCTTTAAAGCAAATATAAAAAGGGTTTTCCGTCTGGTACACGCCGACCAGCGGCTTCTGATAAAGGCTTCTACCAATGTAAATCCAGATTAAATAATTCGTTGAAAATGTGAATCAATTTTAATTTCCTAATAACTAGCGTACTTTGGTATAAGAAAGACAGTAGCTAAGACAAAAATTTGCTATTTCTCTCAAATTTAAACTTTCTGGATAAACTAAAATCAGACACATATTACTGGCCACCCTAATAGGTGAAACGACCGACAAAGAAGATTGAAGTATTAATTTCCTTAAAACCTGGTGTTTCATTTAGAAATAATTATTACTCTGTCAAAATTCAAGTAAAACGATTTGGAAATTGAATTAAAATCTGTCTAAGACATATCGCCTCTGACATTTAAACGGCTTGTACACGATCCTACATACAAACATATTTATTTTCTTATCATACGTCCTCTTAAATAAAAAATATCAAAATTAATTCTGAACACATAAATTATGGGGGGAGCCACAAGTTCTACCTAATAGTTAACCAGTTCTACAGCGCATAAAATAGCCTAATAGTGTAATAAATTGCTTTTTAAATGAGTTATCCCTAAAATATAAATAAATTATGGAGATATTTTTATTTTTATTATTTCTATTATATTTGGGCAAATTTTAGTTAAAAACTTTTAGGATAAAAAAAATCACAGCACAATTAACCATACCCTAGCCAGGATTTGAGCCTGAGACCTCGGCGTTAATGCTACAGTAACCCCTGCGCCACCGAGGCTGGCTAAGTGTAGGCTAATAAACTATAACTTTTGAAGAAAAACGACGAAAATAATTGGTAACAAAATTTTATTTCCAGCTGCAACTTCGCAACATAATTGGTTGAAAACAAAGAGAGAGGAAGTAGTTCATGAACCGAAGTCAAGACCCTACTACCAGACGAATGATCCAGACAAACTCTGCTTAACGTAGAATGATAAACAACAAATATACTACGCGCACATTAGTCCCGCTAATGTGGCACAAAATTGAGACCATTCCTTAAGGAGATGAATCTGGAAAAAACGAGTTTCTGAAGTTCTGAAGGCTCCTTAAATGCAGGACTTCCAGAGAAGTTGCGTAGCAACGATTCTAAATATCTAAACGAACCGAACCACGTGAGAAAACAAACGTAGAGATAACAGAAAGACAACCAAGTACTTACAAGAATTGTATCTAATCAATTAACTCCCACCGTTTTTTGGAAACGTAAAACATGAAGAGAGTGAACGTGCCTTTAAGAAGAAAGAGCAGCGCATAACGGAGTGGAAAACGTCAACGAGAAATTTCCGTCGCATCGAATAGAATTTGTACCCAATCAACGTGCAATTGCATCACTTGGATGTTAGAACTCCCATTGCATACAACTTGGAATAATATACACATAGCATCGAAGAAACCAGATACTTCCGATGTCAGAATGCACCCATATGCAGGATACGCAGCAGCACTGTTCAATCGATAAGGAATAATTAGAAAGATATAACACTCACGTCATTATGCGGGTCTCCGGTCAACGTCCTTTCCACACCCGAAAACACAGTGAATTTGCCTATTCTGAGGACGGTGTACGGAGGCGAGTCCATCACAGATACGGGAAGACTACTTGAAAGCCGATGTAAAAAGGAGAGATAGCTTATCGGCTGTGAGGTAACAGGCTGCTGCCATCTAAGATGGACGACACTGACGTAACGACTGAACGTTTTCATTCCTCTCCCACGCTTGCGAGCACGTGGTTCCCTTAAATGTTGAGTAAGAAGCGCAAGGCGGTAGCGCATACATCCATTCATTACCAATGAGGACGATAAGTGAGTGTTTTGAAGAGAGAAGGTTACTTCGGAATACCGCCAAGGAAATTATTGAAGCTTTCGATGTTTTATGCGCCAGGAAGATCGTCCGGGTAAATTTTTGCATTCATTATTTCAGAAAAAATAAAAAAACACTAATTTTAAAACACTCATCTGTATACTGGGGGTATTTTCAACGATGATTGACCTCAACGTACTATTTCCACAGATGACAAGTTCTGAAGTCCCCCAATAAATAGAAAAGATGAAAATTGTCATGAAAGTACGCTTACAGTATTTCTTGTTTTCCCTTACCCACTAATTTTGAAATATTAACGGTAAAATAATACAATAAAAATTAATGAAAATCGATCCAAAAAGTGACGATTAAGTGCTGTATACAATCGAGTACAAGCGGATTCACATAAAATTATCACAAAAAGTGAGAAAACTAATTGACTCGAGTCAATTGGGCGGGAAATTCGACGTCGCCTGATCAGGACTTCCGATCAAACACTTTTCGTTTGGATTGATTGATTGTAATCAGACAACTCCCGACGCGATTGCGGAGAATATTAACAAAGAATTGGACAAGTGAGGAATTAACAAGCCGATTTGTGCCGGAGACTTTTTCGACCGGAGAACAGGATGTGAACAGTTGATAGGAGCAATTTCAGCGTAAATAATGTACTGAGAAACTCGGCTTGCACATGATTATCTACGGTAAATCATTCACTGAGATCGATCGATATATTTGCAATTGTTACGCTGATAAGACTCCATAATGACTTTATGAGAAATTAAATAATAATAATAATAACTTCTCTATTGGAAAGAGGAAGATCCCAATTACATCCATTTCAATAATTAATACTATTCACAAAGACACACCACCATTCCCTAACTAGAAAAATCCGGGGAACCAGGATTCGAACCCGGGACCGGGAACGTTTTCACGTAGGCGTGCTAACCACTCCGCCACCACGGCCGAAATAAATTTACGAACTTAATTTTAACTTTAATGATTAAATTTTAGGATCCAAACTAGTCGTACATCCTTCCGCAAGTGAATAGTTCGCATTTTTCAATTACATTACCGGGATTTGAAACAAATCTCAATATGTAGGGAAAAAATTTTATAAGTCACCAGAATTGCAACAAAATATTAAGCTAGTAAGTTTAGATTCCCAACTGAATCATCCAAGATGGTTTAAGAAAATTCAATAGCTTTAAATATATTGTAAAATTTGTAAAATAGTAATCCCTTTTCATTTAATCTTCGTTCGTCATTTTACGGAACCGTTAAATTTTTCACTCCATTTAAAAGCCTGAAGCGTAGGTGAGTGTAATAGTTATAATATTTATAACCGGAGAGGAGAAGGTTTCGATCGCAAAACTTTCATTGACCGCTTGATCAGAATTTTGATCCTTGAAATCAGATTTTAATTTGTAATGAAATAAAATCATCATTTCCGCTCTATTTTAAATAAATAAATGTACCTCGTAAAATGCTGCATTACTAGAACAAGCTCAACCGAATGCATGTAAGACACAGTAAACGAATACTATTTATAGAAGAAGAAGGAACGCCTGCAATGATGGCCAACTATTCGTGAATATCGTATTTTAGACAGAAAAATAAAAGGACTCGGCTCAAGGACCGTCTCGAATACAATATTAGGTCCATTCTAAATGTTTACATATCAATATTCATGGAAAAGCTACTCAAGGTATATCGCGTATAGTAGGAAGTTCTCCCCAGCGTACACAAAATATATCACATTTTTTTACGAAACCTTATGTTTCCTTTTCATTAAAATGCAATACAAAGCAACTGACACCAGCACTGGTGATAAAAGTCCTTTTTGAATTCACTTTTAGTGTCTACTTTGGTTTCCAAGCAGAATTCGTCTTCAGAAAATCAACAAGTTACCCAAAAAAAGATTATGAACTGACTGGCTTATGTTACCCGTAGAGGCCAACTTTTACTTACTTCAACCATATCTTTTAGTATTTTTTATTGAATCAAATAAATAATTAGGTTAAAGTTTCGATTTCTCCATTTAATACCCAATAATCATAATTTTTGAGAATCATAGCAAATGATTTGAGAGAGGTATGCCTCTCCATCTATTCGCATAAATAAATTAAGGATGTCACATTTTCAAATGAAACCTATTTACTGAGGCGCAACACAGTTACAAATCATCTAAGGAAGATACTACGTCATACAAATTTCCTTGTAAATATATGGCCCAATTTTTTGTACAATCTCAACATTGGACTCCGAGAGTTGAGCGAAACGGGAGGAGCGAATACATTGGGTTCATCTTTGGAATGAACGTAACTGAAACAATCACCACACTTATCGCAAAAATTAATAAATGTATTTTAACAAAGAGCCTCAAAATTTGTTTGATGAAATATCTCACTTCTAAATAACTTAAATCAGAGGAAAATAACTGCAATAGATTTTTGGATAATATCCCCTCGAAATACAACCATTGCGAGTTCGGGTTTAAACCAGCAGTTGTTTGAACCTTCCTAATTGCACGACCTTTTAATAGAGTTCTTCGTGATGTAGTGAACCCAAAACATGACATCATTTTCGTTTCTACTTCATAACTATAATTTTTCTACTGTTATATACTGACAAATACGGAATGAAAATGTGGTGGTTTTGTGACTCAAAAACATTCTATCCTTTGTGCGGTATACCATATTTAGGCAAAGTTGACAGAAGAGCATACAATTTAGCATCATCAGTTGTTTTATCGCTGACAGAAAATTTCAATGGAACAAATCGCAATATTATTTACGATAATTATTTCACTGACCTGGACTTAGCTAAAACTCTTCTGTCTAATGGCCTAACGATGGTAGGTACCGTGAGAAAAAATAAAAGATTTATTCCTGATCAATTTCTCCCCAGCCGAGCAAGAGAAGAGAATTCCTCTGTTTTTGGGTTCACTAAAGATTGCAGCATGTTACGAAAAGGGCAATCGTAATATTTAATACCTCCTCGGAAAAACCTGACACTGAAATTGCTAACCCACGAAAAAGGTGTTACATTTGTCCATCCAAAAAGAGTAGGACGCAGAAAAAATGTTGTAAAAGATGAAAAAAAACTAATGTAAAAAGCACAGCTCTTTTACTGTTGTATGTGATAATTGCAAATCCTAATTATAAACAAAAGCATTATATTGTAGAATTATTACAAAATTACATAAGAATACCTAGATTGTATAAGAATTATAGTAAATAAATGTAAACTAAAAATTACAGTGATATTTATTTATAAAACCATAATCTTCCTAAGCGAGCCTTTAAGGCTCTCCACGACCGGTTATGTAGTTGAATTAGCTTATAAAAAAATATTAGCTTGAATTAGCTTGCCCGGAGTAGGGTTTAATATGCTTTTTCGATGGTCTTAGGCGATTCCTGTGAAAGGGTCGTTCCTATCCCAAAAGGATCGCGACCCACAGGTTGAGGACCGTTGGTTCAAACAAACACTTTTTTTAAATTAACTACAATTTACTTCAGCCATCATTATATACCTTTACAGAATCACCATTCTAATAAACGGGCCATTAATCTTACTGAAATTGGATGTCTTCGGTTGAATAGCAATTAGGATATTGCTCGAAAATTTATTATTACAGCAACTGTTAAAATGTGTAAGAAATTATCACAAGAGCTTAAGAGTTCACGTTCATCTATTAAAGAACAATTATAAAATGTATATTCCCACAATTTCAAACAAATACAGGTGTATCAAGGGACAGCAGTTAAAGGATTATTTTTTCCTAAATTAAATTGCGACAGTTTCTGAATGTCTTTAGGCATTTCTGAATTTAGACCAGTAAACGAATTTGTAAAAGATTTGAATCTATACATAAAGGAAATGGAGCGCAACGCATCATTATCCCAACGAATTAATAAAAGTAGCAGCTATATGGGGAAACTAAGATAATCAAGTAGAAATACATTTTGAAAGATTTAATAAAGATTAGAATTTGCAATCTCTACGATATGACAATTAACATGGAATTATTAGTACACTCAGCCTAAATTGACTTTATTTTCTCCATTAAGAACAAACGAGCGAAAAATTCAACCTTGTAGCTTCACAATTCTTGTCACGTATTATCTCACTCTCTCACGCGAAAAAGGTTTCAATTTTTCCGGTGGAAACCACGGACAGCGGAAAGAAAAGCAGGAAGTCTCGTTTGATATGAAAGAGCCGAAAATAACTATCGTTTCAATCGGACGCGATTTGTGATCCATTCGCAATAACATCCTCAAGACAACCCTCATTCCGCAAGGTCACTATCATTCCTCACGGTGGGATACGCTTCCTAGAGATTATCACGAAAACAAAACGTGAGAGCTATTGTTGTGCTACGATAAATGGCTTCCTTTCTGGTCACGCTTTATCCTGTTTGCTCAGAAATCTATGAGTTTTGCTATAAAAACATTTCGAGAGGAGAACCGTGGTTTCTTTGGAAAGACCTATCTGAGCTCATTGAGAGATTATTAGGCAAATTTATGCACACCTGAAAATTGTAAAATAACTCTCGTCTAGAATTACTCGATTTGTAGTTCGTATCTCTGGGAAGATTCGTGTTCAACGCTTGAATTTGTTATCGGGTTTAATACAAATTGTTTCAAAATATAAGATCAACCACAGCAACAGTAACGTATTGAACTATTGTGAATTTCATTCTTGAAAGTTCCGTCACCATTCTTACCAATGTCCAAACTATTTACTGGGTGACCTTCCAATTTTTAATTTAAGAAGATATATCTAAAAATGCAAACTAAATAACCTAATTATTTTCATAAAATAATAACAAAAACAATAAAATCAGACTTACAATAATGGAGTGATTCCAAGAGTACACTTAATATTCGCACCATTACAATGTAATGAAGCATGATGAATACAGAGTTATTTAAGTTCTGAACCTTTTCTTACGTTATTTCTTTCACGGAGGAACTTTAAATTAAGGACAAACAAGATATTATTGACACAATTGAGTCTTGGAAATTAAAAAAAAAAACAGGATTAAAATTTAATTAATCGTAGGTATGGAAAATTACACTTTGTCTTAGTTTCACAGTAAATTTATTGTGTGACCGGTTCGACTTAGGCCTGAACAGACCTTAGTCAGATCTTAGTCGAAACCGGTCGCACAATAAATTTACTGTGGGACTAAGACAAAGTGTTATTTTCCTTACCTACGTTATTGAGTTCCACAAAGTGACAGCTTCATCAATTGATCCAATTTAATTAATTGAATATGATATACCAAATTGATAAGTTGTGTGTGAGGGTATATAAACATAAATTAACTCATCCTACTGATTGATTACTTCCAAATTCAAAGTCAAATTGCAAATACAAAGCCAATCAAAATCATTCTATTTATATCTCTTTATACCAAATATTTTTCACTTTAATACAGAAAAATAGAAGCCATATTTAGAAATTATCTTCTCTATGTATGATAAAAACGATGTCACATAGTCACTGTTCAAATATTATTGACAGCTTAAAGATCAGACGATTAATGAAATGAGATTCATCAGGTGGCCACTATAGAATCCGTTCAAAAGAAGAAACTCATCCTCAAAAATACGTTTTCATTCGGCCGATCGCACCAATTCCGAGTTCGCTCAGCAACTGCCAATTGCTCGTGTTTAAGGAGTGAGAGGATTCATCGACTGCTTCCGACGAAGCCCGAGAAACTATTGTGAAGATCCATTGCTCGGATTGCTCATAATGAGACACTGGGTTAACGAACTGCTTTCAGAGCACGAGCTTCCGTATTCACGCTCTCTTAAATGTTATTACTGCTTAATCATAGAACATTCCTGATTATATAGAGTCGTTACGTTAAAGATGATACGGCCATAAGCGTAAGAGACACACACAAAACTTATATAAATTAAATACCACTCTCTGTAGTCTTCACAGATTTTGAACTCTTCCTTCTTTCAGTTGTCTTACTGGAGAGGCATTTTTTCTAACTTATTTGACTTAGCTTTACTTTAATTCACACAGAATTGCATTTCTTGTTAACCATTTTATGCTTTAAATTTAAACCCAAACTCTCTGCAGATGCCAGAAGGTTGGATAAAAGAGGAGACTCTATCGTCTTAATCTCGTCTTCAATAAAATTCAGCTCTATTCTATGGATATTATGTTGAATAACTTCAGAGAAGATAATTTTAATCAGGCTTGTACCCTGCTTGCGGCCAGATAATCCTAATCAATATTTTTTTATATTACTTGTGTAACAAACGACTAGCTGATCTCCCTCCATCCAAATATTTCTCTTAACTTTATATATTTATTTAAGAATGCACAATCGGAATGAACTGTTTTGGATTGATCGACGCAAACTCAGAGTTTTTAAGGGATCCTAGCTTGGTCACGTGGTGTTCGCAAATTCTACGGTAATAAATATTGGTCAGCCTGATAGACTGTTAGGGTATGATGTCAGGAGGAGTCAGAATCAATAATATCCATCACTTGAAATAATAGAGCTAAAATTACGACGTTATCTTTGGTTTTCAGGAATTCGGTTAACCAATGGAGAGTATGCGATCAGACATTTACGTTCCTAAATTCTGAAAGATACTGAGATTAGGTGCTTCAGAATTGCAAGAATCAATAGATATCAATAAATAAATCGATATGTATGCGCATCGAGAGAAACTAAACTTTTCCTTGCCGACTATCGCTACTTTTGATTACAGAATTTATTCCTCATTCACGTAAGCAATACTCTGAATTCATACGTTTACCCTGAATGGTTTTCTTTAGCATTTAGGAAGACGATATTATCACAAACTATAGAACAAATCTTGGGAAAAATGTAGAATGACCAGCGGTGTAACGGACATCCACGCAACGTCTGCCAGACGGGGAATCCACGGCTGGAGGTGGTCTCCCGTACCCCAAACCATGGTATTTGGCTCGGATTCCGCTTTGGATAAATCTCGCTTGAATTTCGACTCACGCCCAGACGGAATGTTTCCACGGACGTCTTGTATTCAGTTCAAATGGGAGACGAGCATTGCATGCCATTTCGCATTCCCATTTACGGAATTCGCGATTGGCTCCAGACGCTCTCGATCCGCGACGCCGGCGCATCCTATCGGCCGGACACGGAACGACACGCGATCCATCAATCTCTCTCGAGCGATCGCGCTGTTTTAGAGAGAGGCAAAGTAGCCAACGGAGAGGAGGGATACAAGACGAGCATTTCAGCTCTACATCGATGAAGGCTCGATCGAGAGTGTTGAAATATCACTCAACTGAATTTCGGATTAAAAACTGTGAAATGACTAAAATCTGCGTGATGGTTTTTGCTTCTGATGATAGGAATTTCAAATGAGAAGATAATCGAATGTGTTAAAAATGGATTTACGTTATACTTAGTACCCCTTAGTTTAGGAAAATGCCATTTTTTCAATGTTTGCTCAATTTTAATTTATGGCAACATTTTTGGTAACATGTTGCATTAAAAACAATGCCGTTTATAAATATTCAAACTTTTTGCCTGATAATGTTTGCTGGTCATACTTATTTGTATCCAAATCTGTTTTGTTCCATTTTATTCATTATAGCATCTATTAAATGTTTTCACAGGAAGTTACCCTTATGTTATGAATTTATATCAATAACAAGAATATTTGTGCACATATATGATATAAGTATTATAATTACAGTTTTGATATATTTGGATAATATTTAATGTGGATTAGAAACTCAATCAGCAGTAGTAAGGTACGTAATAATTCATTTTTTAAATTAATGTTTTTAAAACGCAAACTCTAAATTCTTTTCTTTAAAATGAGTAATATCTCGGATTGAATTTCATTGCACTTCATCGATTGAAACTTCGTAGAGAATATGTTTGAGAAACGTTATCTACGGAGCATAAATACTCATTATATTACAACAGCTTAAACTGGGATACGCGAAATTTACGGCGGATGTCGGAGCTTAAACCCTAAAATGAAAAACTTACATTTATATATCAATTGGCGGTCAAATACCGACGAACTAGTAAAGGCAAAGATTTAAAATAAAAATTGAAAAATTTGCTGAATTCATCTTTCAATTGAAATCTTTCCGCTGTTCTCCTTTGAACATCCTTTATATTTTTCCAACGAACAGCCAATTCGCTGTTCTCTATAGAGAAAGTATTTTCATCGAAATAATTACAGTTAAAGTTACGTAAAAGAACTAAAACATTTTTTAGAGGATTGAAAACATAACATTTCCCCCTTTAAGTTGAAATATAATACGTTAAAATAAGAAATCTTTTGCAAATATTGCCTATATTAAGTTAATTTATTAGTGTGTTTATCGGAAATAATTTGCATTATTCGTTCAGTTTTCTGTAACTCACGGCAGAAGCTTAAAATAATATCTTGTACGCATTAACGGAGTCTGATATAATGACCGATGTATTGCCCACGAAATGGATGTGAGAGACCCCAGTAAAGACGGCCGTCAGCCAAATATATTGAATAATGACGGATCGCTCCATTTTTACGATAAATTCGTGACCATCGCCCCAGGTCTTTGAATCTCTCAGTTTATATGAGTAGTATCCATGGAAAACGTCGTAAAGATAAATACATGTGTAAAGTGAGGTACATGACACGAATTTTGGAATACTAAAAATAACTGTTACTCTAAACAATAAAAAATTGATATAATCGCCAGGCATTTGAAGCAACAAACAAATATTATGAAGCCATCCAAGATTATGCAGCCATTATACAATCGTTTAAGTGCTGATGAATATAAAATTAAAAAATGACGAACAGGTTCGACGTCCGAGAACATTTTAACCTTAAAGGATTTCTCGAACAAGCTTCGGACATTTTTTAGTGTGTTTTTGGTTTTCAATGTGTTAAACTCGTAAAAATAATTTTTAATATTTTAAAAAATATTAAGCCTGTAAAAAAACATAATATAATAGTTGTTCTCTATATTGGGATCAATGTCTAAAAGTTTTCTGAAACTTGCAGAATATATATGATTAAAAAATGGATGACCTGCTTAGATATTAGGTTTTGAGAAGGAAAAAGAAAGAGGAAAAAGGATTATGTTCTACTGTTGAAATATTATTGAAATAATCTGATTAAAATTTGGAAGGACATCAAGTGAGATGTATTTTTAATTTTGCCTGGAAACACGCATAAACTAGAGAATATTTCGACTAACTCTAAAATGTGGTTAATCTGAACTGTTATGTAAAATCGTGCGAATGTTATTACGGAAACTTAATATTTGCCTTTCTTAACCATAATTATTGTAAACCATTGAGGAGAAGTAATTTTGCAGCGAATACGTTACATTCTGGAACTAAACATCTTTAGATATTTGTCGATACATCAAAAACAACGGAAATAAAATGTATGCGGAGTGATTTAAAGACAAATTTATTCTCTTAAGAGTATCTCTTCTCTTGGGCTTCATCCCTCCGACAACATTCCACCAGACATCTTCATATCGAATTTCTATGCAATTATCGAACTACTCTAATATTTACATAAAAACAAGAATATACATCATCAAATACTATGTTTCGGCCGTAATTTAAATTTTGGATGCGCAAGGATAAGCCCATATTCGACAAAAATACAGCGGAAGAATGTTCGTCAGCTGGGGTATGATTTCACCCTCAGGAACATCTACGAGCAAAATCAGAAGACGAAAAAAGTCAATCTTTGTAAAGCTAAAAAATCGAATCGAATCCGCGTTAAGACGGCTAAACGCGCCATGCGGATTCCTCTTTGAAGCAGATCTCTCGATTGACAGTGATTGATGGCACGTTTAAAAGACGATGCGGACATTGAGGCGGAATAAAAGAGGGGGAAACTAATTAATGGCTCTCTGTCATCATCATTGGCCAATCACACGGGATTCCGTTTCATTGAGATCCGCTGACTGAGTTACATATTCATACACTCGGAGGATTTTTCCTTCGCAGTCTCAGACTCGTAAAAAGATATGCTTCATAAGAAAGGGTTCTGCGGCATAATAGAAGGGAGGTATATCCCGGTTGAAATAATCGGACTAAATCCGAAGCATTTTGAGCTGAACGTGAAGAGATATTCTGTCTTTTCGAGTTAGAGTGAATTCATTATTTAAAAAGTTAACACTCATATAATTTTTGTTGTAAAATTTAACATATTATAATCAATGCCGATGGAGACGTAGCTATGCGATACATCATAATGGTGATGACAGTAATAGGAACTTATGGTCTCTCTACAGCAACCGTCAATTACAAGTAAAAACAAACCAACGAATAAGATTGTCAGGTTGGCCGAGCGGTCTAAGGCGCAAGACTTAAGATCCCCTTACCTGACAAACATTTATTCTCATCATTTGCAACGGGCAGCGTACAGGTATACTAAGTATACGTAGTACAAATTAACAAAGAGACGTTACAAACTACTAATTTTAGTATGGGGAGGAATGCCTAAATACTGTTAAATTTAAGTTTCGTAATTTTATCCCATGGGCTATTAAAATTTTTGAGGATGAGTGTGTGGGACTTTTTCACTTAATTTATTTAGTTAATTATAAGTGCTACGGGGAACATTAAATTCAGTTTTATAATTACTTTCGTCCATTTCTCGAAAGAAGTAGATACTTTTATCGCGCAGCAATATCTAGAAGCGCTCCAAAAAAAATAAAAATTACTCCTAAATGACCTACCACCAAATGGACGATATATTCTGTCTTTTTTAAGCAATTTTCGGTGGGATCCAAAGGAACCGCCAGAAGGAATAAATGGAGGAAAACTAACGATCTTTGGTTTGAGCTGTTTTCGTTCCAAAATTAAACCGAAAGTCGCCCTATTACACCCGATTATTATTTTTAGCTCAAGATTGAGATAAAAAAGAGCTGAAAACAGAATTAAGGGAATATTGTAGAGTTTAAACGGTTTATTTCCCCTCAAAAACGTTAAATATCCGTCCTCTGCATGAATGCGTGACTAACCAATTAAAATCATCCTTCCGTATATCTGTTTAAAAAATACTCCTTTTGACAAATACTTTTGGACAAAAGTAACGCCAAAGTTAAGAAATAATTCGCTTTGGATGAAAGCGGGTGATGAATCGAATTCCCTAGGACTGGTTTGAACACGCGTCACTGGAGACGAGGATCGTAAATCTTGTGGAGTAGCGGTTTTAATTTTGCGTCTGCCTCTTCACTCGCTTTCATACCAACATTGCCGCGATTCCACAGAGTTCATCCGAAGAATGAATTCGGCGTGAAAAACACTGAGACCAGGTGATGAACGGAAATAGCTTCGAGGTGAATTGACGAATACCTGACTTAATAATGATCATGATAATAGAGTCTATGTTTAGACGAGATTGATACTGTAAAGTCCCATCTTCCATCTAACCTCTATCTTTAATCACGAAATGAAAATCCTAAAATATCGCAGTCACTGATTTCATTGCAATTATTTGCCTTATTTAGGAAACTCAACTTGTAAAGAAATCTGCGAAAATAGAAGATATATTTCTCCGAAGCGTTACAAAAAGGTATTTCCAGAAAAATCACTCCATCTCCGTCTCTCCATCGTAATTTACTATTGGTAAGAACAGACAGACTAAAAGGCACAAATAAACAGGTTCATTTATGAAAACCTAACAGGTGACCGTCGTAGCCACGATATTGAAAAATATTTCCTTGAAATGAACTATCCAATTTTAGTCTTTCTATCATTCCTCCGTAAAGTAAGAAAAAACATCGCCCAACTTCCCCTTTACAATGAAGGTTAAAAGTAATGGTTCGTTTCAGAAGGAATCCATCACTTCAAATGAAATGAAGCAGCAACTGCTGAATCCAATCCATCAAGCAGCCAACTGATAGCTGAAATATATCTGGTCAATAACGGTTTGACATTTATATTCTTTAATGATATGGAAATTTACACTCAATATTTAATTACCTTGAATTTTTCAGTTTACTGCATTCGTATAATATACAGTAAATTGAACGTCATTAGTTTACCAGTGAAGAAACCTCTGGGAGGTTTCATCTTAATGAAAAAGGATAATATTAATGGAAATTTCGGCAAAAATTCTAAGATTAATTCCACTTGCTTTGGAGATACAGTAATATTGATGGTTTATCATGAATGACACGTCATCGTGGAAAATAAAAATCGTGCCATTCTAGTTATTTGGAGTCATATTGACTTATTAGCCTCAAAGTACTCGTAAAAGATTTTCAGGACCAGAACAAATTGGACGTAAATCAAGTATGTGTTAATCATTGAGCTCTTACGCACCAGAGATCAAACGAACACTTATGAATCCACCCAAAAACCAACATGAGAGTCTCAGAAGATACGGTTCCTATCGTCTATGGCATATATCGTCTATGGCATAAATCGTCTATGGCATATATCAACTAAGACAAAGCTTCCTCTAACGGATCTTCCATTTGGATGACGATTCAAAATATCCTAGGAGAAATCCGAAGTTCACTTTCAGAAAAAATAAAAGCGTTATCCGAGAGATTTTGAATAATAAATAGTAGTTGTGGCCAATTAACCGGTTTTGGATGCAACAATGTCACTTCGCGGATCCTTTGATTTGCCTTCGAGAATGCGTGGATTGGCCACAAGAAGGAATTCCAATTAACTGTTGGGTGGTGCAAAGTTTTAAACTATCACGGCAGCTTTCTTGCATTTTATGATTATGGCCTGAATTTCCATCCCATAAAACCCCTCCGATGTTGAAGCTCGATTCCACGGTTGATAAAGAAAATCACTAAACGTAATTGATGCAACAGATCTTAATAAATCCTTAATTACCGCTATCAACAGTTTGATCAAAGCGTGGAGACGGGTCGCTCATTCAGTTCCAATTCAATAAGTAATATATATCCTTAAGGTTTTAAAAGCGAAAAGAATCTATTGACCGATAGAAAACATTTCTGTTTACCTTAATACTAAATAGATATATCGATATATGAAGTTGCGAATGAGTTAGAACATATTTTAAAATAAGTTACTCGCTTACCTTACTTCAACTTGAATTACTTTGTAAAAGCTTATAAAGCGAGGGAGATGACATAGCAGGTACTTAATTTGGCTCTGATAAACGGTACTTTCTTCTGAGATATTATTACCATGCGAGTTTTGGAAAACTAAAGGACCAGTAGTATAAAGTAGAACTCCGAGTAGAAAGTGAATAAACTTATTAAAGTTTGTAAGCTTATTAAAACACTGCAAATTTCCCAGAAGTCACAAAATTAGATATTAGACAGAAATTTGATATATATATATATATCTCATTTGCATCGGATACTTAACCTTCAACTGGAAAAGTACGAAAGAGCTCAAAATGATTAAACACAACGGACAGCTTAGTTTTTAATAACGTGTTTTGGTGGCTATTCTTATTAGTGAAGAAGAATTTACCCGAAAAGAAACAAGCGTAACGGAGTATATCGTTCACGGTACGTTAGGAAGCATAATGCTCTGTTTACTAATCGGTGGAACTCATGAATCGGAATTGATTACCGTCATCAAATTAAATGCGATCGAGATAACAGACTGCTCGACTACCGGTCAATGCGTATCGACGCCCTGTCCATTTTAAGAGACATTATTACGGCGCACTATTATTAGATCTATCTTTAAATCTCACCTCCAGCGATACGTTCACCTGGCATTTCCTTCTAACCTTTAAACGCCCAGAAATCATGCGACGATAAAAAATAACGACCTAGATTCGCTTTCGTCTGCTTCCCCAAATCCCTCCGAGGGAAATGGAATAGGGAGTCAATTACCCAGCTCGTAATAGTCTCATAGAGACGGATAAAAAACAGGTGACCCACTTTTCAAAAGTTCATATTCGCGTGACGATGGTCAGATGTTCCAACGACTTCTGCTGAAAAAACGGGCAAAAAAACGAGATGAATTTGGCGGGAATTATTGTGTCAACATTCTAAATGTACATTCGGGTTTCACTTTCAGAAGCTATTTTTCATTTCCTTGGAAAGGACGAGGAATAATATTTTAACCAGCTAATGTGGCGGGTGTTTTCATAATTTTCATATATTTAGGATAAAATTGAAAATTTTCTCCTGTTTGAGAAACAGCAAATATATTATAATCATCCAGTCTAGCGATCAAATTCTTAGGGAAGGAATGATTCTAAAGGCATTCAAACCTGATTAAACATAATCTAACTCTAGAATAGGTTTCCCTCAAACATATTCTATTCAGAAGAATCGATCGAAAAAGAAGTAAATCGTTAAAATTCAATTAACTAAAGGAATGTAAAAATATTAAATTTCTTCCACCGTTGAACAAGTGACATTTGTCTGTAGATTTATTCAAAAACTCCTTCCTCTACATGTTCCCTACAACGAGTTTCCACTACAACACAGATGGTTTTATTTCCTGGTAAGTTTTATGATTCCTGTACTGTTTGAACCTTATTTTAAGATTTCTAATATATTACTATGTATAAGGTTAATAAAGACAGAAAAATTAATAAACTAAAATTATAAAGGACAGTTAAGTTTTTGAATAAGATTCAATGATAGTGGTTTAATAGTTAAGAGAAGAATAAATTACGCAAGTAAATCGCGACAATGTATGACTAAAAGTTATAGAAATCACTTTATAATTGCAAGGCATTTATCTATCTTTCCCCGCTAAGCCCTGTTATTATTTGCACCAATAAATAAGGTAACAATAATTTGTATGCTACTTGGTGATGTCTATCATTCATTGAAACCTGTCCTGAGTTACTTAATAGATGGATAAAGTGGAGGCTCTTGCACGTTATTTACTATTCCTGTGGAAGATCTTAACATGTTAGCGTGAGATCTCAGCGCTGAGTTTTCCTTCAGCAGATTCCACAACAAATAATTCTGAACGCCTGCTATTTCAGTGAAAATAATTTAGAAACGGTTTACTCCAAATTTAGGGTCCACATTTATGGTGAAATGGGTAATCCTGATTCAAATTTTACAAAATTTAAAGTCGTTTACAATTTAAGACCAAAGAGAACGTTTAATTATTGCAAGCAATATCTTCCCCAAAATGTATGATAAAGTCAAGCAATTATTCAATGTAAATAAACTTAATGATCCTTAATCACAGTCACTCCTCATGCAAAAGAACAAATACAGTAATAAAATATTCAACAGATATTAAACCGAAATTTCACCGGGAACCTGATGACGAGACCTTTCACGAAACCTAGATCGCTCCTCTGGAATATTAAGGTGCTGTAGATATAAAAATATTTTTCCCATTAGTAATTTTGAATTACAGATAAAAGATTTCATTTATCGGCACCATGTTGCTTTCAGGGGAATAATGTTCATCTTGAGCGAAGATATTTACTAAATCTCACAAAAAATTTGTCTGAAAACTCAGTCGCTGATTATATTTAGCTCTCAACTTTGTCCTCGAAAGGAAACGAATGCCAAGGATGAGCATTTTGCAACAAAATTGGCATTTATACTTTCATCTTCCTTTTTCCCTTCCAACCGGATCCACTCCCTCTGAATCCAACACCCCGTTCCAGGAATCTGCACAACTCGGGGGCCGCGCCCTACAACGAGTACAACAGCTAATCGAGAGCCCAGCGATGCCCTCTGGTGAGCAAGACACGAGCCTCCTCTTCCTCCCACCGGGGGGCACCATCCCAAAGAGACACCGAAACATGTTTTCATTGGCTGATAAATTACCACGGTAACCAAAGCACGTAGCAAAAGCAGCAGTAAGGACGAGGTGGGTTACGATTTTCAATTTTTTATCGCTTCTGTACGACTTCGACGATGGGAACAACGAAAAACAAACGCATTTTTCATCGCGGTTTCTCCTTTTGTCCATCGATTGATTTATCTTGTTTTGTGTGGGCTGCGCTTGTGTCCGGGTCGTTGTCGACTAAATCATCGGTCGCGATGAAATGTTTTACACCACTTTAAATGGGATGAGGAACTTCCCATCATTCCCAAGCATAATTGATTAATGGTCTGTTTGCTCGACCTTTTTAATCGCATATTTATGTGGGTTATCGAAGATCGAGAGAGGACAGCAGTCTCTGATGGAGCGGCGAATTGCTTTTTCTAGGTTTCATTAACCTCGTCTATGTTTTATTTCCGAGCCTATTCCCGCGAAGGTGTTACTCAAACAGCAGATGTTATCACGCGTGCAATCTTCTCGAATAACGCTATATCACGGAGCGGCTTTCCCTCTCCGAATATGCACAGTAATAGTCTGAAAATGTTTTCCTTATGCAGCACTTGCGTGAGCGTAAATACGTTCATGAATAAGGAATAATACGAAGGGAGGCAGGAAATTGCCGGTCCGTAACATCATAAAATTCTACATCGCACTGATTTGAATATCAACTTCTTGATCAAATACATTTTTCTTCTACGGTAACTCGCCGGGTAATTTCAAGGAGGAAACCAAGCTCACCACAGAGTTTAGAGTCATGATAAAGGTGCTGAAGTCACGAAATAATTTTGATATCTTCGATACAAATTAAAACGAAAATATTTAAGAATTATATTCTATAACCATATTTTCTGTCTGTGTCATGCGGGCATATTGAAACTGAATCCATACATCATAATTCCATTTCCTAATCTATAGCAAGTAACTCTCCTTGAATAAATTCAAAATATATATGTTTTAAATCGATGCAATTCGAGGGATTAATAATGGAGCAGTTTTACCCTTTGACTATTGATCCCAATCAAGTTAACAATACCTTGTAATGTATTAGTGGAACTGTTTGGTAGAGCATTCTAACGAACATAACGTCTACACGCAATGGAGGACCGCTAATCTATAAATGATAACAAAGCTGATTCTTCATTGCGGTAAAATAGCTTGGTCACAGTTATCACAAATATAAAATTATATACGTAATTCCTGTAACTAAGAACTGTGTATAAAGATTATAGCCGGTGCTTCTGATATTATCCATAAAATCTAGAATAAATGAGATGAAGACGACGACACCTCCCTCTCCTAAAAACGTTTATTTAAGAAAATACTTTCGGATTAAACTAAAATAATCCTCTAATTAAGGTTTCTAACAATAAACATACTCCCCAAACCTTAGTTATGCCGTCATTGATTGCGTTTTATATAGGTTATCATTAATATTCACTTTTCCATTCCAATATTCTCTGAAAAAACTGGTACTATAATTTATATTCATGAAATTGTTGCTTTCTTCTATTAATTATTGATAGTACATTTCTCTCTTAAAAAGATATCTTAGCGTAAAAAGATTTTCTCGAAACGAGCGATTTTGTCGTAGACAGAGATATATATGTGGTAAGAAGTGAGAGTAAATCGAGGGCCCTTAATTGCGCTGAGAGGGTCCACTTTCAGGAGGCGCAACTTCACGAATTTAGCGGAGAGCGCAAACTGGGAATTTCGTGTCCACAGTTGATCACGCCATCCAACTCACGAATCGGATTTGCATAGATCTCCCTCGATAGTCACGTTTCTTTCTCTTTAATTGCGGCCCAAGCAGGCACCGTTAAATTGGAAATTAATCGCAGGCTACAGGAATAGGCCACTGCTACTTACCTACGAATTTTAAGGCATTTATTCGCAATTAAATTATCATTTGCACTTAAAACTGTTACCGACCTTGAATATACTCCACGTAATTAATAATGGAAAAAATGTAGACATTTATCAATAGTAAAATAAGAAGTAAAAATTACTATATAATTATTAACTGATGCCGAATCAACAGTGAATTGATGAAAATTCTTACGCTTTCTCTGAAACGGTCTTCACAAACAAAAATATTTTACAATAAAAAAGCAATACTATTTGAATAATATTTAGGTGTTTTATCCCCACCTCCTTTAACTACAATATACAGCAATCAATCACGTAGATACTTAATAAAGGTACTATATAATTACATGTATGTACTTATTATGCGTTGAAGTTGCTTATTTTAGCTATATTAAACATCAAAATAAACAAAAATATATGCAAATCTTAAAAGCACACATTCAATATTTGATCGTAATATTAAAACTGAAGGCTATGATAAAAATGTAAGAAAAATCTTTGATGTCGAAACATGATTAAATATATACCAAGATATACAATATACTTTTTGTTTATCGCAGGGGTCCTGAAAACGGGGAAACATCGGGCCCTTTTTATACGGATTAGTCTTAAGATGAGGCCTGTAAAGATATTGCTAATCATATTCGTCCTACATGTTTTGTTTTACTGCATACGGTAAATACTTTCCTTATTCCTTTTCAAAAATAATTCAAACATTCGATACGAAGAGAAATAAAGAAATGCTCCAAAAGATCACTGCCCATCGCTTTCAATGAAATGGCCCGCATCACAAAATGTTTCGGACCACTGGTCTTTTGTATCTTTTGGGCTCGCCCGCATGAATGTCATAGGGGTAATGTTTCCTCTTAAAGCGCTTCTGTTTGAAGTTTTTCAATTAGAATTACCTTTAAAATTTTCCATTCCCACGAAATATCAATGTTTAGGAGGATTTAAAGTTTAAAATTTAACTTTTTTTCTTTTATGGATTTGGATGCAAATTAAATTATAAATAAACTTTGCGTTTCCCTTCACAAAGTATATTCGCATTAATGAGACTAGACTATTCAAGCACACGGTCAAATATCGAGATATTACACTCACTGTGCCACTTTTAGGGACGCAATGTAAGGTATTGCTGTACCGCAAAACATAAAACACAATGAAGTTAAAAACGTGACGTTTCGATTCAACTGCTCGTTCAATATATAGTTCCTTCGTCAATTAAAATGATAGAGTCATTACATTCCTAAAAGAAAAGATAGCCGAAATTACAATCCGCCCCCACGCAAACTTCACAAAATGAACGCATTCCTTTGATGGCGCCCGAATAGCACGAGCCTCCGTGGATTGCTGAGAGGAAGCCGCGGAATATAATTTGCGAGCAGAGAGCGTGGGCGACAAAGACCCTGCCCTAATTCAGACAATCCCAAAACAGAAGTTCAACGAGCCCCGGAAAAGGAAACGAGAGAAAAAAAAAGTGAAGTCTATAAGGCGCCATCAATCACGGGGAGGCACAAACAAGCGAACGGCTAATTCGAAATCGGACTATTAATTCTTTTTTTCTCTCACTCCTTTATTTCGGCGGCGCGTCAAAACACTGGAGAGAGAAAAAAAGAAGATCGCGGTGCGTAGGAGTGGTCATAAAGTGTGACGTCATCTCGTGCATTCTCCGCCTTTGAAAGCGGCCGCCGCGTTTTAACCAATTCTAAAGCCGATAAACCATAAATCCTTTATCTTCCGGAATGTCAGATGCGATCGCTATGCATTCGATGCATTCATTTCACTATTGATCACACCACTTCCTATTCGCGCCACTTTCTGCGAACTATTCCGAGTGAGCATTTTTGACTGCAGAAAGGAATATTTGCAGATGTATTGAACACCCTCGTAACTAAACCTACAATCCGTAGCAGGAGCGATTGTAGATAGCATTAATACGGAGATCAGTTGTGAAGTATTCAGTGATCTACATTTCTTCATTAGTATTCATTTAGTGGATAGCATTCCATATAAGCTATCACTCCTACCCCACCGTCCCGGGTTCGATTCCCGGCTGATCGGATTTTTCCGATTCAGGGAATGGTCGTGTGTGTTTGTTGTTGCTGTTGCCTCGGTGAAGCACCTCCTGAGTTCAGTAGAGCTTAGGGGGACTTTACCGGTGAAGGGCAACAGCAGCTAAGCATGGAAAAAAATACGGCATAAACTCGAGTATAAGCCGACCCCATTATCAGTCGACGCAACTAATTTTATCACAATAAACGGAAAAACAAACAGACTCGAGTATAAGTCTCGGGTGGGAAATATGACGTCACTCGGTCGGTGTATTCGATTAAACAAATTATTTCAATCCGACAACTCAAGACGGATGCGGAGTAAATTGATAAAGAATTGTTAATTAAGCAAGTGAGGACTTTGCTACCCGAATTTTTGCTACGGCTCTCTGTTTCCATTGGAGAACAGGTTAAAGTAGGACCCTCGCTAGAGCCTAAGCCGAGGGGGTCTATTTTAGGAAATGTGCTGAGAAGCTCGGCTTATACACGAGTATATAGGTAATTAAGAAGGCATACTCCGAATCGCCGGGATGTGGATAAAATATTCCATATAATGAACCATAACAGATATTTGTCTGAATTTACATTTGCAGACGAGTATTTACAGGAACATATACATGCGTATGATTTTATGCATAAATAGAAATATGAAAACAAAAATATACGTAAAGTCAAAAGCGCTTGTAGAACTGTTCATAACCTTGAATAAGTCCTTGGAATGTTCCAATTGAAAAATTGAGCATCAAACGGAAATAATTAAGGATATGGAGCATCTTTTGTGGGAAAAATCTGACACAAAATTGGAAATGCAATGGAACAACTGAGCGATCGACAAGTCTGAGAATCAGCGAGAATAGCCTTCAAGGAGACTTCGATCTCAGATATTGGCGTCAAGAGGATGGATAAAAAAAGAGGTAAATGTACAACAAATTTAAAGAGTTTTTGAGCAAATAAAATCTCGATAAAATAAACAGTAATAGCAAAGATAAAAATGTATTTCTAAGTTTGCAAGGTCTTATCTTATTGTTAGTATGTATTCACGTCCTCTTTTGGGCGGAAGAAGCCGTGGAACATCTAGCTTATAAAAACTACGTCATCCACACTAAAAAAATAAATTTCTGCATCTCAAATTCCACCTTTCCGCCGATACATTCCTTTGAACCGGTCTCAAGTTCCCTTCATTCATTTTAACCTTTAAATCGTTTTACAAATCAAACTTATTCACCTTCCCAAGATCTGCATGACGTCAGGCTCCGAATTCTTTTTACCAAGAGGTCAAACGGTACTCGCCCTTCCCACAAGATCCCTTAAGGGCTGAAGTGTGGGAGGTGTTGGGCTCACCCCGCGGCTCGCAATCCTACGTGCGCCTTCAACACTTATCATTGCCACTTACGCCAGGTTTTTGCAGATTCCTTCTGGGAATGGGCCGGGTTACTTTCCCAAAGGGCCCTTTTCGGAGACAGCGCTTTTCCCTTTCGTGATGGATTTGGACTCCTTGCGAGAGAAGCGTGCTTTGGAGGAGCGGAGACGATCAAAAGAGAATTATACTGCCTGAAATTCACTACAATGGAAGCTAAGGCGGTGATTAATCTAACATTGTTAATCTAACGAAATGCCTAACATTATATGTAATGTCAAGCAAATAAAAAATTATAAATTAACCTATAAAACCTAGATGTTCTTCATCAGAAATCTTGCAAGATGCACCATATTCATCGTGGATATCAAGATCAGTTAAGATATCGCCGTTTGGAATAGAATTGTAGGGCTCTAATAAAAATAGGTTTATTAAATAAATCGATGAACTTATACCGCTAATTTGATAGTAAAATGATTGTCCTGATAACCAAATAAATTATCGTTAATTAATTAATAGATCGTAAATAATTTAAGAAAATAATTTATGAAAATTTGTTATAATAATTATACGAAATAAGTTACTTTCAAAGTAACTAAAATTCATCATAAAAATTACTATTCTTTTCAATGTACGATCACTATTTCGCTTTATAATTCTTCATTAACTTCAATCGATTATAAATTAATATTTATCATATCTAGAGAACTTTCCAGCTTTGTATCATTCAAGACAACGGCACTGAACTTCAACAGAGTGTTTTGAGAACAAAAGTCTTCTAAGCCTCTTCAATAGTTGCATTAATAGGTTATCTGAGGAGAAATTCATTTGTCGGTGCAGCTTTCTCTCCAAGGGCGGACCACGCATCGTTTTCATCATCATCCTGTTAGGAAACGCTTTTTATTATCTAACAGTAATTCCACCAATTGACTCATCATCTTCGCCTTAAACGAAACGCCGTGCAATCGTTAACCCTTTCCCTCGCTGACCATTTAAAAAAATGGTTCTCGGAAGGGAGTGGCGGTTAAAAGAAAAATAAATCCGTAATTTCAGAGCTTTGTTCTGGCCTAGAAGGAACCACGAACTCCAGCCATTAATAAAAGCCGAAACAAATTATAGGCTTTTGAAATAACGAAGTTCGAATGATATTAAGGTTCTCACAATCGTTGGTCATAAGTCCTCCTAAGTCGGATTATGCGAAGTGTAATTTAAGATGATTTCCAATTAGTCTGCCCCATTTACGGATCGCATTCCAAATCACAAAAGGTTTGAATTTATGGAAGAAAACGAGGGTATGCGATTCAGATTCTACGACCTAAAGCAAAATGAATGGCATCGGACTTAATATCGTAGTAATTTACTGCACAGGATTCATCGAAAGCTTAGTTAAAAAGAGGAATTAAATAATCAAAACGAACAAGAAAAAGAGAAAATAACTTCCTGACAGTCTAATTCCGCATTGCAATAAGCGATTTTCGTATAATAGTAAGCTATGATGGTAATTTAAAGTTGATTTAATTAAAATATTACATCAACGCAAACGAAACTTTTTATTACTGCTCTTACTTCTTTCGTGCATCGTTACCGATGATTAATATAATAAGGACTTTCGGGTCAACACCAAGTCAACATTTAACACTTCAATTAAACTATGGATACATAATCAGATCCAACTAAAATTATAAGTCGCGCGTTCAAACAGGGAACTCTTGGATTGGAGAATCGCTCTTTCTTAAACAGAAAAGAAAGTATTCTCCATGGAATCTCGGTTTCCCTTCAAACATCTGCAGATTCCTCACAGAAGATGGTGCATTTCCATACGCGAATGTGCATAAGAAGCGTGAAAATTAAAACAAAAATGTACAGAGTGCAAAAGTGCAGAGGTAAAATTAAATTTTACTCGACAGCATTATACATTTACATGAAATTGTTCGAATTTTAGTTTTAAGTTGTTCAAACAGTTCAAATAACTTTAAACATGCGTATAAGTTTCTGATATTGAAGTTTGTTCACAAAAATTAAACTCATGATGACCCACTTACTTCTATATTTCTTTCTCTGCAAAATTACGACGTAAATTTCAACCATAAAATCACTAAAAATCTCGAATAAAAATTTTAGGCTTTAAAATAATTTAAAAAGAAAGATAATATTTATTTTACCATGCAGATATATTTATTGTTTCTTTGGACAAATTGAAAATATTGTTAGTAGAATTTGCATAAAATATCCAGTCCACACCGTCCATACAAACCATAATCGAAAGAAAAAGCATTGTATACAAGTTAATTTAAAAGAGGGTTCACCAGTATACAGCAATTCATTTGAGCAGAACTATCAAAGGCACACACCGAAAATCATAAATCAATCGTCTTTAAGGGAAACTACCATTAGCAAGGCAATGAGTCATTTTCTACCTGAAACTGCGCCAATTCTTAGTATGTTTTCCTACTTAAAATGACCAATTCACTGGCTGACAGCTGTGCTATGATTTTCTCATTCTTAATGAATGGAAGAGAGTTCAGTGACTGGAAACAGCTTGGTAGCTCGCTGGTTCAGATTAAGACGTTCTCGATCAACGGATATTAAGTTAAGAAAGCTACCAATAAGCAAAATGGAGTTTGATTGCAAGACAAATTTTAGGGTCGGAAGTTTTGAATGAATATGCTCACAAAGCGGATTCCATATTGGTGTAATTCTAACAAAAGTAATTTAAACCATACATCCTTTTGTGAATTTTCATGCAAACAAAGACTTCTCATTAATTAATTACATATAAAATATATAATTATAAATAAAATTAATTTCTTAAATTAATTAATATGAAATGAATTACACATGTAATGCATTTAATTATAAAATATATTGAAAAAACTAATTACAATATCGCGTGGAACGTGGGCGTAATTTAGCAAGTAAGTATTGCCCATCAAAACGAATGAAATTAAAAATTGATCGCAGCAGAATATTCTTACCGGCAATGTCTTGGAAAATAAGGAGCGTTTAAAGTTCGCACTTACGGGGCTTTTCTGATTCTGCGTTGTCATCGAACGCAGATGAATCAGCAATTCTGAAGAAAGCGTACAATTTTAGAGCACTACCTTCATCCTATTTTCCACTTTATGGTTCAGCGAAAAATACACTAACTTTTAAGAGCAATTTAGTTTTTAATTCCCGCGAGTGGCAAAGGCATTAAAATGAAGAAAATAAGCCATAAAATAAATTTTTGGCCCAAAAGTGATGGAGAATGAGTTCCAACTTCGATATGAAAGAGGCACTTCCTACACATTTTCATCCCGAAATTCATAGAACCACTCTCGCACGCCTCCCCTTAACCCTTTTCCGAATCTCCTCATTCCCTCGCCGTACAAATAAGGCGCCGTCCGGGATATTGCGTGCTTTCGTGACCCACAAATAAGGCTCTGCATTAAACGAGACCCATTTCGGATTTCTTTTGCGTGAGCGTCCGTGTGGGCGTGTGTATATAAAATGAGAGCTAATGCACCCATGTGATTCACGATTACTTTTTAGAACTCACGAAAATAAACGTGATGCGATCACAGCATCTTTACGTCATTGAAATGTTGAAGATCTCCATTCATCACATTAAACAAATCTTTAGCGATAATTGTGAGTAATTTTTGGTGAATTTCATAAATATTGGTAGCTTTAGTCTGTAAAGGCAATTAAATTTTAGTAACAAATTGTTTTAAATCGATGGAATTGAATATTACACGACAACAGGCGAGAAAGGGTTCCCCTGACATGGCGAATTGAATGAGAGAAATGAGGGGGAATAACTTGAAAGATTTTCTTCGTGTGGTAAGAGATTTCAAATGGATATGATGAAGGGCTTCAGCTTTAACCTCTTTCTGTTTGAAAATTTTTAAGTGAATATATATTTTCAGTATGTTTCTGTACGTTTTTCGTACCTCTCTTCTTTGTAGCTGTTTCACTGTTGTGTGCATTTTTCTTAACCTCCTCCGTTTTATTATATCCAAAACAATTTTTCTTATTATATCTTGATTTAATCACCTTTTATTACATTTTAATGTCAATAACGATGAGTACGAACAAAGAGAGAGAGTTCTGATTTTTTAAAGACTTCTAAATATTTTTAAACACTTTCAATCCGGCACAAATAAAGAAGTTATTTATTATTTCAAACTTACAATACAGTGCTTCTATAATCACCGCAAATTTAATATCTTTGATATGATGAATTGTGATTGTCTGTGAGACGAAACTGATAAGCTAATATTACAGTTTATTTGAAATAAGTATATACAAAAATAGTTCAATAGGGTTTTCTATTTAGTGCGTTCCAATTGCCACTGCTGCAATGGCCCTTAAAAGGAAAATCCTTATAAGTATGACAATTGTTCGATTTTTTAATTATTTCCGATAGAACCTCCATGCTTAATGCCAGAACTGTTTCCTTATTATTCTGAAAAACGGTTTAAATACAATTAATAACGTATTAATGGATCTCTCTTTCTTAGAATCCTTTTCCATCCGGAAATGAAGTTCTCTATTCATTTCTTTATTCAAGCATTTTCTATTAATACAAATATTTCCTTTTCCCATTTGCGCTATTAATTCCAATCATTACCTTTTCTGCAGAAACGTAAAAGGCTTTGATCACGAAGCGAAAGAAACTATATTTATTTAATATTTATATTTTATATATTTCAATTTATTTTATAAATTAACCTCACGCATCTTGTTATCACCTCGTATAAAGAGCTCCTTAAATGACTTAAGTTTAAGACATTCAAGTAATCTGAACTTATCTGAATGTTGATTCGGGGGCTAAATACTATTCTAAATTACGACTTTAGTCCAAAACTATGAAGCAATATCGAGAGAAGAAAAAGATGAGTTTACTACTTGATGATTACGATATACACCATAATAGACGTGAGGTACCACTGGTCAGAACAACTCATCAGTTATTAAGGCTCCAACATTAAGTAATAAATATCCAAGCCCAAATCTCGCTTCGTGAGTTCTTAAACTTTTTCTAAGCCTTTAAGCGACTAGTAACAGAGCAATAGAATTATAAATAAGAGGGAATGATAAAATTCCTTAAGTATCCAATACGAAGGGATGGTATCCGGATGGCCTATTTGTCTTGCGAACTTATCTTAAGTCCTGTTTGCGAAGCTGGCATCCATCTTTAGTATCGCTAAATGCCTTCCTTCTTTGACATGACCCGAGGAAGTGAGTACGGATAAGTGGATGATTTGAAGTCTCAACATGTTACGCTCGTGGAAGGGTTAGTGCCTTAAAGGATGACCTACATACTCTAAATTCGCACTTAATCAATCTTCTTTCCATGAGACCCCATGTTCACGCCTCGCCCTGGATCACCAATTTCAGCCGACGTATTTTTCTTTTCTTTACTGCCTCCAGGAGAATATAATTTCGCCTCGGACGGACGGCGCCGGAATCAATTTTTACGTCGCTTTGGGAAAAGTGTCCCTAACGTGGTTTACGGCCGGACGAACGCCCACGGAAAACCATATGAAATCGGCCGTTTGTGATCGAGTCAACTTATTGGTTTCGTTTAAGGTGGATAATATTCTGTACCGGTGATACAATACTGTGTCATGTTGTCATGACTGTATGAAGTATATGTTCAGTATAGTTTTTCCCATCCATATTACAAAAATTACATGACTATTGGCTTTAAATTCAAAAACATTTCATGATACCAAATTTATATTAAAATCTTGCAAACAGAACGAGTTCTTATGGTAACATGCCATTAAAAGTATTGACATCAAACCTGAAACACCATTAAAGTAATTATTTTCAGATATGAATTTGAAGTTATGCATATCAAAAGAAGAAATCTTTTATCAAAACAAAATACAAAAAAGAATTCGTTCATAATATTTTTAAATGAAAAAAAAACAACTTTTCTTGCATTTTAACGTCTTGCTTAGAGGTAAATATTCAATTTTTTTAATAAATAAATTTTTTGTTGCAAAATACTGTTTGGACGTATGTTAAACATATATGTTCAAGGCAAAATTGGAAAGGAATGTTGTATAGCTAAATGTAATACAAAAACGTTTTAAAGGACTGACATTTTTTAATACTTTGTAGTCCGACCAACCGTTTGATGCAAAATATTAAGAGTAAATTAAAAACAAAAATTAATAGCAAATTCGGTGAGTGTTGCATTATTATATCTTCGCGAAATATATGTAACGGAATATTTATAATTTATTTTCACGAAATTAAATGTCAAATAACTTTCGAGGTATCAAGTTAAATCTCTAATATATAATGGTTTGAGGAAATTATAATACTAAAGAGTAAGATTCAAATTAATCTGCTTCATAATATACACATTCCTGAATCCGTTTCACTAATGTAACGGAGAGGTTTCTAAAAAGAATTATCTACACCTCTAAAATCAGAATATCAACTTAACTTTCTCTTAACGAAATACTGCGAATAATGCAAAGTTGTTCCCAAAAAAGGCATTTTTTAATCGTCCCTTAAATTCAATAATGAAAATATATTAGTTGCTTATGTATTTGATCCTCATTTATAGCAGTTCTAACTCACAAAAGTACCCAATGAAAATCCTTCCTGATAATAAAAATGAGAGACTTTAGTTGATGGAAATTTTACTGCCCAAATTTAATCGCATAATCAATAATTGAGAAATGAAATCGAATAGCTAGAAATACTTTACAGAGGCAATAATAAAACACAGTAAATATTTAAGGACTGCATTCACTTTGAGCTACGAAAATAAATGATTGTATATAGGAAAAGGCAGTGAGGAAATTTGGGCTAAATTTATCAATCAAACTGATGAAAACTGACATAAAATGGGAATGAACGAACAGATTTTAAGCGTACAACGAAATATATGAAAATAAATCAAAATTGCTTAAACAGTCTCGCTAATTAACAGAACAAAACAAAAATTACTGAAAAAATATCAAATAAATGATGAAAAATTTGCAATATTTCACACATAGCAGATATTTAATAATATTTCACATATAACATTCATCAATGAAGTCTTTAATACAATTCCTGCTTAACTATATCTCAGGCGGGGATGCTTCTACAGCCATGATCGGAATAATTTTGATACGAAATATAATCGTGCTGAAAACGTGTGTATGTTTCCATGTAATTAGTTTGAAATCTTTTCTCATTGTAGCTCGACCTATGTGCCTCACGAAAGAAACCTCGACTGACCTATCACCAGATAAAGGCCTCTCTGCTATAGGTCATACGGTTAAAATGATACCTCTCCAGTCAGAGAATAAAAAGTGCGACGTCTAAAGTTAGATATGATTGATTCTATCGGACCCGTATACAACATCGAATACTTGACCTCGCTCCACTGCGGTGATTGAGGTCATATGTCCAGAGAACATCAGACACTAACCTCTCGAGTACGTCCTCTGCTCCTGGAGATATTCCAGACGCCTTTAATCCCTGCCCAGTGCACAATCCAGGACGATCAAGCAGTCTTTGGTGATCCTGAATGGAAGAGAAAGAACAGGATTTGAATGCAACCTTTAGGCACTGCGCCCATCTTTATTTAAAGAGAACAGTATTCATTTAAATATAACTATTCATTTATTTTGATTATTTCACAGCTAGTTTTAATAAATATGTAGCTCATGTTTGAGCAATCAGGATGTTTAAATTCTCATGTAAACTTAATTTCGCTTCACTTTCCTTGATCCTTGAGATTTCCTTGAGCAAAGCCACGACCAGGTAGTTAAAGCATATCAATTTGAGACTTAAAATTGATTCACAGCTTCTCAGCAAAAAATCATATAACTTTAAGCAACTAAGAAAGAATCCTTAGAAATTATTATATCACTTGGACATAAACTAGACATGTTTTACAGTATTATGAAATACATACAAAAAACATAACATACGTTCAGATTTGAGTGGACAAAAGAAATGAAATGGAGTAACGATGTAGTATTTGATTTACATAGATTTGTATATAACATTGGGGACACAACCACAATCCACAAATAAAAAGCAACAAAAATTAACCAAAAACCTGCGTATGACTAGAATAGAGTGAGTGAATATGATGATACTAAAACATGTGATCGTACTCGTTTGTTTGAACACACTAAAACACATCGCCATGCATCTTTGTGATCTCACCTCTCGATTTTCCTCGAAGAAATCGAAAGATTTTCACGACGTGTGATTTAGAAATTCCGATAACTGCCATTCCGAAAATACGAGAAAAGCAAACATTTCCGACGCATTCCTCCGAAAGCAAACCGAAAAAAGGATCAACGCTCCTTCGAGACTTAATTGCTAAACAACAGGCGCATATTCCCGATATTTACTCCCAAAATTCTTCGCTTTTGTTGACTGCGTTTTCATAACAGAGGCGCCAGATAACCAAGCAACAGCTCGGGGAAAACCACTCGTAAAGTGGGCCGAGCAAACAATATTCACCAACTCATCTAATTGATGCCCAAACAGTCCGTCGATAAGAACGGGTCCTGCGTAAACCTCACGTCGAAATATCCGAGAAAGTGAAAAATTTAGTGCTACTAAAACGAGGCACCGGAAAAGAAGCTGAAGGGAGTTTCTTCATCAAAGAGACGTCGTTCGACGATTTCTAGGAAAATAAAAAATTAAAGTGCGAGGATTTGAGGAGAAAACAATGGGCACAAAGATTTGTATTTCCCTTTGGCCGGCGCTTCAGACAAACACAAAGAGGCATACAGTTCGTCATTTCCGTAGTGCTAATTGAGCCCCAGGCGATAATTTCTTTGGCTCTCATATAAGCTCTGTTTGCAATGACTCGAACTAATCCTGGCTTTTTGTTTATGTTCGAGTGAACATAAAGAAGGATTAACGGCTATATTTACACTAGAAAGGGAAACGTATTGTTAATTTGGCATAGAAATAGAGAAAATTTCACTTTGTGAAAGTATTAGCAGTAATTAATTCAAAATAATATTAGTAATTGCATTAATTTACTCAAAGAAACGTTTTAAAACCTAGTTTTCGACAAGCAAGTTCTTGGTATGTCTCGGAGAATTAATGTATATTCTTTTAGTATTAAATCTGCGCTATATTTTGATTAGTTCACCAGTAATTAATAGAGTTTTGATAGGGATTAAGTGATATATGAACTCTTCGAATGAGGATGAGGGACAGGTGACGAAGATTCGTGTCTTCAATACCAAGGGTCGACAAAAGTGAAAAACAGCTGCATGACTGGAACTGGAACACAGGTCTGCCACTTTTCAGGTGGTTGTTGGAATCAATGAACCAGTAATTATACCTAAGGAACAGGAAGTTTAAACAGAAAGTGCAAAAAGCAACCCTTTCTCAGTTATTTTGATATTTTCACTTCTTTTTTAATCCTTTATTTTATCTTTGGATTTTGAATCCCCTTAGTTTTAATTTTTAGTTCTAACCTAGATTCAAGGAAATTGACGCTCGGTTTATCTTTCCCGTAAGATTTTTTGTAAAGCTCGACATTTTCTAGTATTGAGGATATCCTGACGAAGTTATTCTTCGTAAAATGCGATCGACGATTACTAATTTAACAAAGCAGAATTTATTAGCTGACAGAACAAAGATATAAATAAACCCTTAAAGATAAAAATGAGCAAAGTTAATACCTTCGAGCAATTGTAAAATTCACTGCTATTTCCAACTAATCAGCTAAAGGCAGGTGGTTGCAATTTTCCGCCTTCAATTTCACCGAAGAACAAATATTCAACGACGAATAGTAGTGCAACTTCTGTGTAACAAAACAGTTCTGGATTGATAAAGAAAGCAGCAACTACATGTGACACACATAAATCATAAAAAAGATTTACTAAATTCTAACGAGGAAACAAAAAATTAATATAATTAATTTTTTTATGATCACGCAAAATTTTATATCACTGTTAGTTTTTCATATGAAATAATATGATAATAGGCACACCTTAGTTTTTTCGAAACCTATTCGAACTTTAATTTAATAAAAAATAGCAGTGATGCTGTTATTATAGTGGAAATTCTAAAATCTCACATGATGTATTACAAAGACCATTGTATCAGCATAGTTAAAAATGATTCAACTGCAATGGTCATTTCGCACGTGGGCTCCCACCGGGAATCGAATCCAGAAACGCCTTCACCAAAACAACACGCTGCCCACATGATGATCCGTGTGCTCTTTACGCTACGGAAGTTAATAAATTAATAGGTGTATATTATGCAACTTAACATGCAAACCATCAATTTCCTAATTGATAGATTTCCAGGAGATTATTTCCAGTATACTTGCTCTTTTTCCTGCAAAAACTGAGAGAATCCGTTTCTTCGTCCCTGAGAGCAAAATAGAGTAAATCATGAAAATATGTGAATTCGCGTACAGATTTCAACCAACGCGATTCATTTCATTTGAATGGGCGTCGATTCTCTTCTTTAACTTCGCAGATCGTTCAATTTGGTCCCCACAGTGTTTAATTCATTGAACCATTCTACTTAGTTAACCCAATTCCTCTAGAATCTCGTATATTTAAAGAGGTCATAAGTTAATTAAAAAGAGTCGGCTGCGACTCAAATAAGGTCAATGTTCAATAGAGCATTAAAAGGCCTCGCCACTGTGGTATACGTTATCCGACTTCCTTCACTGAGATAGTCATAGCACATTTCATTCTCGGTGTAAAAACATTCTGTCCCCGATTTCGATCAAAAGGCAAGGAATCCGTCCCTCCAACACAGAATCGCTCTTTCATGCGTTGAACTCAACTGGAGATGCATCTATGAGCTTCCGAAATGAACTTTGTGGGATGTTTGCTCTTTATCCATTGCCCTTTTCATGTCTCCCTGAACAGGCCTCTGTGTCGAATGATACAGAGACGCTCCCCGTTTATGCATCCAGAAATGGTACTTTGATGAATGATTAGGAACAGTAGGTACCTAGATTCAAAGTGGGGAGGAATTTCCTCATCAAGAAAATGATAAACCTATAAATAGCTTATTCCTTGGGACAGAAAATTCGAAAATTGTTTATCCTTTAGCACTTATTATAAACGGGAGGGACATTGACAAAATGTTTGTCAGCAAGAACGTAATCTCATCATCCGATTCGTACTTCTTTATCCTGACTGTGAACATTTTGAATTGAACAAGGAGGATTTTTGATACCTATTTGACTCTGACGATTTTCGTTCCACAGTTTCAGAATTTAAACAATTCAATATTAACCGGAAATAACAGGTTAACACGCAACTGTGGACCCTTGATTCCATATTTTTGCTTTCTCCCTAAACGTATTATA
Source organism: Sympetrum striolatum (assembly GCA_947579665.1). NCBI lineage: Eukaryota > Metazoa > Arthropoda > Insecta > Odonata > Libellulidae > Sympetrum > Sympetrum striolatum. Next base: position 6,371,376 of record OX388346.1, read on the forward strand.
TATAAAGTATTGTATTCGCAAAATAATTCGACCTCCAGATTTCGACGGAAATAGATGTTTTTGGGCCCATATAGCTCGTTTTCGCTATTTTCCCGAACATGGCTGTCTGTGTGTGTGTCTGTCTGTGGTAAAAAGTTTGTGGGCGTTCTATCTTAAAAAGTAATTATCCGATTATTTCCAAAACTCATATTTAGTATTTTCCTAACAATACTAAGAGTTAATTAGTTTTTGGTGAATATCGCTTACCCGGAAGTTGCGGATTATCCGGGACAAAATTTTATTTCTTAAATATCTCTGTCAGAATGCAATGTAGGTACAATTACAAACAAAAGTTATAGATAATGTACTTTGCTACAACTTTTGTATGAAACATTTTTTCGTAACAATGATTGTTTAGGAGTTATTCTTGAATAATGGTTAACTGGAAGTTGTTGTTTATCCAGAAATGGAAGTTTTTCATATATATCTCTGTCAGAATGCAATGTAGGTACAATTACAAACAAAAGTCATAGATAATGTATTTTACTACAACTTTAGTATGAAACATTTTCCTGTAACACTCATTGTTTTGGAGTTAATTATATATTACCGGCATAGGCTTCTGTTTTCAATAAATATGGAGAAAGTCATGTGTTGGCCACATCAGATTTTTTCAGATTCCGATCAACAGTGATTTATATTAAGAAGTTTAACAAGGATAAAGAGGTCAATAATTTCAGAGTGGAATTCACTTTCCTCAGAATGCACGATCGTATAAGTTGAGCTGCAGGGATATAAAATTGCGGCTGAACGACACAATAACGACTGAATATGCAGAAAATTCCAATCGAAGTACTTTACTTTGTTATTTGTACATTCTTTGTTTGAGATTTCAATTTGAAGTCCCATCCAAAATTAACTAAACCGTTTCAATATTTCACGCTGCATAAGCAAGATTGATATTAGAAAGTGCATCGTACATAAAACTCGCAAATAAGAAGATGCTCGTATTTTATAAGGACAAGGGGGTTTATCTGTCAACTAAAAATACTTAATTGCAAATTGTCTAAATATTCTTTCCATTTTGTTTCAAAGATAGCGGGGTGTATTAGTAACTAGCGGGGTGTATTAATAACTTGTAAGCTTCTAATCTACCATAAAAATTATATTAGATAAATGACAAGTCTTCCACATCTTACCCAGTATTTTCAAAATTTAAAATTCACAGTATAATAAGAGATCAAGAGTAAGCAATAAAAAACAATGTGAAAGAGCTATTCACAACATATGTCAAATGATGAAAATTTACGATATTTTGGAATTAATTAATATAATGATCACAAGTAGTTTACTTAACTTAGCTTTCGCATCGTAATAACACTTCTTTAATTCGCAAAATAATACCAACGATTAGCGACCACAAAATATGGACGTACTATTTACTCCAATGAAGTTTCTTCCACAGCGGCGTTAGGAAAACTGTCGATTAAAAACATATCAAAATCCAGCACTAACTCCATCTTATTTTCGATGGAAAATCCTTTCACTTGTTGGCTTGAAGTAGTGCACGTCTTTACACTGTTACGAAAGGTGAAAGCACATCTGCGCGTGCATTTGCGAGAGAACGTTGATGGATCATTTTTTCACATTTGGGACGAGCGTGATGAATGATTGTGAAGATCCCATTCACCCTTTCATTCTCACCCCAATGGATTCCGACGCGATGCTTCCAACCTTATATATATATAGAAGCTTCCTTCACGCTACTCGCCAAAATTCGCCGTTTGTCGGCAGCTCTTTCAAACCTTTGATTTGGCGAGTTTATTGATGGTCGGCCTGTTGGTGGAAAAAAGAATGCAAAACGTGTCCCTGAATTTTGGCGAAATAATGGCCTATAGCGGGAAATACAGCAGGTGGAAAAGCTCACAACAGCTATCACGAATAAGTAAGATAAAGACGAAGGTATATCTGTTGGTGCATTAACTAGAAAATCCCTTAATAAAAACAAATGGAAGAATTTAAGCTATTGCTTAGTTATATTTCAACGTTGAGTTTATTATAGTTAAATTGAATTGCATAAGATTATAATAAAAAGGACTTCTCGCATACACTACATACAATCTTCATAGTGAATGTAGTACAGTCAAACACCTCTCGATAAGTTCTGTAAAGGCAGTTGGGTTGAGCAAAATGAAGGAGTAATTGTAATGTAATCCCTTAGATAAATAACACATTGATAATTGAATAAATAATTTAAGATTACAGCAAGGAAATTTCTAATTCGTGTAAACAGAAATAACTTGAAAATCGTGATCGTTATTACGACCCCAGAGCAATATTATACGATCATGGGGATCATATTTGGTGGAGTACAAACAGAGTATTTGCAGTATTTACTCAACTTTGATCGCTTCAACTGATAATAGGCGAATTTTTAAATTCTTCTCTCTCTACAAACATATATGCATTAATAAATGTTTTTGCTTCAAGTAAAAAACAAACGAACTTTGTCGTAATCCAAATTCTCTAGTTATTCCTTCAAATTATCACTTAAAACAACTTTTATTTCTTTAAGGGAAACTCTTAAAAATACATCGTTTCGCATAAATACAGAGAAGAAGTTGAAGTCAACAAAAAACAATAATTTATAGGATGAACATTACGAAATGGTAACAAATGGTTAAAAATTAAATATTAGAAATAGGTTGAATATTAAATGTACTAAAGGCTGTGCAATACGGCTATCGAAAGAAGTAAAAGTGTTGGATGCGGTTATACGAAAAACGTCTCAAGGCATTCCTTGCACTTTGGATTTTCAATCAAAGATGATTCACATCCAATAATTCACAGTGGGCGTTCCCTTAGAAGTCACCGGAAGTGCTCTCCTAGATCTGGATCCCATAAGAGACTCACCCATTACAATTATTTACTTTTGGTTGCAAAACAAACTGCCCTAATGAACTAATTCCACCCTTTGTTTCCCCACAAAGAAATGGTAGACCTGTAAAACGATTAGGGGAGTAAAATAAACAATCACTATTGTTTTATCTACCAATTTCTTATTCACTTCCGACATCGGCCATCAAAAGTGGCCTAAACATCGAAGAAAGAGGTCACTAAAGGCGTGGCTATGCGTGACTCACGGATTAATCTCATAGATTGCTTCCTCTGAGGAATTATTTAATATTGCTGGCCTAAAATTTCAAGAAAAGACGCTAAAGGCGTTGCTATCAAATAGATTCCAAGATTTCTTTTTGCCAAATTATATAAATATTTTCCAGATGACCAAATGCTAAACTAAAGTTGATCTTAAAGATAACTCCCACAATACGTCAATTTTTCAATAAAGCAACTCTTTGATGATGAGATGTCTCTTATGGGTGAAATTAACACATAAAGGTTTCATTAGACAGATATGTAAAATAAAACAATAGTAAATACAACAAAAATATTTCATTTAATATCGGATTCTCAAGGAAACAGAATATTATAGCAGAATTAGAATAGTTTTCCATTAAAACGGTTTCTTATCTGATAAAATGGATTGAACTTTTGTAGAGTCCCACATTTTATCATCAATAAAATAACGATAAAAGAAAGGCAAGTTTCTTTCTTCAGCGACAGCTTGAATGGAAATTTTCTTTTCTCACAAAGTATATCTAAAAGAAGACTATAGTCAAAAGAAACATCCGAGTAATTTACAGATACAGTTTCTATAGTAAATAAATGTCGGCGTAACAGAAAATACGGCAAGTATGATATGCATTATCAATTTCACGAATTACTGAAATATGGCGATGCATGCAATCTCACGTAAACCGTTTTTGTCATTCTATAATCCTAACGATATTTCATCATTCTAGATACCAGAATCATCTCCATTTTCACAAGACTAAATAAGACAGTTGGTATGAAATTACAATCACTCATATATGATAAAGTGTAAATCGAAGAAACACGTCCACTTTCACCGTAAATCACTCTTCTCAGTGGATTAAAATGATAAATCAGACTGCCCTTTATTTCATATCTGAACGCATTAACTTTTACGCAATCTCTCTCTTGAAGTATCAAGAACAGGGAGAAAAGAGTGGAATTAGTAATTGTCAGTAACTATAAAAAATTCAATTTTCTGTTGTATATTTAGATTTAGGTCGTGAACTATCCATGGTGATCACCAGGGATGTAAATATTTGGATGGCAGCGAGGGCCATTGTTGAGATAAACACGAAGATTTAAGTAAACCTAATTAAGAAATCTTTATTAAAATAATAGACTCAAAAACAATTCACACAACACAACAACCATAATAAAGGAAACCTTAATGCAAAAACAGATTGTTCACAATATATATGCGCAATGCAACAAACAAAACCCAGTCGGGGACGGTATAGTACTTAGGCATATTTGTTCACTCCGTGAAAGGCGTCCGTGAAAAGCAGCATTTAAGAAATAGTACAAGAAAAAGTTGTACTTGAGTAACATCTTACCTAACACGGTATGCATTGTAACAACTTCACAACTAATTGCTAGCGATAGACGTATTTATCATGACTTATATTACACTTTTTTGTTATTCTATGGAAAATCAAGGAAACGTGTTTTACTGGTTCGCATTTCCGTTTATTTAATAAAAAACAGAAATTAGTTCATTTTCTACTACGATATTTTCCGATTTTCGTCTGCTGAGGGCCGCAAGATATTGCCAACGACGGCACACACTTAGTTAAAAATGAAAATTTCTCAGTCAAATACATAAATAACCAAACCGACGGAAATATCGAATTCAACGAGGAAAGAATCTCGGAAATGTCATAAGTTGGCGATAGTACGTCGATCAAAGGAGTTAATCGAATCTGCCATTACCAGACTTTCACTGTCCGCAAGAAAAATGCAGTAGCCAATCGAGGCTTCCTGTCAATCATAACTTTCCATTCCGAGCGTAGAATTCGATCGAATCGAGAGTGCGATTAACGATTCCAAGCAGGGATACCTTCTTCGCAATTTATCGCCTCCGACGACGTGATCATATTCTTAAAGACAGCCTTAACATTCTCTCACAGCGAATGCACTCCTTTATTTGTTGACATTTCGCGGATTTATTCCAGACTATCATGAGACTGCACTCTTTCATTCCGAGGTTGTCCACATGGCAATCAACTTCCGGACGTAAATATGTTTTCCTTTCGCCCTTTCTTTTGTGCAGAAACGGAAAAACAAATTCAACCAATCAGAGAATTAATGGCTGAAAAATGGAACTTTTATTTTTTACATTTGAGAATTTGATAGATTAGTTAAGTCTTGATTAACATCACACGGAGAACGGATCTGGTTCCTTAAGACCTTTCAAATATATTTCTAGCAAAAATTCAGGCAAACCGAGTAAAGAATAAATGAAAATTGAATAAGGATAATGATTTAAACATTTAAGCTTTTAAAATATTGAATACTCAAGGCAGTAAAATATATAATTTAACACTAATTATGAAATTAATAAATAATTTGGATAATATGAGAATGTGTGTTTGTAAAAGATTAAATGTACACTTCAATTAAATTTAATTCATCTGTATTTGGCAAAGAATAATCCCGTCATAGCAGAGATTAAAGTGAATATGATTTACTTTTGGAGTCCCTGAAAGCTCTCAAAACTGGTTATAGCCCCGACAATCCCATTAATTGACTTGCGCTATACTTTTGTTATTAGAATATGAATTCCTAGAAATATGAATGTACGGTATTAAGTCTGGCTAAATGTCTTGAACATGTTTTTGCAGAAATATATTTTCCAGGTCTCTGAAAGCACGAGGTGCGAACTAAGAACGAAAAACAATAAAAAATTGAAAAATTATTATCTATAAGATCGAATATTCGTAAACTTTCCAGACAATACTGTTTGATACAAACTGTTTCCAAGTGTTAGTCATTGCAAATACAAATCTATGTAAACATTTCATGAAGGCTTACATAAAAAAAGCTTAGAGATTTCTCAAGCCTATATTTGTAATAATAATAATAAATAGTAATAAATTTATCGTAACAATCCTAGAATGATCATAACCAGATTTCACAATAGTTTTGGACATTTTGCTGATACCTGGAAAAAATTCTTCACAGGGGAGTTGTTCAGTCTATCATATTTTAAAGATTTTACTTGGAATGTCATCACCTCTCTTACTTTCTCTATACTTTCTTGATATAAACCTGGGTCTTCCAAGATATCAAGAGATGAAATATATTTCCTTGAATTTATTATCGTTAAATATTAGCTTTCATTGGCATACTTTTAGCTCTAGACAAACCATATAGTCCCCATCTATTCAAGGAGGCTCTTACCAATTAATCTAACAATAAATTAAATATTAATTAAATTCCGTAGTTATGCTATTTATTCCATGTTTATCTGCTGGATTGTATCAACATAGAGCGAACTAGCCAGAATGAGCTAAAAATCAACTTTGCAGTATCTTAAATCGAATATAATCAATTTTCCTAACCAAATCGTTTAAAATTACTACAAGTGAAATGGAAATTGCATTTATATATTGAACCAGACATCATGAAACATTATTATGTAAAATTATCTGTGAGTGTAGAATGAAAAATTTCAAACAACGCATTAAACATTTCATGAGAGAGATATGATTTAATTTCCCAAGGCAATTTATTAACAGAAAGATCATGGGTGATTAAATATTAATATAATCTTAAAAAAATCGAGAAATGTTCGTGAATAAAAAGAATTCAAATAAAACTCTAGGGGAATGACTTTCCGCCATCATAAAGATTTAAGTAGGTCGAGTTCAATCATCAAAGAAGAGACAATTTTGATATCAAATCGACCGAATGGCTTCGCCGCAATTTTCATCTCCCTAATCCCCAATCATCTTATTCTCCTTTTATACTCATGCAAATGCGGTAAGTGATGCTCGTTTTCTTGATTGGTGGGGGAGAGTCGAGCGGGAGATGCGCCCGTCCCACTCTTACGTCACTTCCTTTTAGTTTTGGGAGATGGCGACCGGAGGAAATGGTCGGATATCCGTCCTTGACCCACTCACACAAATATTTACGCCTCCGGCCAAAGCTCTCCGTAACATCAGAATCACACGTGGCGAAAAACAAACGAAATCTACAGAAAAAAGAGTTGTGAACAGATCTCGACCAAAAAGGAGGCCTCAACTGTTTCCCATTCCTCCCGCACAGAGGACGGCACGTTCGCGTTGCGAGCAGTTTCACTAGAGTAGCTCATCTGTTTCTCTCTCATTAACAGTGGTAATTAGAAATAGAGTCAACTGAAGATGCAATTGTTATTGTATTTTTTCAAGAAACATTTATTTTAGTTTTGCTGTAGGAAGCTCATAATCAGAAAGAACGATGAAATCTCTCTCGTTATTAGTTTTTCAGTTTTAAATTTTTAATACCCGGATGCAGATGGAAATCAGTTTTATGCTTCAATTTATAAACCTATAGGAGACTGTAACCTCATAACACTAATGCACTTCTTAAATTAAAGATTACGCTCTATAAAGAGAAAGGGATGTAAAAAATCATATTGAATGTGATTGAACTGAATAAAAGATTAAAATTGAGTAGAATGTCGTGATATAATACTTTTGCGGTCTGGTAGCTTAATGGTATCTTGGTACGCACCGGTGGAGGTTACTTGTTAATGGTACGATTCATTAGAGGCAAAGCGATTGACATAAGATGACTTGGCCAACTGCATTAATGGATGAATAACGTATGATGAACGTATGACGTATGAACGTATGAGGAAGCTGATTCCAATTGAAGCAAAACATACTCTTCAGATTCCTATCTTTATACCTGTAATTACCAAGGAATTCATAACGTTTAGTTCAGTTTTCAGATTTCTGGCTTATGGATAAATGGCGACCAGAATTATTTCCATTCGCTCCTCTTTATTCCATTACACCATTAATATATTTGCCCATGAAAGGATCCCATTTTGAAGGTATATCTCACAGCCTCTTTTCATCTTTACATCTCTGAAATTGGAGGCAAAACAATCTAAAACAGCCAAGTGCTAAAGACGCAATTTTGGGGCTTACTGGACCGCTGCATTAAAGTAAAGGAGCGCAAATAAGCAATTCACAGATGAGTATTTTTTCCGCAAAGATTCTCGTCGCTTTAGGAGAGCGCGAAAATGCAATCGACCTTCCATTCGAAAATCGTTTGAATGGATAATGAAAAAGATTGAAAAGGCGATTTGAATCCGAAGTGAATCGCTGAATGGAAGGGATTCCACGCGCGTTTCCAAACTTGGCACGACCGAATTCGAACCTCGGGGGAATTCATTTATGAATGCCGACACTCCTGTTTCTTCTCATTGGCTCAGTTGCGATGATAGTAGACGGTGAAAAGGATTTAAAGATAATAATCATATACATGAAGTTAATTTTATTAATCCTAGGGTGTAATCAGTCATTCGTAGGACAAGTAAATATTTAATAGAATTTCAAAACAGTAGCTTTTACTATATAATACAAATTTGATGTGGCCAACACATGACTTTCTCCATATTTATTGAAAACAGAAGCCTATGCCGGTAATATATAAATAACTCCAAAACAATGAGTGTTACAGGAAAATGTCTCATATAAAATTTGTAGTGAAAAACACTATCCATAACTTTGGTACATAATTGTATATACCTAAATTGCATTCTGACAGAGACATGTATGAAAAACTTCCATTTCTGGATAAACGAATTCCGGTTAACCATTGTTGAAGAATTACTCCTAAACAATCAGTGTAATGAAAAAATGTTTCATACAAAAGTTGTAGTAAAGTAAATTATCTACAACTTTTGTTTATAATTGTATATACCTATATTGCATTCTTACAGAGATATTTAAAAAACGAACTTTTGTTCCGGATAAACCGCAACTTTCGGTTAAGCGATATTCACCAAAAACTAATCAACTCTTGGCATTGTTAGGAAAATACTAAATATGAATTTTTAAAATGATCGGATAATTACTTTTTAAGATAGAGCACCCACAAACGTTTTTACTACAGACAGACAGACACACACACAGACACACAGACAGACTTGTTCTGGAAAATAGCGAAAACGTGCTCTATGGGCCCCAAAACATATATTTCCGTCGAAATCTGGAGGTCGAATTTTTTTGCGAATACAATACTTTCTTTATACCACGTATAGGGAGAAAGTAAAAAAGCAATAGGCAAAATAAATTTGTTTAATTTCAAAATTGATAACATAGATATTAGATGACACATATGCACGGTTTATTTGATGTTTGAGAAAGTAATTTTATCGACAACTTTCCTCACAACAGAAATGAATGAAATGATCTGTTTATTAGCTGATTTATTTGATTGGGAGAATTTACTTTCTAATACCACCAATAAAGTCCGATTTTCAGAATTCAGAATGTTACAAATAAACTACATTGTATAACTTCCTACTCTCTCATCCCTTACATATTTACCCTGAAACCTCTATGAGGTATTTTCAACGTCGCTCATATCTTTATCTTGATAAAAGTAAACTTTAATTAATACAGTTACTATAGTTATTTCACCTACAATAAAACAGCAGGAAATATTTCAGCCTCAAACATGGACGATGTATTTGAGTCACTTAACACTGGCATCAGTCGTGCTCAGATAGTTGCTTGGACACATCAGATAACGACAGCCTAGTTATGCTACAAGTCGCCAACTATTTCCATGGCCTTAGATCACATTTTTGCTTATAATTTTGGATTGCATTTTAGGAGGGAAAACGAGAAAACTTTACTTTGAAATTCGATGGTTATTGAAAACTATACTCGTAGAGCAAAAAGAGCTCATTATTATTGCATTGCTCATTTTGTAAGTAATAATTCTGCTAGGAGAGAATAATTATTTTGGATGGACTCCATAAAAATCAAAACATAACTTTTATAAACAATAATGACGAACAGTTTAAACGCTTTTTGTAAAAGATCGTGTTAACTTGACGGATTGGGGTGAGGTATGGTGGAACTTCTTCATGATCACGTACAAAGAAAAAGTCACTTGGACTTGAAGATGATACTTCATAATGAAACCTAGGTCGTTTAAATAAAAAGTTTTTGCGGATTCAACCAAGTGAGTTTTTCTTTTTATGTGAATTCAATCAATTACTTTTTATTCGAATATCCAATTGTTGATGGAAGACGCATTATTAATATCCGTTAGACTTTAGAAATGTTTAATGGGAGAATTTAGGCAAACTTACCAAGATAAGGAGTTCGCCCAAGAATAATCTAAAGTATAGAATGACGTCAAAAGATTCTAACGGACTAATCTGACCACTTATCGGGCGGGAAATTAGAGTTCAATAAATTAAGATTTCAGTACGTACACAGAAATACTTTGTGAAGTTAATCTTACTTGTAGAGTTAATATAATTGTGAGTTTTATACAAATACTCGGATAGATAAGTTCAATTACTACACTTAGGTAGAGATAAAATATTCAGATCTGAGAGTTGACAAAACGGGTTTAAGGCCACTTATGCGGAAGAATCTTACGTATATTATCTTACAAAAATCTTGATAACATGCACGGATATATTCATTATAAGAAAATTACTGCTCTAATTCATACTTATAGTTAAATTTTAGGAAAAATTCGTTTTTTATTCTCTTACAAAATTCAGATTGCTATTTTATTACTGAGTTATAAATAAATTTAGACAAATTAATTAATTTGTCGTTAGATCTGGACCCACCAGCACTGAAATGAATGCACGTTCGTAGTTATTTAGGATTTTTTCAATACTTTATTATTAAATAAAATTCACAGTCGCTGGCGATGTCTTGTGGAAATACGTCATGATGAAGAAGAAGATTATTGTACTTTTTCCACAGTTTTTACTGTGGAAAAAGTACAATAATCTTCTTCTTCATCATACTTTATTATACCTTATTAAAACTGCATATATTTCCGAGATATTCTGAAAAATCATTTCCCAATCGACCATAACTAGCAGTGAATGAGCAGAAGCAGTCCTTTCGTAATTTTTTGATCATCGAGTTCGCTTCGAAGTGGCAACTTTCCAAGCCGCGTTCGAGAGATGCGAATCCCCAACTCCACTCTCGTAATTTCATTGACGTTTTCCTCGGCGAAAAAATGATCGGACGACGAATGCGACGGGGCAAAGAGACCGCTTGCGGAGAGGAAAGACAATCTGCAATGTACCCCACTTGGATTACGGCGAAGATAGAGACTTTTATGGGAAGTCGATTGAGAATTTATCGCTCCATAGTCTTCTTTGTGATACGGGTAATGAATTTTCGATTTAAGGTTAACTAACCAGAGGAAGAGCCATTAAAGAAATTGAGAACTCGATGGGGAATCCAATATCAATCGCATTAATACATAAATATTCTTTACGGAAAAGGAAAGAGGGAGGTCGAAATGTGTATAGGAAATTGGTAAATTATTAGAGTCCCTTTGAAGCACCGCTAACTGAAATGTGAAACTGATGATAATGCTAAAATATTTTGTACCTTCCGTTAAAAACTTTGAGATTAATGTCAAAGTAATACGTCAGTCCTGCATATTAAATGCCGATCATATCAAGAAGATGTCTAGTTTAATAGTCTGAGTTATTCAGGAAAATGCCGTCATTTGACTAAAAGTCGAACGTAATCAAATAAATAGAGCTGTTCAATTATTAATGTACTTCGCCAACTTTATAATGAACAAGAAATCCGAAGAAGTGAAAAATATCTCGGCTATGGTGTTGCCTATAATGGTGTTGCCTACCGAACAGTTATAACTTAAAAACAATTATTAATAGCGTGCACGTACGTATCAATTATTTCTTTCATTTACTGAGGATAAAGAAAGCTTTATCTTGACTTCATATTTGACGAACACCTACTGAAGTACTGCTTACAAAATAGGGTTGGGGAAATCAATTAATATTGACTTTGCTGAAGATATTTCAATTTGTACCTTTTACATCCGCTGCTTAAAAACCACTCTTATTGTAAATTCTCTTTTCGTACCCATTTTACAATCAAACGAAACAGTTGTCGGTGGATAATAGGGTGGAGCGTTTTTCCACTTTTTTATCGATTTTATCAATTTTTGATATTTTTGTCAAAGTTTCGACATTTTGAGGTAAAAATTCAAACAGAAGATATTTTATGATTTCGAAAAAAAATATAACTGTAATGTCCATGTGGGAGGACCACTTTTGCCAGGTATTACATTTCGATAAAAAGAAAGGCTCCACCCTTGTGGACACCATCAGTACCATCTTAGGCTCCTTTTGCGATAACATTCGATTCACATATTTCCGAATTTGCATCTTAATAATGCAGAAATTAGGAAGTCTATTCACGTTTCCAGACTGTTTTATTAAGACGATGACAAATTCCAACATATATACGAAAGCTTGAGGTAGGACTTTAATGTCTAATCATTGAGACTTGTCGCTGTGTTAATAAGTCTGCGTAGAGACTTAAACTCACTTTTTATTTTCATCGCGAATCATTAAGTTCTATATTTAAGAATAGAAGTAAATAGATTCCTTGCAATTAATTTATAACCAAGTGATCATGATAACGAAAGTAGTAAAATCGAAGAATAATTTGAATTACCAATATCTGTGAATAGCAGAGAGAATAAGACAGCCATAGTGCAACCAAGTTAGAGATACACAAATTATAGCGATGGCGACTTTTTCTTATTGCATCCTCGCTTTATGCATTTGCACAATTCTCTGGGTATGAAAAGCGTGGGGTTGTCTCACGTAGCCGTGGGCGGTTGGCGTCTCGATCCAGAAACCAGTTATTCAATTCAAAGTTACCGGGAGAAATGTGAGAAAGCTGAATTGTGGTATGTGGGTGGGTATTATGACACCACCGACAGGAAAATTTTGAAAGTTCATTACTAAGACTTATATTTACGGGGTTTTCTTTCGAAACTCAACAAGATCCTTTTCTATTGCCTTAAGATGTTCTGTTTTGTAATAACAAACCTAAATACCAACATAGGGACCCTCCTTAGAAAAATTTAATGGCTTAATTTAAAGTCCATTACCAAAAATTATATTCGTAAATTTTCCAAATATATTCAGGTTCTCTTTATTTTATGATAAATGGCGCTTGTTTAAGAAAGATCGAATTGCGCTCTTAAAAATTAATTCCTTACCGGTATTCCCACTCGCTGGGAGAGGATGGAGCATAGAAGCACCGTTATGTTTAGAGAATGATGTATTTTTTAACCTTCCAAGGATCCGATTTTACTACTTTCAATGTTTGAAGTTGCCTCGATTATGGTGATAAATTATTATATTTGCCGTTGAAAGTCATATAGCATATTACAACAACAAATAAAATTAAAATATCCGAAGGGGCTTACTTCTGACTTAACTAAAAAAATCGTTATATTCTCATAATTTTGTAGTAAATTTATAATATAATACTTAGTTTTAAGTAGTAATTAACTTTTTGCTTAGACTTATTCCGCAAGCAATCAAAAACATTTTAGAAATTGTCTTAAGTCAATTAACAGCTCATTAGAAAAGTTTATTTCATCCTAACAGTTTTAAGATATTCCCGAATGCTATTTCCTAAATAATTAAAATTTAAAACCTTTAATTTTCAGTATTCGCAGTTAACGGATTCGTTGCAAGTATCCTTTGTGCAAAAACAAATCTTCGGAGTCTTTCCGTGACTGTGATTTAAAATCACTTCAGAGTGGAACTTGTTTACGTATTCCATCATATAAAAGATAGATTCTCATTTTCATGATGGAGCAAACCGATTCGCACTAAAGATAACAGATATTGAATTAGAGTGAATGGACGCGTAAACATAGAGCCTCTGTCACTTTGCGATTTTTCAAAGGACTGTTTTAGTTTTGGTATTAATTACTTCGAAGCAGTCTCACTCCCTTCTAATTATCCATTAAAATGTTGCATAATCAACGCATCACACGCAATTTCTATCCTAAGGACCGCTAAGATCGAAATGATTGATATGGTGAAATTAACTACTTCATAAGTACTGTTAATTAACCTTAGTGATTTCCAATAATTTTTATTAGAGTTTTATTTTTATGAATTCCATTTCCCAAAATTTTAACTTCAGAAAATTCCTAGGCCTAAATTATACTTCTATGAATTACTTATATAAAGTAATTGAGATTAAGCGGGAAATTCCGAATTTCTATTTAAATATAAAGGTATTTAAAAATCACAAGAAAAACTATACAAAAGTAAGCAGCTTCCACGATAAAAATGGCAAGAAAGCAGTGATTTGAGTTATTGCATTGATAAGGAATTTCCTCCGACACGGGGTCATTGTACACACATTGCACTTGTGTCGTTCTTAACACCGATTTATGACAACCTCTTTACCACAATGGAATTCTGCCTTAGGGTCTAGTATATGATTGGCGAGGCATACCAGAGATGATTGAAGTCGATGACGATCCATTTAGGTCATGAGATGGTTTTATCTTCCGGAGGAATCCAGTCCTCCGAAGATGTACACCAGATACAAAGAAATGCATAGCAATACTTTGGATGGAAGCTGAATTTGATTTTTGGGGCAATATCTCAAAACAACTCTTGGCCCTGATGCAGTGCTTTCAGGCAAATAGAAAGAGGGTCGATATGAAATGAAGGCCGTTTTAAATGCAACAATAGCACATTCAAATTCGACTGAGCAACAAAATCTAACTACAATATCATGAGATATATGTAAAAATATAGGATCGCATACAGCCTCTTCATGAACATGACTCTTGGTGCATTGGTTTCACTCTTACGTTGTTAGACATGGTACATATTTCTGTAATAAAACCTTATTGCTCAGCAGTAATCGAACGACAAGATTTCAAATATTTTATTGATTTCCATTTCACTCTCAGAAACAGAAGAAATAAATCGTGAACTTTTATTCTTAAGCGATCATTTTATTTGAATTGTGAAATTTTTTATGAGTCATCGACATTTCGATTCGAAAAATGTGTAATAGTAAAGAAGAATAATCAACTAATTTCCTGTTTTTTGATCAAAAGAAGCATTCAAAAAAGTGTAACTGATGTTCTTATGGAAAATCTCACGAATTCCTAAGCAAATTGTGTCACTCATATTTTTTTCTCGAGCCAATATCAGCTTGTTAAATGCTTGCTGAATCAGCATCAGCAATGCTGATGCTTACTTCAAAGATTATACTATAAATTCCTATTTGAAGTAGTCATTGGGGAGTATCAATGGTCTTTATTTATTATTTTGGGAATTATTCTTCAAAAGATTCATCTTTGAATTCAGTTCTGAGTCATTATACTCATCATCGTTGGATTTGTTGCTAGTGAAAGAATTTGGTCTCGATATATTTTTTATGCTTCTGTGTCGAAATCGAGCCAAAAATATCTTAAGAGTTTCATTATACTCTTAATAAGAGTTTATCTCGACAATAATTATTACCTCAATTATTTTGGGCGTAAAGATTGTATAAGTTTTACGATAATGCATTTAAGGAAGCCATTAACGTGAGATTGGTAATTAACTCCTTCCTCTCAACCGCATTCTGCCCTCGTCACCATTTGTAACCGCCACTATTTCTAATTAAATAATCCTTTACCCTGTGATTATCATTATGCAGAAGAGAAAGTTATTCTAGAGGAAGTAGATTACCTAGCGAACAAATAATATGTAGGATGAAACACCAAGGAAAAGGCAAACAGAGCGGGACGACCTCAAGTAAATTACTCATTCGTTACAGAAAAAAGTACTATTTCAAAAGCGTACAGAGAGCATTTTTCTACACTGCCGGGCAATTTAATGTAATACCCACTTGTGCTTACATTAGGTTTCGAATGCAGGTCGAGGGCAAGTATTAACTAGGAAAATTTTAGATATTAAATACAGAAATTCTGAGTAAAGCTGAATTAAGGCAATGACTTTAACTTTGCGGTGAGCCTACATCACCAAGCAAGGACTTAGTAATCACGCGATTGGTAGCAAACAATTTTGCCCTACTTAACTGAAATATTTTAGAACTCGCAAGCAAGAATTTATTTGTGATCCCTAAACATTAAAATATATTCGAAATTTTAGCTTAAATTAAATAAAATTGGTTAGTGGCACGTTTTCTCACTTTTTCATGGATTTGAAATCGTTTTCAAAGCGAAAAGTGATCCATAGTTCTGTATGAAAGGTTTTTGAAATAGACTGATTATTAAATTGAGTACTCTTGCAGCAATAAATGCTTATAATTTTCCTTTAGACAAGAAATTACCTATCTCCAAGTATGATTAAATATATTATTATAGTAGTAGTATGACTTTAGTAGTCTTAATTATATCAACCTAACAAAATACGGAAGTAGTTGTGAAAGATTCAATTACTCGCATGGCATATCCACTTTGGCTTAATCATTATTGCTTTATGCCTTAATTATTACTAATTACAGCACTAAGCAATACTAATTTGGACTTTAAATTACTGCGCGAATACTTGCGCTCTATAATATCAATGTTCCGGTTTTTTGTGGTCCTACTAAGTTTCTTTTACATATAGTCAAGTGAGAGAAATAAATAAAATATTTTAATTTATTTTCTTTCAAAATAATGAAACGAAGAACCGAATCTTTTTAAATGCTTGACAGTTAGCGTAAATTAGTTTATACTTAAGAAGACTCGTTTTTCATCTTGGTTCGTTCAATCTTATATCTAACTTGCCAAACATAGTAACCATAATTCAGCACTTACACATTAAGGAAACCTTATTCATTAATTATAATAGTGTCCCTTTACGCACCGTTCCATTACCGATCGTTAAGTATGCAATTTAAAATCTAGTTCAAAGTGAAATCTTCGCATCAGTCACAGGAGAATAAATCATTAAAAATGCAAAAAAGTATTATATATTTAATTAAAGCGAGCTTCAACGAAAATGACCACACCTTAAAGTCTTTTGATCATTGTGATGAAGATCAAAAGAAATACTAGATCGCCGAAGCGTTAATTGAAAAAAATGTGAAACGAAAATAACTTCTCGGGAGGAAAGAAAATAAGCTCTTTCGACTCTAAAATACGAATAAACTGACGCAAATTTATCCATAAAACATAATTAGAAAATATGGATAATTGCTTAAGGGGTTGCAAATTCAATTCTGAAGGTCTAGGAATAATTTCGTAATACTGTCTTCCACAAAAAACGAAAGATTGATCGACTTTCCTTTCTTAAGACATCCATTCGGCCGCCCAACAAACCAAATGGGCTCAGGAGAACTTTTTACGAGGCCCTCTCACCCTATATTTTCTCGCACACTACCAAAAATACTTAAACAAAGTAATTCATCCGTTATGGTTATTAATATTTTATCCGTGACCGTATGCGAATTTCAGCGCCTCTCGTCCGCCAATAGCGGCAGAACACCTGCGTCTTCCATCCATCAGAAGCAGCCCACGCTTTCTTCTCTACTTCTATTTCCGACTTCATCTCTCAGGTGTCGCTTTAAGACTCTCATTTCTCTCTAAACTTCGCAGATTTCATCGGAGTTTTTCCTCTAAGGCAATCGGCTAGTTTTTGTCTAATCCATATTTCTCTATTATCCAAAGTTTTATACAGGGTGTCCGGGTTAAACATATAATAATACAATATGTAATGACTTGAGAAGTAATTGAGATATTTCTTAGAGGTTTGCTTCAACAAGTTTGGAAACTCAAAATGTTTTGTCGATGATGGCGCACCATGCAGTTATTGCGAGGGGATCATGAATTCCCAGATCGCTTGATTGGGAGAGGTCGATTCCCAGAAACCCAGGCATGATGCCACTTTTCTGTGGGTGTTTGTCTAGATTCAAGTGTGCTAGACACCAGTTCGTGATCCACCAGAAGTACGCCATTGAATTTCTGCAGTTATTGCAAATGTTACGCCTTTAATGCTGTAAAACACTTGGGGAGAATAAAATACAGATTAGTTGTCTTTCTGCCAATATTGCTACACATATCGAGGGGAATTAACTGCGCTAAAAACAATTTGAGTTGCCATGCTTCTAGTAACAAATCGCCAATAAATTTCTTAACTCTTGAGTTATTACATTTTGTATTATCATACGTTTAAGCGGGTCCCCCTTTATTTTTACTTGTCCAGAAATATTCCCAGGTCCTTTCCCACGTATTCATAAATTTGTCGTTTTTAATTAACTTTTAATTTTTTCAAAATTCATTTATAGTTTTATTAATTTCATAAACAATTTTAATTACTGAATTTTTTTTGGTATTTTTTATTTTCTCATATTGTATCATTGAAAATTGTCCTGCCTTTGATTTATTCTCTGAAATACCTATATTCCATCTTCACATCTATTTGAAGTTGTTTGCTTTGTTTTCAAGACGGAATAAATTTACTTTACTTTTTACTATAAAAAGTATTACGGACTCTAGCTTACGCAAAATTCATCCGACAAATTTGATCTTATCGAATTTCCCAAATATTTCGCTGAAATTTGCTAGCATTGAAGTTGTTGGCCATAGTCGCAAAGCCTAGTGAGGTTTCAAAAGCTCTGTCACAACGATAGAGACTTTCCATCTTTAAATCAACCATGACAATCTCAAGATTGAACCACCCCAAGGTAAGTCACAGTGTTTCTTACTTTGTTGAATTACGGCAATTGGAGTTTTTTCTTTTTAAATTAATTACTAACAGCCGTGTACTCTTTCCTTTTTCCATGACAATCTCCTTTGATTACCTATCCATTGGTAAAGGGGCTTTTAACTGCTCGCATTTTCCAACGATTAGTGGAAATGGGTGGAGTGATTTTATATACGAACAATATTTGTCATGTAATGCTGAAGAAATATACGAGATCATTGCATTTTGCATAATGTAGCGTAATTTGAATTCATATGGCATGGAACGATGGTCCGGAGATGGGTCTATCTTCTTTCAACTCAGTATATATACAAAGTAGTCTTTTCGAGCTTTATTTTTCATCTTGCTATCAATCCAGTGACTAATTCTGATCCCGATTTCATATTACTAAATATTATTCTGAGGATAGCGAAGTTGTTTGGGAGAGGAACGACATTTTCACGCGACGAGGTTTTAAAACTTTGGGTTTATATTATCCTCACGAATTGTATAATATTTAAAGGAACGGAATATGTAATATTTCGGAATCTCGCTAATATTCTTTGGTTAAAATTCTATCCTGATTACTATTTACAAAAACAATAATGGGTATGATTAAGTTCAAATTCAGCTACAATAGAGTCACAATTCAATTTGCACCAAGTACTATTATTAATGACGGGGGAGTAGAAGATTTTATCGTATATTTTCCAACAACGTTCAAGGATAAGGTTTCAAAACCAGAATTAATTTACGAATGTTGATTTTATAGCTATACTTTAGAAAGTGTTACTTCTTACATTTGATCATAGCCAAATTTATTCGAAATTCATCTAGTAAATTTCAAACCAACTACATGTCAGAAAAATGTTAAATTATTATTGAGTTAAGATGGACATCTTATAGCTTAGAGGGACCAGAGGTGTACAGTAAAAGGAAAAGTTTTAAATCAAGTCAGGTTCCGACATCCTTGAAGGGGGAGTTTACTAGTATTTCGTAATATTTGTATCTGATTTAACGATTCAGGTCTGCGATGAGGACACTCACTTCGCAAAACGTTTTCGTAACGGTCTCTGTAAAAACAGCTCGCGTTTCTTTAGATAAGAAAATTCCCCCGATCACTCCCAGTGCCAATTTCACCACCTGCACTTAGATGAAGATACCACACATTTGATGCGAGGTTTGAAGTGGGTGTCGATGGTGCTTAAGGTTCGAAATAGCAAGTTGCAACACGTGCTGACATCGAGGTTTTTTAATAGCTATGAAATCGAACTGAGAAATGTTGATAGGACGACATAGCCAATTAATAGCATTTTTCTACGCTAAAATGTATGGCACAATTTCTACATTTATATAAAGCAAAAGAGAATTATCGCTGGATTTATCTTATCAATGATAGCTGCGTTGCACTATAATGAACCCCCAGCGAAAACATAATTTTCGTTCATAAATTTCATTGCAAATAAAGAAAAACGGACAGGCACATGTATCCCTTCATTTTGTTCTGTTTTCATTGGTTGCTAATTATAATTTTTCTTTATATGGTTTTAAATGTTTAAAGTCAGAATGCGATCAAATTAAGCTGAAAGTTATTATCAATAGCGATAAAAGTGAGGAAAAATTACTAATGATTTCACAAAGCTAATGCAGGGAGATGCTTTACACGTGTTCTTGTCTTTAACTTTAACTTAAAATACTTTTGAATAGGAAAGCTTGGTTGTCGATCATCATAAAATCAATAATAAATCATCATTACAGACATACATTAATTATTCATCCAAATTATTTCATGTCTAATGATAGAATTGATTATTGGTCTTTCAATAGACATAATGTAAGCATAATACATACACCGGCGTAATATTGGAAAACGGTTCTACACTACAACTTGAATAGTTTTCGCAAGAAAAATGAAAAGAAAAACGAGAAAGACCTTGCTTTTAAAAGGTCAAAGAAATGTCCTTCCAATAAGAACTACTACTAGGTTTCACTATGTGAAACAGAGAAATAAAGCAGTTACAGAAATCAAGCTTGCTAGGAGAAAATGTTGTGAAAAATCATTTTAGAGTGTCAAAAATAATAAAGATATGTGGAAATTATTTAACAACCTTACTGGTTGAGGAGACAATGTAAACAGTGAATCTGCAATTGTTAAGTGCTTAAATAAAGATACGGATGCCAAAGAAGACTCATCAAAACTTTCTGAAGCCTTCACAAATAGTGTCCCTAAAATCAAATTGTCTTTCACTAAGAAATCTCAAGTTACTGAAGAAATTGAACAAAAAAACTTCACATCCCAGAGGCAACACTATATGAATTAAAAAGAGTTGTTTTGGAAATTTTAAATAAAGGACCTGGAATTGATCAGATTTAAATGAAATACATCAAAACCCGTACTTTCTGTCAATAATATGAATTCTTTTGCTAATAATTGCCAGCTTTTCATGTATGCTGATGATGCTGTTTTGTTGGCTACACACAAAGTCTTTGATAGCGCTGTATCCCTCATCAAAGAAGATTTAAACTCAATCTATAAATGGTGTCATGATAATGGCTTGTCAATCAATGAAAATGAAATGAGAATAAAGAAAAAGTTTAATCAGGCACCTGCTGACAAGTCCTAGGTATGGACTCAGCAGGACCTAAACGCTTTTGGAATACACATACATAGAATGTTGGGTTTTTTATAGGCAACGAATGAGTGATAATTTTGTTTGTCTATACTACAACGTTTATAGTACTTAATGCAATTTTATGCTGTAAAAAATAAAATCGAGGAAAAAATGGCTATGAAACGAGTATCCAACTCGCTTGAGTTCCAAACCGCTGACATAGCTGCGGGATGATAGGAAAACATTAAAGTCGTACATAAATTTCTCGAAAATGGCTGTTAAAGGGTTATAACTGGAGAGCATTCCTAAAGATAATGTTCCATAGCATACGAAAACGGATAAATTTATCTTTCCTTTGCCTCTTCTCTCAGATTGGCTTCGAAGATTCCACAATTCACACCACTTGTCCTGAAGTTTCAGAAATAACATAGGCTATAATAGATTATAGAAAAATAATCTTCCTTTTGAAAACGAATTAACTGAAGCATGAATAAAACACAGCGTTTACCAATTTCATACTTTACGTTCGTAAATTGGGTAAGAGACTATCGCGGTTAAAACACGATGAAGTCATGATTAATAGCAAGTTTCATCTGCGAGGGGAATTTGTAAATGGACAGCATACACCTACAGCGATATATATATATATAATACGGTTGATAATATTAGATAATACTAAGCTCTAAGAGTACAATACTTATTAAGAGCAGCAAAAAGAAATAAAAATTGTTGTTATGAATGGCAAGGACGACCACTAGAAACATGACCTCAGCAATAAATCTTACATTTCGTGTATTATACTACTCAGCAAAATATTTTTTGATCTGGAATTAACATGGCAAGAATGTGAGTGATGCAAAATTGAACAAGCTATCTATAAAAATGGAATGTCATATCTTTAAGAACCTCATTAATTTAAGTGATATATGGACGAATTACCTATAAACCGACAGTTAAATTCGAGAATGTCGTGCGTTTCTATAAAGATGACGTAATCGAGCTCCAATTGTACAGAGAGGGTATAAACCTTATTTTCAATTACGAAACTAACAATAGTCATTTAATGTCCATAGAGGTACATTTTTCAGCAGAGACTATTGTGCCAATCCCCTTTCAAGGGAGCTTAGACTGGAGCGGAGTGTCGCAAGATAAATAATTTCATAAAGTCACTTCTCGTACAACCTTGGGTTAAGAGCACTCTTTCTTGTGCAAAGTTTAAGTTACCTTCCTTAATTTATAAATAATTTCCTTTTGGTATATATTCACGGGACAGAACTGAAATAAAGGATTTCCGAGTTAGTTTACGTCACAGTCTATTTAGGCAGCGAAATATTAATGTTAGGAACATCACTATAAGAAGGTGTCTCGCAGAATCTAATACCGTTAAGTATTAGTTAGAAATTCTGCGCGAATGACGTCACAAATGTGTGCTTCGCTTCGTCCAACTGGTTTCCGCTAATAAATTTCAATTTCGATACGTCCTCGTTCGGCCGAAGATAATCTTAACCATTAGATAAGCTCCACGTTGGTCAAAGGTTAGCCATAATTCCTCATTAGAAGCTCAAAGGAGTCGCTATTTTTGTGCTGAGCGGGACCTCCTTGCTGAATGTCACGATTTGCGAAGATAGGGATCTTAATGGCTAGAGAACACGACCTAATGAGGACTTGCACATGAATTAATACTTGATTTTAATCTTTATGTGGGATCTAGAGTCAATTATTTGTATGAAATAGAGAGTTTATCGATACTTGAAATTGCATAGCAATTTGAAAATCAAAAATTAACGATGGTTAGTTGTTGTATGCAATATTATTTGGAAGCATTAGATGTCCTCGTCATTTCCACTTCAAAAAGTACTTGAGTAAGATATATTCGAAGTAAGTAACCAGAAACGATGCTACAGCGTTTCCTCGGCATACTCAAACTCAATATTTACAAATTCATGAATTTACTGGTATAATATTGCAAAGCATAAAACAAATTTATATAACTGCAGTGTAAATCTCCTAAAATACGATTAATGGAAATTTGTCGATAGGATTATTGTGGGAAAGTATTGCTCGAAGCAATTTCTAAGTAATCCTTTAACCGGCCGAGTGGGTAGCAAGGCATCTAAGCTGACATAGCTCCTACCCACGAACTTATAAAGTATAGGACTGGAAACTGCTGAAATTTTTTGGCTCCCTTAATGTCCGCATCCGCGAGATGGCAGCCGCGAGATGGCAGCACTAAAGCTCGCTCTTTAAAACCATACTCTCATATGGAGTAAATGGAAAACACAGCACGATTATGATACTTTTTCCCTGTTTTTCTTTGTGGGAGTAGTATATACGAAGGATAGAATTCAGAGTTAGTGATTTATCCATTAATAAGTACTTAAAACAATTTAATAAAATGGGCAAATTAGTAAATCCGAAGAATAAGTGCAGGTTGCCTTCAGGGCACACCACAAGTAACTTGTGAAAACATTACTCGTAGATCAGCGAAGTGTTCTGCTTGGATACACGGAAAATAATTGATCCTTAATAAATTACCTACGTTACATCTACTTTCAACTAGGCCTTTTAAAACTAGAATCGCAGGATGCACATGGGTGGTTTGAAAAGTTTCCGACATTTCAACATTACTTGACATGGTTTCTGAAAATTTTCTGAAGATGTCTGAAGAATCTGGGGTTGGAAACTTTTCAGACCACCCTCGTTTTTAAATTTCCTGAAAAAATAGAAGTTCTCAGAAATAGTCTCCAGGAAATGAGGAAACAGTCAAATATTGTTGAAACATGCATAAATCCAAGAGTATCAATTTTTAATGACTGGCGTGGACTCCATTTTATCTTGGGGTGCCTGAAATGTGGAGTTAGGTTATACAATATACAAACATAAAGGATAGAGTGGTATAAAACATTTATTGACCAAACATTAAGTTTTAGACAGTTTCGTAAATTTCCTTTTCGCAAATTTCCTTGAGACTATTTCTGGGAACTTCGATTTTTTTCAGGAAATGTATATACGAGGGTGGTCTGAAAAGTTTCCAACCCCAGATTCTTCTGACATCTTAAGAACATTTTCAAAAACCATGTCAAGAAATGTTGAAATGTCGGAAACTTTTCAGACCACAAAGAAAAACAGGGAAAAAGTATCATAAAGGTGCTGTTTTTTCTATTTACTCCATATGAGAGTATGGTTTCAAAGGGCGAGCTTCAGTGCTGCCATCTGGTGGCTGCGGACATTAGGGGCGTCAGCCGATTGTACAGCCAGCATATGGGGCTTCAGGGGCGTGCTCCTACCACAAGATTCCGGGTTCGTATCCCGGCTGATCGGATTTTTTCGATCGGGGAATGATTGCGTGTGTGCGTTGTTAATGTTACCTCGGTGAAGTACCTCCTGATATTCGTTTCTTTTTTCACCACCTTCTCTGTGGGTGTTTTTCCGCAACGTGGGTTTTTTCTTTGTCAACCTTCAGTTGCAAAGATTTTTTCCTACTCACTACTCTTTGTGCTTGTTTGTATAAAGTTGTTAACTTTAAATTAAAGATGGGTCGATTCCACTTTCTTCGATTCCGAGCCCGAAACCGATTACTGAGTTATTGATTCCGAATTCTCGATTCTGCAATTAAAATTATGGAGAATTTTTGATTTGCATTAAACTACAAAATATTGGGCAAAGAATTCGTAATAGTGATAGTAGTATGTAGTTACGTACATGACCATGAATATCCATTAAAACTGACTTTTTTAGAAATTCTAAACAAATAAGCAGAATTTTAATTAAAATTAAACTTCTAAAAAACCTAGCAAAAAATAATGGAAGAGATATGCACATAAAAATGACACATTTCACAGTGAAATCCACCGACACATTTCGAATAGTCAATTTTTCCAGTTTTTATTTAAAAACAAAATCATTTTGACCCTCTCTGGATCCAACCTATTTCTTTTTGCATCCATAGTATACAAAGATAATTTAGAAAAAATTGTTACAGTCTTAGGAATTGGCTGTTTAGATAATATTTTCTTATTCCATCTATGCCCACTTCTGTATTGATGCACTCTCATCGATGTACATACTTCTTCAGTTCATCTTCACTTTAAGTTCTTGGGGTGTTTTCTTTTTCAGATGTGACAAATATTATATATTATGACGAAATTCCTGAACTGGTGGATACAGTGGGCGCAGTACATTGTACGCTGTACAGTACAGTACGCTGTGTCCTACATTTGGATCTTCACTGATAACAGAGAAAATGAGTTCTTCGCTTGAAGCTGGGATCTAAGAATGTAGCTAAGGCTAAAGTAGAATCATCCTGGATTCCATAAAATTTTTAACGATAATAACATATCATTTTTCATCCCTTGAAGTCCTGAAACCTTGGGTGATGGTGCTGAATGTGATAAGTGTCAAATAATTCTAGCCAATGAGTTGATGCGAGCAGATAGCGCTTTAGTGTCATGGACTTAAATCCGAAACTGTAGCATAAGTGTCGGCTAAAATTTCCATCTGCGAATATTTCTTACCGTCAATTCTGCTAAGAATATTTTTTATCAATGCATACAATTTTTTTCAATACATTCTATAATATCGATGAATACATATATAATATATAATTATAATTGCTATAATCACGCTTAAAATTAAAATAGGGACGCATTTCCGTGTAATGTAAAATTTTCTCAATGCTACAAGCATTTTGTGTATTAGATTCATCAAATTCTTATCTAAAATCCAAACTGTCTTCACATGAGTTTTTAATATGATATTCAAGAATTTAACAGGAAAGTGGCTGATTGTTAGACTTTAACTCACCAAAAAGACAGTAAAACTGGATTTGAGGATTCCATGTCCCAGGAACAATTGGAAGTTGTGAATAAATATAACGACTTTGTAGGAATACAACTAATTTAATCCCAAAGCAAATTTAGTAGCAGTACCGAATAAATTCTTAAATCAGGACAGTGTTGAATGGCTTAATATATAAAAAGTAATGCTTCAACTGCATGTGAAGTATTCAGCCAGAAAGCCTTTTAGTAGCTCACCCTTCAAAGAAAAGCATTCAAGAGCTAAGAGAAGCGAATGAAGCTTACTAGGAAAAACAGGGAGCGAGGTAGTTTGCCCTTGTTTTCCTCACCAAGTTGCAGTACTTTCAGCGGAACAAGTCTGCGTAAGTAAAGCACTATAACGAAAAGAGTAACACTTTTCGTGTCATTCCACATGGAGAGTCAATGATCAGAGCCAATCATACCTTATTTAGTTCTTAAGTAATCACAGCCATGAATGAGACCATGTCAAAAGTAGACGAAATATACATTTTTCTCTACCATACACCACAACATTTCCTGGTACAGTATTAGATATTTTGACGGAATTCGTACTCCTACATATATTTGCGTAAAGAAAAGAGATAGAGGTTGGAGAATGTGATGTTATTGGTCACATCTGAAGGCGCCACCTCAATTACCATGAAGTCAAGATCGAGCTTCTTCAATATATTATCTAGAAGCGAGTCATGATGGAATAAGGAAATCGTTAAGACAAACAAGAACTTTTCAACTCATTTCGGAAGTCCTGCCTCAGGGTAATTCTTCGATAAGCTCAACATAATATTTGAATTGTGGTCAAAGAAAGGCACGAGATATTAAGTACAGAGTTGATTGAATAAGTAGCAGTGAGATCATAAACCTACATTCTCTAATCCTTACCATTTTTAGTTCTCTATTGAAGGTTTCGGTGTTAGGAATATCCACACGAACCTAGGACGAGAAGGAATAAGTTGAGGTAGCTTCGGCCGTGCTTTACCAGCAAAGAATAACTAATGATCTGTACGCACTTGGATTAATATTAGCAATTTAGTCACGTCTCATTTAAGAAACAATGACTCTTCAACAGTAACGCATCAAAAACTTCATCACGTTCACAGGCATAAATAGGTCGTGAATTTCTGTTCTACAAACTACTATAATACATTAAAATTTATGCCACGAAGGATGATCGAAGAAAAAATGAACTAACTTTCTGTGCATTCAAACAAATACCACACTTATTCACAAAATCAAGCATATTATCAAACATGATAAAATGGCACTATTGTATCAAACATTTAGAAATCAAACAACATAATAACAACCCTAAATCTCAAAGAATACTATCTCACAAGTTTTCGCAAGGGTCTGTTGCAATTAGATATTACATTGATAATTATAGATTTGCGGCTGTGATGAAATAAAACAAAGCAGTCGAATTAAATCATTTTCATATAAAAAGAATAAAATGTACACATTCATCAGCCAACGCTTGCAATGTTTTTCAGATTTTCTTTCTTTTCACTTTTAGAGAATTTGGGTAAAAAATGTTCTGCAAAGCGAGCGCCTTAAAATTAACTTTTAAACTGAAACTCTCAATGGAAAAGGTGAACTAAAACAGCCAGAGCGTAATTAACAATTTACATACTGATATACTGATTGTAACATCCAATGACAATTACTCTTCTTTATACAAAAATCTACGAAAATACAGATCAAAGGTAATGAACCAGCTTGAAGGCTTCCTGCTCCACTTTCAGAACTAGGACTGGAATTACCGATCATCAGATACAAGTCGATCGTAAAAGGAGCAAAAACGTGAGAGTTAATGGGAGCAAGAGAAGGAAAGAGGAATTAGCATAAAGAAACGAGAAGAAAGAGATGACCCCCTGGTGCACCGGAAGCTCGGTCTCATGCACGAATGCAGCTGCACGCATTTAAGACGCAATAAAGAGTTAAAAGGGGATAAGATTAGCTGCAGGTTTTCATTGACATCTTTGTTGCTTCAATAGTTGTCCGAATGGAGATCAAGAGTCCCCCGTCCAAAAGAATGAAAACGGAATCGCAAGCCGTTTTTCGTTTTCCCAATGCAATTTGAGAGAAAATGAAAAAAAGGAGTCCTAATTAAAGAAAATAAAAAGCGCAAATTTTCTACAATAGAAAGTCATTCCTTCTTGCGGTGATATACCTTTAAAAGGCCAACCAGAATGAGTGAACTGCAAATATTGGAAGATGGAGAGTAGAAAAAACACAATAAATTAAAATGATGAAGATTTATTTTTAATTTGCAGGTTCAGGCGTAGCTCAGAAAACTCAAACGATAAACGGAATGAAAACGTGTCGTCTATTAATTCTACTGGAACTTCTGGAAACATTGATGAATCGTACCTACTCTAATAATAACTATTTTTTCATCCGCTAAATTTACGGAAAAATATTTGTAGAAGGCATAGTGTTTAAACATAAGATTGTAGATACATAATTATATAAAAAATAATTAACAGAGGTAAAAAAATTTCTGAATGTTAACAAAGCAAGCATAGTTTTAAGGAAATGTTACTGATTATAATATTTAATTCAATGAATTAAACGTAAGCAAATAGTAAACCTGGGTTGTATATAAATTACAGGATATTAGATAATATAACCTACATATTCTGAGAGTACATACAAGGTTATGTGATATTAGAACAGTGAATATCTTCAAGAATTATTCTTTATAAAAACTAAGTAGAAAATCACTGAATTTCTACAATATATGATACGCATATTATATAATGTATACATTACTTTCTTGTGTTCGAAAATTTTCAATTCAGAACAATTTTAAAAATTTGTCTCATGAACGTCATTTTTAGTATAAAAATTACGGAACGGCAGAATAGAAAACACTAATATATCCTCCGCTTTGATTGAATTGATTATGATCCCGAGTTACATATTAACCACAAATGAAATGGTATGGTGTTTAGGCTAAAGGCTAATCAATTAATCAACATGCAATCATTTTTCCAAACTTTGGTCATTATGATTTGTTTTGAGAATAACTATTTAAAAAACTTATATGTAGTTATCAACAAATACCATAAAAACCATTAAAGGAATTAACAAGCGATTAATTACGCAGGATATGAAAATTTTAAACATTCGCAAGCAATATCTCTATATGCGGGTGATATTGTACAAGTTAATCTGTTAATCTCTGATTAACATGAAAAATCGACGTTTTATTCTATACTATTCTGGTTAAGAGAAACTGTTTAGAACGAATTACGTTCTTTATACGAAGTACTGTAACATTTCCTATAAAAGGAATTTATGTTAACCAGTGAACAGGAAACATAAAATAAAGAGTATTTTAAAGAGTTTCGAATTGATGACCAATATTTAATAACGGACTATAATATGGTATAAAGACTGCATTCGATTAATTAAATAAAGCAAAATATTCACATATTTCGAAATAATGCAACAAGTTTCCCTTCAACGCCGGTGTATATTATCTTAGCGCTATCACGGGATGGTTCGTAAGACTATTTCAGAAAGTCAGTGTAAGAAATGAAAGCACCGCATAGAGCGAACATAGCGAATGCATGACGGTTAATAAGTCGAGAAACATGCGCGAGTTTCACTAATGGGCTCTTGCGACAGCTACGTGGAAAGTGAAAGATATATGCAGGCAATCCGAGACATGTTCCAGCACCGTCACATTGGAGCGAAAAATATGATTTATTGCATGGCGTGGAAGAATGGATTTTGATGCTATATAATTATAATTTGTTTAAATAAAAATGAGCAGAATTATTCACAGAAGGGAAAGCGTGCTTATACTACAGTTTAATAAATTCCGATAGAACTCACGGTGACAACATAACTGCAACATATAGTGTAATTCGTTTGCTACGATAATCCGCACGCTTTAACGATAAAACATTTCTAGCAAGAGCTCGGAATTTTTATAATCCTTGCAAATGGGAAATTCCTTTAAATTTTCAGGGATCACAATAAGCCCAAGGAAAGATTAACAAAGGCTAATAAATAATTGAACTGATTTTATTCCAATTAATACATGGAGTTACACAAATGAAGCCTTGTGAAAGAACTAATGTATATTACGATACGAAAATTGATTCAGAAACGTACATTAGTCAGTTAAAACAATATACCAATTTCAATAAATACATTAAGTTTTCAAGTTCACAAAATCAGAATATTATAAGAATTTATAAAGTAAAAAAAAATATAGGGGAACCGTCATGGTTTTATAAGCGATCGAAAATTGTAAAAAAATAAAGAGGATCGCAATTAATTGGAGTGAATGAAAAGAAATAATAAAATAATTAAAAGGGAAGGTATCAATCGATTAAACAATAAAGGGAGAATTTGTTGATCTTTTGAATGAATTTTTAACATTGAAATTGATAACTAAGTCCTAAATGTCTACATCTATTAGCTAATTTGTCCGATTATTTATAGATATAAATCATATTCACTGCTGTCAAGTGGTGATATAATTCAATTTTCCACACAAATGTTTTTCAGGCAGTAAGCAAAAAAATGAAGCTGAGGATCTGATCTGCGGCAAGGGCATCATTTCAGACGTTCTCTCCCCAAAACTAACTCATCATAATGCATCTAGCTATTGGTAGAGCTTCGGTATCCAAGGATTCCAATTTATAAACATGGAAACTACGATAATCTGCACGAGTAACCACTGTAAGACATTGGTGATGCATCGCCAAGTTCCTAAGCCAAGACTTTCAACACGGGAATGCAAGTTACGTAAAATATTACGGGTAAAAATCTCTAATCAAGAACCTCCCCGAAATAACGGTCAAAACGCTGCAGATAAGCTATGAGAAACGACTAAGCTCCTTCCTGTAGCGGCCCTTAAAAGGAGAACGGAGTCGCAGCTATGCATAATTCAGCCACCCGCAACAACTTCCACTTTAGCGAGCGAAGCGGCAAAAATCCTTTAAATATTACCTCCCGCGAGTTGCTGCTGAGGGGCTCCGCCTATAATTGACGTGTATGAACGCATTTCTCTCAGCCAATAGAACAGGTGCATTTCCTTACAAGCACAACCGCTGCTTTGGGAAGTTCTATTGCGGGTTTTACGCTTAAATCAAGTGAGCATGGTGGGGAGTATGTAATCTGCATATACATGGTGCCTCCTTTAATTTATGCTTTCTTGAATCCTGCTTAAATTTCTCTCTTATATCCTGCATCGGTGCACTTATTTTTATATTATTTGATATATTTCACTTCCTTATTTGCTAACATAAGTTACGCGCCCATACCTAAGCACTGAAAGAATTTTCTTCCATTAATTAGTTATTCATTCACTTTTCTGTCTGCTGCGTTAAGACGGCTGATACTATTTCACGTCATACCATTTCTTTGACATGTTTTTTCTTCAGTTAAATTATTTCTCCGAGTTCAAAATTTACTCTACTGCAAAAAGATTTCTTAAGTTTTTTATCCCTGCAGAATTCCTGCAGTGTATTTTTTTCAAAAGTTTATAATATATTTTTTTAGTTCAAACAGTAGCATTTCCCTTAAGACGAATTATTTAATTTTATCCCGATTCTATTATATAATAATCAACTCAAACAAACGTCCGTATGAATCATGCAATTAATTTCTTTTTCACTTTAATAATATTTTCTGACTGAACTGAATTTGAAATCTTATTTTAATCAATTTTCTGAGCGCGCAAGAGTACTTTCTTTTTCAAATATTCTTTTCGATATTAATATTAGTGTGTATGCTTATGTGACACTTTTATTTCGGTTTTAAACTGTGTCAACACACGAAATTCTTTAAATAATATTTCATTTGATTCAGATATTTATCGGAATATTTCCTTAATTGATTCATCAGAATTTGTTGTAGTGTATTTGAATTTAAACTTTACCTATCATGCACCTTCATGAGTTATTTTCCGTAAATAAAATTTTTTAATCAAGACAGTGAATTCTTTCTAGTGCTCCTTTTATAACCATCCATACTTATTTTAAGTTTAAAATAATATTGAGTTCAAGGGAATAGGAGATAGAGGTATATTTGGTAATCTATTTCAATTTCACTGGAGATAGAATCTAACTATACCTTGCATTTCCTTGATCTAACCCTGTGCCTTAGAAACCAAAAGATTGAATTCAGTATTTAACGTAAACCCACAAATGACATCATCCCTCCCGTTTCTAATCACCATCATTCCCACAAACTTGCTTTTTCCCATAGCCTCATCAATACATCACTGCATATTCCTTTATCCTTCAGTAACTATTCCTATGAACTCAATACCATTATTTAAATAGCCAACGGTTATCCTGCAAGTCTCATCGACAAATTATTTAAATATTCTAAGCGGCATTTTTGGTATGTATGTATTTGTTTGTATTGTATTTTTGTACTCAATTATATTGTTTACTCTCATTTTTCTGGTTAATCGTTTAGTCTACTAAATTATTTATAGTATATACTCGTGTTTAAGCAGAGTTTTCAGCCCATTTTTTATTCTGAATAATTTTTCCTTTCTGCATATACTCAAGTGAGGGTTCTTTTATCTCTTCTCCGAATCAAAAGGTCTGTTGTAGCCGGAAATTGGCTTGCTGATTCTTCTCTTGCTCAATAAACAATTCTTTGTCAATTTTCTCCTGATAACTTACTTATTCCACAATCACAGTAATTTTATTAGTATCTACGTTCGTTTTGAAAGTAACCAGTAGCTGCTACATTTCCCATCCTAGGCTTATAATCGAATCAAATAGTTTTCCCAGTTTTTTCGTGATATAATTAGGTTCTTCGGCTTGTACTTGAGTATATGCAGAGATATTTAAGTGACGTGTTGAATT
Source organism: Sympetrum striolatum (assembly GCA_947579665.1). NCBI lineage: Eukaryota > Metazoa > Arthropoda > Insecta > Odonata > Libellulidae > Sympetrum > Sympetrum striolatum. The sequence goes on from OX388346.1 coordinate 6,404,242, forward strand.
TAAGACTCGAATGTTAAGTCTTAATTCCTTCCAGAATGAATTCATACGTAGGCATGAATGAGCAAACGAACTAAATTAAGTGATTTTTCTGATATCATCTTCAATGTTGGACTGGGACCAGCAGGGTTTCCTAATTTCCTGTTTTGTGTAAACTCGAGTGCTTTTGGAAGTGGAAAAATTCGGAAATCTGATGAGAATTCCATCTTCGCTTCAAAAATAACATCGCAGACTTATCGCTTCGTTTCCGCTCCGGAATCTTCCGTTCGAAGGTCTTTGGGATAGGTCAGTGCGGCGTAACCTTTTAAAGGAATTTCGCCGTCAGTGGGCCATGCTTTCCTCGCCCTTCGTGTGCGCACGACGCTCTTCAATGGCGGAAAATTCATTCTGATGTATAATTTACATTAAACAATGTTTCAATGACAAATGGCTAAGCTAAACCATACCAGAAAGTAAATATAAAACAAAAATCTAAGAAAAGACAAAAAAATTGAAAGATCGTAACTTACTGAAGAAAACATAGCTGTCGTTAATTATTAAACAACGTATTATATTAGGAATCTAATACAATAACATGAATTTTAGTAGACATTAATTGCCCTTTAGGTCTATCTGGTAGTTTAAGCTAAAAATCTTAACTATTTTCTTTCGAAATAATTACTCCACAAATAAACCTAAATTGCTATAACTATATAAATTTGCTTTTGATCGTGCTAATAAAATGAATCTGAAAGGCGGCTGTATTTTAGCATAGAATTTAATTTTGATAGTTTAAATACTCTATTTTATTTGCCTATTATTTTTGTTATACGAAACCAAAAGTTCACCATTTTGAGTTCAACATAGCAACCATGTATACCATATTTTGAAGACATGACAGCACTTTAAAATCACTTCCCTTTTTATTAAAAAACAGATTATTACAACTTAAACAAAACTATAAGGAAAATGCCAACCTATTTCCAATCTAAAACGAGGTTAATATATAGTAAGTTATAAGTGGTTATATCGCCTTCGTAATTTACCAGTTGCTTTATTTATCAAATACTTCTTTGCTCCATACTCAATAATTTATTCATAATTGATCTCATTATCCTGTTTTAATCAATTGAATAATGAAATGTATTAAAATAGAAAAGTCACTGTACGAACGGTTGGTTAGGGTGAGAATAATAGAGCCCATCGTACGGCATTCCAAAAGGATATACGGCCAAGGGGAATTAATAATTATAGGCGATATATTATATCGACTTAGTGAGATAATAATAAGCAACTCAAATGATCCTACATGCGAGACGAAAAGGGAAATTGAAAAATTGAGGTATAAAAGATCCCAAATACATGAAATTTGCATCCGTAAATTAAAGGAGCATTATCAAAAGCCTCGTACCACTATATTCATCCTGCTATCAAAGTTTTCTTTGGTTAGATTCTGATTAGCAATAATATACGTTGGAGAGCACATTTTCACGATACATCATGATATTTTTTAACACTTAATTGCGTAATTAGTCAATAGATAGTTATGTATTGGTTAGTGCGAAATGAAGGTTACTTTATTTAATCGTTCTAACTTGTTCACAGAGTAGATTAACCATTCGCGTGATGAGCTGAAAAATCACGCTTTAATAGATTTCTTAATTTAACCAACATTTTGGGATCGGTAATATTTATTGGTAAATATAAAGGCACCTTTCGTACTCCTCGTAGTAATGTAGGCTGAAAATGAAATGCATTCTTATGTGGAAAGAATCCGCCTGGAGGGATTCTATTCGCCTAGTCCTCGTCTATTAGGAGAGGAAACTCCGCTCGCCTGTGTAGGCGTGGTAGTTATTTGTGCGTTTGCTCTTTGCAAAGCCACAGTTTGGGGCCCGTCGAGGGACGACCATATTAGGAGGCGATAAATCGTTCTCGATGACGCAAAGAATTTCTTCGATTGGAATTTTTTGGTCGAACAGAAAAAATGGATTCGTCGGAGTCCATACGGACGTATGAAGTGTTCCGTTCACTTTCCTCGCATAATCGATTGACGGATCAAAACGCGTGCGGCAGTCGGTGCTGTAATGAGCCTTAACGAAAGCGAAGGCTAACACGCTATTTCTTACGCTTCCACTTCCACAATCTAACCAACGACAGTATCTCCAACTTCTCAGGATGAAAAAGCATTGATTATGAGTAACAAGCACAAACATTTCTATTGGGGATTACTTTACAATAAATGCAATTTTCAAGAAATAGGTTAAATACAACGTGAAATGGCATTTACGTGCTTTACAAAATATTTCAGAAATTTTTATGACTAAAAATTTAAATTTGATAAAATAATAACCATTCTTTTGCATACGCTGAAGCAATTGTTTTATACCATAGCAACGCTTTCATGCATTTCATTTAGCTATATCACGGTTATTAAATTGGTTTACTTGCAAAGAATATTTCTTTTTTAAAATGTCTACATCACGATGCAATGACTTGAAATAATTGATGGACAAAAGAATTTGATACATTGATATCTCGAATATCAACTTTTTAAAGTTACACTTCTCTCAATATTAGCTTTAAAAGACAGTTAATATTAAGCTCGTTTCATCTTCAAGATGAATCAGTCACCTACTCCATCACTTACCTGCAAACCTTGACTGTATACTTTAATTGGATTCAGTAACATTTGCCGAGGTAAATTTCTATAATGGCTCCGATACAACAAAGTTGGTAACGCGTTCACTGTTAGTGAAAGAGGCATCAATTACCGGTGAAGGCCGAGCATTCCCCTTCCCATCAATTAAATTTTAAAATACCGATGAAAAGTTGTATTGGCTTTAAAAGTGAGCGAAATAGACATTGTCTACTTTTGAGTTACTGTTGTTTAAATTCAGTAAAAGAAGTAAGAGAACGAGACTGATTTTCTACATCGCTAATAATTTCATTTCTTTTTCCGCCTTAATTTTCTTGCTGCAATGATTTTTGTGCTTTCGAATCTACTTAAAGTTGGTTGTGATTGAGTAGCTAAGATTGAGTTCTACTTAAGAAAATGAGTGAGACATTAGCTTCGATAAGATACCCCCGAGTAAGATCAACGAAGAGTTGAAAATTTAACATATATTGCTAAAGTGTCGAAAGAAGTCATAGAAATAGGGAAACACGTAGTTCACGTGCTCTCTAATCATGTAGCATCTGCTTCGTTAGTAGTATATTTATGCCTAAGTTCTCTAAAGTACTTCAAAAGGAAAATAACGTTGACTTCATATGGGTTACATCAAACAATTGGTTGATTAGTATATCAGGTTGTAAATCTTTAAAAATATTTCAAGTGCCTCTAAAACGAAATAAATACTTCCGCAATTGGAACCATTTGAGTATTTTTACAGCTGATTTAATTCAACCTCGTGTATGCACACAACACTCTATCGACAACTAATACTAATTAATCGTATAGCACGTTTAAGATGGTTGAATAACTCATTGATGAAGGGATTTTAAGTTAATGAGCTCGAGCTATGCATAACGTCTTTGCACAAAGGATATTTATTATGTATTGCAAAAATATGAAAAATTAAATATATTGAATAAATTTAGATAATTATAGAAATATTCATACCTGGGTAAATGATGTTTGGGTAAAAGTTTTATAAAAACTTAAAATTAAACCGTGTAAACGCTGTTGAAGATATTTACGCGCTACATTGTCTTAGACGCGGCTCTTATTGTTAAGGGAGACTTACTGTATATGAGTGTATCAGAGATGACCAGAGGCCTTGTTTGGGAATCTGTTAAGTTCAGAACTGAGCATAGGCACAAACTATAAGAGAGATATTTGAGCCGTATGACGAAAGAGGCCACATAGTGATTCTCGGTTTCAACGAACGCGATTTTCGAAGCCAAATGTCAAAGAGATTTCTCGAGACTATAGCGGAAACAGATAGCCATTAATGGTCCCTTTTACTGGTTATTATAAGCTGCACCAATCTAACTAATAATTGGGATTTGTTTACATTCCTTTCCAACACCATTTGGCAGGGAATGTAAATGTAGTGAATTTAAATACCCCGAGAGCAGCAAGTTGTTTCCTCAAAAGCGGTTACAGTTGAACTCTAAGCTTTAATTTTTAAATTTCGTATTATAATAAAACATCACAAATTACGCTGTTTAAATTCATAAAACAGCATTTGCTTTTTTCTATTAGTATTATAAATTCATATTAGTTATTATATAAAGAACTGTCTGGTTCATATTTTGACTTGTATTAAATTAAATGTTTATTTTTAAATTCACAAACGTAGTTGAAGATCGTACTACAGTCGTATCTCGGTTGATCAGTTACACAGTCAACCGCAATAGGCGAATCCCTGCGAATTAGGATACTTTATTTGTAAATTGAAAAATTTCGTTGGTAGAGCATAGAAAACCTGTTTACGATCCAAATACGTTTCTTAAGATTATTAGAGCCTCTGGACGTCAAACAACACCCTAAAGTCACTATTGCACTCCTATTACCCAGTTTAATAGGCTAAATAAGAGAATAAATAAGAGAAAATAAGACATATTCGAATAAAATACAATAACTTTTTGATGAATACACATATTTGAGATAACCACGATGAACTGAAGCCGCAAATGTCAAAGCGCGAGGGATGACCATATAACGAAGGTGTATGAATCCATACAATGCGATACAGTACAAACTTCATCTCACAGTATTCTAAAATTATTACACACTTCGATTCTCTCAACTCTCCGATCTGAAGAGCATGACCGGCTCTCTTACTTTTACGTAACAGTTACTAAATAAGCGGATGCAAGTTAATATTTCAAATAACTTACGTGGACGGGTACCAACTTTTTCCGAAGACATAACCCCGTTATAAACCACACGTCTAATCCATCTTAAAGAATTAACCGGCGTTCGGTTTCATTAAGACGATGCCTTCTCATCAACAACGTTCTATCTAACAAGCCAAAACCCACTCAGGAGGTCGTTTGCACACGAATTGTGGTCGCAAGCCACAGGAAAAAAGGCTACGAACAAACCGTGTCCCTAAGAATAAAAACGCGACCACAACATCGAGATTTGACGTCGGATAAACAAATGAGTGACCAGCGCCGCCGCATTTTTAGCGCGAACGAAAAAAAAACGAAAAACAATACACGAACGCGGGGCGGCAGAGTCTTGCGATCATGGCGGCATGCGTTTGTGAATATGGACGGGTGTTGGATATACCGGAATTGATATTATGTTCCCATTCTGGATTTAGAAGCCATTCTCATTATCTTCGTATCGAACCACCGATGGAAAACTTGGCACCTTGGTTGTGTCAACCGAACTGGTTTCATTTCACACGCCTACCGACTCTCAGTTGTCACACGAGGGCCAACACCTTAGCTCCAAAAACGTACGCACGCAAATCAACCGATACACGCCTCGCAACACCACCAAAAAGGCGTTTCAGCTCCTGTTTTCGTCTCTTGTCCACGTTCAATGGCGAATTCAACATTTACGCTTTGCCTCTCCGAAAAGTAAGTGGGATATGGACACTCCGATCTAAATGTAGCTGCACCTCGATTGAATAGAATCCTTAGAGTGTTTCTGGCATTGGCAATGGAATTTTAAACTAAGGTTTGATTTGCTTGATAAGTTTAGAGAATATACTAGGATAATCCTCCCCGTTTCATAAGCCGATCTGGCACTTATAATCTAGATAATAGATGCTAGGGATAGTCGCTTCCAGAATTCATTTTTTGCGAACGATACTCGATATTAATAGTCTACGATAATAGACTCACGTTGCATACACCCTTTGTCACACTCAGAATTGCGCTTTTTGGGGTAAATACAACTCATCGAAGATCTAATTACGTGGTAGAAAAGAAATGTGTGTGTCGCTGCTCAAATATATTCATCTCATTCTAGTAAAATCGAAAACAAAATTCAAGAAATAAAAATAAATTACAAATTTTGCAATGGATATGGACAATAACAGGAATAAACAGCTTAGTTGCAATTAAAAGCTCCTTCTTTGTGTTACTGTTTACGAGTGTTCAGTGCGTCGTAACGATTACACATTAAAATTTCGCTACCATTGAATGAGTCCACAACGGGCACCGGCGGCTTGCTAGATTTTTAATCACGCATTTTCCATTAAGTTTGGTAAAACTAATGTGTAACACAAAAGTAGTTAATTCATTGAATATTTGGTATCGTTTAAACTTAAATATTAGTTATTTGCGAACTGATTTCCCGGCCAATTTTTTGATTGATTATTTAAATATTGTATTTAGATATCAGTTTACAAGCAATATACATTAAATACTTAATACAAATACTTATTACGTGTAAATATTTCTCCAGAAAGTGGTATGAGGTGACTGGACCGTGTGAATCGCTATCATAGAATGCTTACAACCAAATTGAGTATGTTCCAAAACAACGTTCATAATAATAAACATTGTTTTGTATTGTAGTTTCACGAATTTACGAAAAACTTATGGGAATAAGCACTTGAGGCAGCGGTTGCCTAATTTAAGGGCGCCTTTCCTGAACCTAATGGTAAGAGGTGTTTGAAAATGAATTTATTTTTTCTGAAATTTGTTGATTTGAAACCCAAATTGTGGTGTTTTGTGTTTTTATTATGCTTTCTAAATTTCTCATTTGGGATTCTAAATTTGGAGTTACTTTTTTTCACAGTCTCTCATGTAAGAAGACGAATAATATTAGACACACTTTAGCATAAATATTTAAAGTATTGAAAATATTATTAACTTTAAATTATACAGAATAGTAAATTAAATTTATTTAAAACTATGCTGTTTACACCTTAGGAAAATGCTTTCACAGCTGCAGATCAACAAAACATGATATTTTCATTAAAAACAAATTGACACGATCGATGTTAGGAAAAACAAAACATATTTATTCGCGGAATTAGGCGATATTTTGTGATAATCCATAATGGAAAGAAAGTTTTATGAATTTACTGCAAAATATCAAAGCTGAATTCGCATAAACAAAGATGTCATGAGTGATCAAAAATATGACAAAAATACGTAAATAATACAATTATATATTTTACATTTATTTAAATCAGACCAAAATTACATTTCCCTCTCTAAAAATGATTAATGAAGCGAAAATCTCCAAAATCCGTGCTGCTTATTAAAACTGTCGAAATTAGCGTTATTTGTTGGTTTTATCGCTTATTGCGAAAAACAAACACATCTACTAATGGTCGATAAGAATTTGTGTTACCTCCAACCAATTAAAATATTTGATTAGCTAGTTGAGATTCTTTTCTAAAAATACAAGTTTTTGGTTGTCAAACCCAAATCAAAATGCTATTCATAGGAACCGCTGCTTCGTTGAGGCAGCGGTAACACTCTTCGTTCTGATTTACTCTAAATCTGGAAATGTCACTTCTAAGGCATCGAAAACACACTCTGCGTATATTCGTTAAGAGGCAGAAATAGAACTCATTCACAGCTTGCGATGATATTCAAGCAGATAATTGAAAAGTTCCTCAAAAGGATACTCACCGCAGAATGAGGAGAAAAATATCCGGAGAGTGAAAGAAGTCGCTCACCTGGAAGAGAAAAAAGAAAACGTTAAAGCATATCATTCAAGCAGATTATTTTATTCGAACCTTATAAAGGTAAGAATACCACATCACAAGAAAAGCATCTCGTTGATTGTATTACTAGCACTACGTAGCAGGGTTAGAGATATTATCAATTATATTTCTATTCGTCAATCAAATAGCAACGATATAAAAAATGATCAACAGGCAACGGTTGGTCCATGTGAAAATACACTAGCATAGAGTAGAAGCCCTTTATGAAAGATTTATATCTTTATTACAATCATTATATTAGAGAATAGATAATTTATCAAATCCGATTTTTTTGTGGAAAACATCTATATTTCGCAAACTTGGATATGAATCGCTGAGAGCTAAGGCTAAAAAATATAGCATACGTTATCATTTCATTTGAAAAACACAACATTGAATTCTCAGATAAAAAAACGCATCAACATCGCTAGTATATTATTTATTTGACTTGGCATGGAATACATCCTCAGTACGTTTATGAAATTCTAATTCTAAAGCTCCTATTAATTTGTTCTCTTGATTCGCTTGATCATACAGCATCGTATTCCTACGCAAGTGATAATTCTGTGTACATGTAAATGTGACATAAAAGGAAGGTTCAATTCCTCTACGTTAAATTAAATACTCCGGAGCAATGGAGAAATGCTTCAAAATTATACTTAAGTGTATGAAATATGAACCCTTTTACTTCGCATCCATTTCTACATATTCTATCGGTCGTTGAACGCTGTGGAATGCAGAGGGTAGGAATAGTGGGTGCTTATCAGTCATTAAATACCACAATATTGAATTTCGTCTTTCGAGGAAAAAATCAACGTTAATTAGTGTTGGCAGAAGTGGCAGCGGAGATTTCTTGTCGCGGCGATGCAGGGAAGTATCACGTGACAGCCACGGTAGCCAACGCCTCGGATACAACTAGTATTAAAATAATCTGAAAGGCTGACCTTAATTAGACAATGTGCTACGACGAAGATATTTCCGAGTGCGATTTCATGGAGCACAATCGCGAAAAGATTAAATTGCGACAGTTTTCCAACTAACAGAAACGTATTGGAATGTTTACAATAATTTAATCAGGGACAACAATAAAAAAATGAACTTTTTAACAGTGAAGACGGAAGTTTCGATGGCCACAGAATAAAACACTAATCGTTTAAAATAGAGCTTTATTATTTACATGAAGAAAATTTAATACTTTCGCTAAAATTCAAATGAAAGTCACTAAAACATTACGATCGTCCTGATAATTTATTTTACTCTTAAATCTTCTTTGAATTGATATAATTTTTCTGTGATGAAATGGTGACTTCTGGAGGAGCTTATATGAACTACGTGCATAAAATAATTTGACAACGGCAATTTTAGTCCGTAGAAGTATAATTTATAAATGTGATTGATCCTTCCATTTAACTTTGCAATTGCGACATTTAGTCATACCATTAAAATTCGAGGCATTTTCCGCACACTTACAGGCCAATTTTGTTAAATTAAGTTTTTATTATTCAGTTTTAGCAAGTAACCTTTAAGGGTTTCGTTGTCTGTCCTTTCCTGTGACAGAATGTTTGGCTTCTTCATAAAAAAACGATCATTTTGAAAGATTTTGTGATGGATTATAGCGAAATATCAAAGTTGTACTTTGGCTGCTCTGCATTGCGTTTAATTACAACCATGAAAATGCAAGTAAGAAATCTGCTCCGAATATATTGTTACTCAGGAGCGCAAATTGGCTCTAATGGTTCTAAGTTTCAGAAAAAGAAAAAGCTTAAGACCTGAATTTCAAGACGTGCTGTCCAGGAAACTTAATTGCGTAGGTAAGTAAGGAGGTTAAACATTTCTTTGCCTAAACTTGCAAACGATCCGCTGAATCATTTCCGTTATCTTCTCTCGAAGGAGGTTAATTTCTCAGAAATATCTCATCGTGCGTATATAAATACAGAATCACTCCTTATCGGCCCTCGCATCGGCCAGGAAGTCCTCCGCTTGTCAGATGAAGCGATCACGTATTCGCGCATTTGAAACGCACCGAAAAATATCACCAACTGGAAAGATAAACGCCCACTTGGCTTGTTAGCGAAAGCGTATCAAAATAAACATATCCGAGGGAGAAGTTTAATTCAAAAAGCGACTCGCCGCTGTCCGATCTGCATCACAACCCCATGTCTTTCACGCCGTGTCTTCGATTCGCCTTTTTCTTCCCCTATCGCTCCCGAACCTTATCTCCACTTATCAATCTCTCCCAACACCTCCTTTTCTTTCCCCTCCGCCATCTTGCCTTTCCGAAGCTCACGCTTGTCCTCTTGCTAAGTTATCGCCTCCCGGGAATCTTGACACTTAAACCTGTCCCTCCTCTTTAAAGGGATGCCAAGCGAGAGAAACTGGGTTTCGAAACTGATTTGTTGCCGGACCGAGAAACGGATTTTCGACGGTAAAAGCAGCAAGCTTACCCTTAATTTGCATTGCCACTATCTCGGCTGCAGATCTGCGTGAACAGGGAGCCGAAATTCATCGCACCTGGGAATTTTAATGAAGCGAACCTTCACTTACACACAGATTCTTCTAATGCAACTAATATCTATCTCGATATTTAAAGAAACAGATAAAAAAATCAAAGAAACGATTAATCATCCATACATACCATAATTTTATTGGATATTTCATGGCGAGCTTTGCATATCCATTTCTCGCGGTTTTTCTCTAATTTTATTTATTATTGGGATATTGCTCTGATTATTTAAAAAAAGGCTCTCGAATTAAAATAGAATTGAATCGATACATAAGAGGCTGTATACAATACCGCTTTTGATGAATTACCTCAGAAAGAAGAAACATAAAATGTCTTTTAATTTTAATTGATAATAATATTTAATTCATTTTTTGTTTGATTAACAATATCATTTTGATTTTAATTAAATTAAATGTAATACTGATTTAACACTAAGTGTTTGAAGTATATTCCCTTTTAACTAATGAATCGATTTTAATATTATTTTCAAAATTGAATTTTAATTAAATAATAAAACTTGAAGATCTTTTCATAATAGTTAAAGGGGAAAATTCTTATGAAAACGATGGAATGTCGTGATAAATCACAGCGTTTAAAGATGAAACGACTCAATTTTCCTCGAAGAAGTTCATATAATAAGATTTAATAATAATTTTCTCCAAAGGAACACATTTTAAATTGTTTATTTTAAAGCCTTATTTGTATATTATTACCAATTAAGACTATGCGGTTCAGCGCGCTCAAGCTGAGGCGTAAAAAAGATTTACGATTGAAAATTTAAGAAAAAATGCAGATATACCTCGTCTCAAAGCACTACACATCCCTCTTTAAATAAACGATTGTCAAGGGATATTTTACATCCCCAAAAATCAGTTGCTTTTCCAACCTTACATACCTTCGTATAAATAAGACATACATTTCACATTGAATATATCAGTAGATCTTCATTCAAGTATATGAAAACTTATTGAGAACATTACAAACAGTTGTTGAGAAGAAACAGTATGGTATCGTTAGTTTAAGTTTGAGGAAAAGAGATGTTAATAACTCCAAATCATAAAATTCAAATATGTCTTAAGTTGATACTTAAAAAAATTAAATCTATTGCTATGGTGATTTCCAATGAGGTAAAAAGCAAAACTATAAAATCAAACTTAGGAAAACTATGATGAAATGATTCCATTCTATCTCTACGTCATTCTTAAATAGAAAATAATTCCAGTTAATGCCTACAATAAAACCTATCTTAGATACTTTGGAACAATTGTGTATAAAAACCTCCCTTGGCAGCTTTAAACTTCAATGTTTTTTTATCGGCTTAACGCTCTTCGTGTATTCTTATCTTCATCTTCATGGCTTCTCCAGCGACACCCAAAATTCGAAGAAAAAATTAACATGGCGCAATTCGCGCTTCTTTTTTCGGACTTTTTCCCTTCAGATTAACATCTATTTCGTCCGTTTCTTCTATTTTTATCTTGTCATTCCGTTTCGCCAACATCCGCTTACCATTTGCTCAACGCTTTCTCTTTTGTACATTGAATAAACACAACACATACTCTTTGCATATCTACGTCAACTACACCAACCCTAAGAAATTTAGTTTTTTACGCTCGTTTGCTGAACGTATTTTCTTACCGATAATTCCGATAGTAATTATTATTGATATAATCAATATTTTAAGATAATGCTCCTTCGAATACTTCTGAATCTGTACACTAACTTTCTGTATTCCTATGAAATTCGCTTTCAAGTACTTGAACGGCTAACAACGTTGTATAAGTTTTTGATTTCAAATCTCAGTTATTGCGTGCGTTAGCGCTAACAACCTCGTAATAGTAATCAGATAATTTGAAATATTACTCTCATTTTACTAATCTTTATCTTTAATTCAGTGGTAGAAGTGGTAGTTCCTGTTAATATAATTATCATTCTAATATATTATTCACACTATCGTATTGAACGATTCCGCTATGTCACAGCTTAAGTTTTCTCATTTCGATTTTAATTCACGGTTTCAGAAGTCTTTCAAAAATCACTTAAAATACTTTTAAAGTGTATATTTTACAAATCTTACGTAAAGATTATTTTTCTAGGCAAGGATGATCTTCTCTTTATAAACACATTTTCAAAGTAATACATGCTTAAATAATGCAGTTCTATTTTATACTCACAATCATATATGCTAAATTATTTATAAATAGTTGACTATAAAAAAGCGCGTCATCATTCTGCAGCTGCCTTTTACTTACACAGAAAGTTAACCAGCAATGAAAAAACACTTGAGATGTATAACTAAACTAAATATGTTGCTATAAAATATTTCGGATCGATGGAAATTAATTGCGTGAAATAAGTGTTAAGGTTTCAAAACTCAATTGTTCAAATTCGATATTTTATAGGACCAGAGGGCAGCTTTCAGTGAAGCCAACAACCAAAACGTTCATATATTCACGTAATTAAGTTTCTTAACAAATGTTTCTCCTTCTAGACTCGAGTGATTTCTGCTCGTAACACATCTTCATAACGATCCTTTCTTCAACTCTCCGGCGGCTGAGACGAGGACCGACGGCAAAGACGGTCATTTGAGATTTTAAACCTCTAAATCAGAATTCTGCGCAGCTTCTTTATTGGAGCAAATGTAGGATCCACAAGTCTGAAATAAAAGTCACTTTAAATAAAGTAAATAAGAGAGGAGAAACAAATTCAGAATGCTACTATGGCAATTTTCTCCGCCAATTGCAATACTTCTATTTATTACTTATGTTGAATTAACTATCTTTTCTCATCTCTGGTGCGTCTGAAATATTTCTAGACGCCAACTCAAATCTAGAGAAGCCTAAAATTTGAAATTGTTTGAATTTCAGTGCCACGGCCTTAGTCCTTCTCTCTTTAGGTTTAGTTCTCCGAATTCCCGAGCAAGTCGCTTCCAATTCCACCTGTTGATTCTCCACGTTCTAACTTCGCATTTCAATGCAATGCATATTCCTTATGTATTCCCAATTCCCATCGCTCGTATTCCATAGTACTACTGCGTCCTCCCGCGTTGTGCCCTTCCTCCGTTCCATCCGAAAAATGTTATCTTCACCGCATTTATAAACCGCTCCCTTTAGTCTATATTCGCTGCATCCATTCATTTCTCGGGGCAAAGAAAGAGAATGAAAATGTAACCAAGTCGGTCCATTATGGAAGTTGTTCTTGTTGTTAGGACCCTCGGTAAGACTTGATGAATAAAGGAATGGAATTATTTTGTCCGAGGATGGCACGTCGAAGAGTGCATTTATTATTGGCAAGGAATATGCAGAAATGGCGATGCTAGGATCTAAGCTATGGCGATGAGATTTCCGGAAAGGGAGAAGGTACAAAAGCGTATGGAATACGTGGTAAATGATGCCTGGGACTGGTTGATGATCTTAACGGTGATATTTAGTGGATGCAGTAGAAGAGTCGATTGTCCAGTGGACTAAGACTAATCCAAGGCTCTTATGGCAATGGAAAGCCGATTAAGCTGACGTCATAATTTGGCAATGGATTGTATCTTCTTTCGCTTGGGTATATCCTCTCAATCCTATTCCTATTGTTAATATTATTCGCATATGGATTAAGGCCTTCCGTGATGAGCGATTTGGCCACGTATTCACTGGAAAATCTGAGACTCTTCTGCATTTTGGAATTTATCTTCCAATCCTGTCAGACCTTGTTCAGGTCTTTACAGTCCCTTTAAATTCTAATTACGCCCACAGAAAATATTACAACTCCCAAAAATACTCATGACTTACTTCAAATTATTATTTGGACTCCCGTTGATTTTAAGAAAATTACATTATAAAAATCAATAGATAACATGGAGAAATTTTTCCAAAGACGAAAGCAAATATGTATCCATCATTTAAAAAATATTTGTATGACATAAATTTAGCTTCCTCAAATTCCTGAGTTATAATGCAAATATTATCTCTGTGAAGGGGAGAAAGTGAAACCGTTTCGGTAAAAGACATAAGTCGGTATAATAACATAAATAGTGTACATCAATACATTTTGAACCAAAACGTGAACATGAAAGCTGAATACTACAAAAAGTTCGTAATACAGTGAATTCCATTTATGGCATAAGCAACAGCCCCCTTTTAACATAGGAGTCAGTTAGCAACAAAATAAAATACGCACTAGCTGAATTTTATAAACTTGGAAACCAAAACATTAAATTGTTTACTCATTATGACAATTCTAGTATATTACTTAACTTATTGCAATTTTTTATATTATAAAAGAAAGAAACGACATCGTGAATGCATCGTATATAACTATGATAACAAGTGGCAATATATTTGATCGAAATCTAAATTCAAGTTTTTATTTCAAAGGTACTCTTAGATCCAGGTAATTGACCGCTAATAGAAGTAAATTGAAATATGATTAGTTTGCGTACATTGAGATAAATAATATAATAAAAGAAAATACAAGGTAACAAGTGATATTAAAAGAACGATTTTATGGTGGTGCTTCTGAGATCAAGCAAAAAATGCCATTACAGGATGAATCGTTAAAAAAATCAAAATTAAGAGAAAAGATACAACGTGACGCATGTCACTATTTCCCGAACTAACTACGCAGCTGCTGCCTGTGTCGCAAGCGAGGCGTATCTAACAGCAATTCAGCGTAATAATTACGAGAAATTTGGCTCCCGCCTCATTTTGCCACTGATCATAACAGATGTACTAACAGAAAATTCTTCTTAACGATTAGGGAAAAATCTCCTCTTGCATAATAATGTGTCCGTTGTAGCCTTTAGGAAGGAATGCACTCATGGGTAACAAGAGCATCAAGCAAAGATCGTAAGGTAATAATTTACCCAAATAAGCATGCACAAATCAAGCTTTCTAAGTCTTGCCTCATCCATTTGCATTGCCTAGGTACTCCATTGCATTTACTTAAGATTGGCAAGGAGGGGAGATAATTAAAACGAGATTTTCCTTAATAGTGTACATGTTGAATTTACTTAAGGGCAAACGGACTTCTAAGATCTTTTCCATTATCTTGAATTAACAAACGGATAAAAAAATCAACATTTGGATTCAGATGTTGCAGATTGCAATAGCTTATACCAAACAAGGGTATTTTCGTTTACGGTGCAATGAGTGCAAGCAGCTTATACTTGTAAGTCGAAACAAGTTGGAGGTCTTCGGCCAATATATTGTTTTTAGTTTTAAAATAGAGAAAGAAGGCACTTTTTCATAGTTCCTTCAATTATTCTAAAAAAAGTACCGAAAGGTAATGAAAATTCTTTATGGAAAACAGATAGAGGAAAATCCCGGGTTAAAATGTACCTCATTAATCATGTTTACACTTATAATAAGGTATAACAAATCAAGGGAAATGTTCAACCTTTCAGATGTTTGAAATAAAAATGAATACAATAAATAGGTAAACACATTTATACATATGGAGCACCCCCTGATGAGCTAGAATTAGCTCAGGGGGACTTGAATGCACTAATACTTTGTTTTATTTTGTGTTGTTTTGTAACTCATTCATCGGCAGTTGTGGTATTGGATAATAATTTATTTACTTTGTAATTCTTGTTTTTCTTTTGTATTTTTTGCTCGAACTGTATCATGTTTTTATTTGTAAAAATTCTTCTGCTTACTTTTTTGTATACAATAAACAACAATTATGTAATAAAAAATAATAAAATAATTGAAGGAGGGTGAAATATTTCAATTAATCTGCATGTTTTCCCTCAGTAAACAAAAACAAAACTGAAAAAGAGTTCATTCATTTCAATTTCTTTTTAGTGTACACTAAGAAGATATTGATATGATAATATAATAATAAATTTAAAAAATATAAATTCATCCCAAAGAAGGAAATATACATTTCACCAAAGAACAGAGTATGACACATAAGTCTTTCCTTTGGATTACAAAATGACAGCACTCATAGTTATTTTTAGCACATTCACAGTTGAGTTGACTTCCTTCACCTACACAGGATATGACTGTTTTCGGACTTATAACTATAGCGGAAAATTTTTCAGGTTTTTTCAGAGATGTTCAACCTCAGTGAATGCAAGCACGACACAATAATCTCATTGTATTAGGAGTTCGAACCTATATGCATTTCGAAACTAGCATATAACAAAGGAATTTTTAAAAATTCAGTAATGAAGTTATCCAAAGTTCTCTCAATACAACCAAATAATATGCATGCAAACCGTTTTACCTGCACAAATATTCCAAATTTCAGCAAATATTTAGCCTATCTAGTTAAATGTTGAGTTTGGTATCGATAGGGTTGTAGCATTTTGTAATAATAAAACAAAAAACTTCAAAAGTTGTCATCCCATCCTATTCACCTTTCTCACTCTAGGGGAGCATCATCAGTGCAAACGTAAAATTAATAAGAAAGAACAAAAAATACATGATGCAATGTTATAATACCTTTGCCCCTGATAATGCAATCATAGAGCAAAATGCGTATTGGGTGAGATTGCAACGTTTCAATTGTTTTTGTTTTTCTATCACCATATAACTTTGCCATTGTCTACTACATTTTAAATGTTGTACAACTTCGAAAGCTAAATTTTAGATATTTTGGACTCATCTATTAATATAATTATATTAATCTGCATTTAATGGAGTTCTTATTCTTATTATTATTAAATTTTACAGATTTATCCTCTGTACTATATTGTTAAAACGTTTGTCGCATTAATCTTATTTTGTTAGTTGAATAAATGCTTCATTTTTTGATGTTTCTAAAACATAGATGTTTGTCTTGCAAGTCTGGCATTTAGTTTGAAATAAATAAATTAATGTTTTGTACCTCGTGAACGGAATTTTGAGAATACCGTTGTCATTCTTTTCCACGGATATCCCTCTTTTTTGCAAGATGGAGAGAAATCATCACAAGCATCCAACGAAAGCCACGTTTTTTCGCGCCAATTGCAGGAGCAACTACCGCGTTGCGCAAACGTAGACCGCGGTGGCAAAAGTAGGCCGAAAAAAACGCCATCTCTCGTTACAGCGACGAAGCTCGGCGATTCGACTCGAGGGGGAAAAGGAGAGTGAAGGAAATTACTGAAAGACGTGTCTCTTAAGGTCGCCGTCGGAATATCCCTCAAACGGATTTTAATTCGAAGAAATCTTTTGTTCTCGAGACTGCTGACCCATTTCCGACAACTAAGTGGCTAAAAAGTGCTTCTTTCGCGGGAGCTCTATTTGCAAATGTGAGTCACCACACGATTTCCCTTTTTCTGTCATTGCCGCTCTGTGTACGCACCAACAGCGGTCTCTTTCACCAGTGAAACACCGATATTCGACTAACGATCTAATCGGTTCTGAAAAGCGTTATTGAAGAAGCCAGTGAGTATAGTTTAAATAAAAGGTCCTCGAGTTTAAAATCGTCGAGTGTAAAATAAAGTAGAATTAAGGAGAAAGGAAGTGACTTTGCTCGAGAAGACGTGTGTCTGAAATCCATGGATAAACAGATGAGAAAAATAGCAACAAAAATAGCAGAGCTTTGCTGACAAAGTGTTTCTTTAAGAGATGAGTGATTGATGCGGATGGTAGTTTAGCGGTTAGAACACCTGCCCGGAATGTGGGAGACCTGGGTTCGAGAGTCGTATCGCTTTTTTCCTCATCTATTTATCCAAAGTAGAATCACTTAATGTTAAACAAAAAGTGAAAACTAGCGACATGACTGGCACCCGAACCTTGGTCTCCCATGTACCATGGTGGTATTCCAACCACTGAGCTCCCATACTTAATGGGAGCTTTATGAGAAAGGACTGCGTTCATTTCACCGTTTTACAATTAATTTATTTTAAATAAAACATGATAAGCACGATATTAGATAATTCTTGAATGGAAAAATTTTCTATGAGCTCGAATGTTTTGCATGCATAAAAAAACAACATTTTTGTATTTGAAATATCACGAGTAAGTCAGCAATACCGTGGAACATTGGTTAGCTCAGTTATTCTTACAAACAATGAACTTCTCTAACAGCAAGATTAATTTAATCCAAATTCAAATAATAACGCATCTGCTACAGCTACTTCCATGGGCCCATACTTGAAACAATAACAATTCATTCAAGGTCTAAACTTTCAATGAAATTTCACGAAATGTCCAAATAATAAGTATAAAATATGCGTCAAAACTGATAACTATATTAATTTACTTCACATTATTATTGCTCAATTTCGCATTAAAAGTTAGCTTGTGATTCCTATTATAGCATTATTATTATTTTACCCTGAATTAACATATTAAACAGCATTATTAATTACCTCTTATTACAAATTAAGTTTGATTTTTACAAGCGCATTCATCATTAAAAGGAATAATAATAGAAAATCATAAGTTAGGATTTGATTTGAGGACAAAATGCCGACAACCAAAGCTTGATAAAAAGAAATGAACGTCGCGAGGAACGGGGCTCAAAAAAGGAATGGTAGAAATTCCAAAATAGAGATAAATATGTAAGTAAACTTTTTGCTAACATCCATTGCCAAGCTACTTGTTACTTAATCTATTTAATCGTTGAGACATTGACTTGGTGAAAATCTGTAACAGGAATCATAGTGAAAAAAACTTTGCATTAATTCCACGAAAATTATAACATAGTACGCATAGTTACGCATAGTTTTTCAGCGTATTTCCTGCTAAATCTAGATTAATGTCCTCAGTCGTGACTTTCTACACCATTTTGGGTATAATACGATAGTAATATTTATGTGAACGGTCATCGAAGAAACAAAAAGAAAAATTTACAAATATCACAGCGAAACAATGTTTCGTAAAAGTCATTTTTGATAGTCTTCATTGACATTCTTCGAAATGAAACTATACAAGCAATGATATCTATTGCTCTTTAGCGTAGGAAAAAGTGACTCCAACCTATAAGCGAATAACTTCACAGAAAGAAAACTTTACAAGAGAAATCAACCTAACAACCATGAAATTCGTATCTTCATCAACAAATGAATCCAAAGACAGCAATGAGGCATGTGTTACGCAGAATACTGACAATTGTGATCTGAATTCAGTAGGTCAATTACCTTCCACACATTCCAAGTGACTTGCAAGAAATCAAGTAGGCTGAGAAACGGGTTTAATTTCTAGAATATATTTCGAATACATGTATATAAACTGCATTTCATCTCCAATAGAGAGTCTAAAAATTATAGTGAAAAAGAACACAATATTTAATTTAATTACAAAAAATTACAAATAGACAATCATAGTTTATTGGATAAATTGGGAACTTTTCCGAAACAGGCATTAATGAAACAAGAATTTAGTTTCACGAAAAGTTATAACTCGATTCGGTATTTTCTAATTTCCGAGAAAAAAAAATTTAGATGAGTAATGTTATACTTTGAACGACGACACAATTTTAAAGACAACCAATCACATTCATTTAACGAATATTTTAATATTCCAATGAATCTGACATCTGACATCTGAAATTTGACAAATTACCTCATCTAAAAGTGAAAAAAAAAATTATCCTAGCTGTCCTTAGGTAAAGAGTAAACTTTATTTACCCTAAAAACATAGAAATAAATAACAACTTTAATAATCGATGGGCTAACTCATGTTTGTTTGATATCTTACATCTATCTTAAATTATTCGATTCGAATAAACATTATACACAAATCGATAGTTACTTATTAACAAGATGCGATCCTTCAGGGGAATCACGAGAGAAAATTAGAGATGATTAACAGTAATGAAAACATCCAATAAATCATAGGAAGTCGCATTTCCAGCCGACCAAACGGATTACAGCCGAGGAAAATTAATTGGGAAACCAGTTTTGGAATTTCCTTCTTCACCGCAGTTCTTCACTTGTCATCCGAGTATCGAATCTCAAGAGATCCGGTTTTTGTACGTCATGCGGTGTGTCATCCAGACGAGTTCAAGGTCACAGGGGACAGTGGGAAGGGTGAGGCCCTTTAAGGATTCCCTGCACTCTCTCCCCACCCGCTTAACATTTCGAATTAAATGTTCTCATGAATTGATCTTCTCTTTATTTTCTTGCTTTCGCCTATTTCACTGTCAAGTATAGAGAACTCGAAACCATAACAAATGCTATTGTTTATATAATTATCGAACTGCTGATATGTTAACAGGTGGCAGTGCATCTACACGTAGGTAATAGGCAATACGAAAATTATTGTCAGTGATTAGAAAAGTGTTGACAGTTAAAATATCAATTGAAATTCGAAAGCAGTTAGAAAATTACATACAAATGTTTTGCATAGAAAGCCACGGAGAGAGTATGTATTTCTCATGACGCTTGTGTATTGTTTAGGGCTTTGATGATTTCTACATAGAAAGTAAAGTTGTTGACAACTGATTTCTAAAACTCTCAGAATAGAGTAAAAGTAATAATTTCTTAGAGCTAAATGTGATTTAATTAGGACTTATACTGATATAATCGAAGGAAGAAAAAGAACGTGATATTTTCAATTTGAAATGAGTTATAATTTATGCTTTGCTAGTACGAGAGAGTGCTAGTATGAGTTGACATGTCATCACATAGATTGTGCCCATCTGCGATAAACTTTGAGATAAAGGCTCTAAAAGTATAAAATGCGTGATGCATTTCAGAATACTGATGGTTTATTTTTCTAAAAAAACTGAGGTTCTTTTTGCTTAATAAAACATACTACAGTGTAAATGAATTCATCAACGAAAAAATATTTAAATGCAAAACTATGTTTATAAGTATTTGATTTAGTATATTTCTTTATGTGGTTGCGTTTTGTAATTTTCGCTTAATTTATTATAGCATCATAATGGAAAATTTGTAATTATGATATAACTCGTCCTATACTTTCTTGCGTCTGTTTATATGGACCATTAAAATGTCATTATTATGTCTCAGAAACACGATGTTTCTTTGTTTTAAAATCAGCCTCACTTCAAGACACTTTTCATGTATGTTATAAATTTTACCGTTTTACGTTTTGTGGCCAACGAAAAAGGGAAAATATATGGGAATGCCGAGAGTTTCTGGGAAACGCACTGCAAAATGTAGTGGCTTGCTATTTTTCGTTCTATTTCCTCAACAAAATGGTTTCAGCGAAAAAGTTTACAAGAATACGCAGAATTTATTTTCTGCGTAAATCAAAATTTTTTAAAGTTTATCGATAACGTCAAGAAACGTCAGTTTTTATGACGGAGGAAACATAGAGCTTTTGCTAAAAGTTTTATTTACGTGACATGCGACTCTAAAAGCAAATAAATTTTAAGCGATAAACTCTGGAATAGTTCAAGTACAAGAACTTGATGGCGAAGAAATATACATGAAAACATTTACGCGAAAATAGGAAACAGGAGCACGAAAGGAGCAAAATCACCTCAAAGACACTGATGTCAACAAGATTGGACAACCACAATCAATCAATTACCTTCACTGTACAGTTTACCTTCGATGCAGGGAAATTTTACATAGAATTAATGCCTTTAATATTTCTCTCCAAATAGTCATAAGTAAAAATTACAGATATCATAGATGAATACTTTTGAATTTCTTCCGTTCCATCGCTTCATTTGGGCCAAAAATCCGAATGTATCTTAAAGATTAACGTTTGCTTTTTCATAATGTTTGAGTAGGCGCTATGAGATGGCATGACGGTCGTCCAGTGGAAGAATTTCCAAGATGAAGTCTAGGAATGCTGTCACTTTCACTACGGATGCAAGTCCTTGAGAAGAAATAGAAAGTGGATATTACTCGAAGGAGAAATTTTCTTTTAAAAATAGACCGAGATTTTCTCTAAGAAAACATCCGCAGGTTTTCCTCAGATTCATATTAGACGGAAGTGGACATCTGTGGATGCTCTAAAAGACCCTCTGATAAGTTAGATCCTGTCGCTGACTTATAAGCAATAAACACCAGCAGAAATTTACATAAATTAAGAAAATTTACTGAGTCACTATCAATCTTTGCACAGCTATAAGGAATGCTATTTATAAAATGATACATAATAGTAATATTTACTTATAATAATAATGCTAACTACACTTTGAAGTATGTGCTTAGGAAACTTTGACAGACACAAGTGGTGAAATTTAGGCATCCCAGAAGAAAATCATTTATAGAGAATGAAATAATTTTAAATCGAAATTGTATTGTTTTTCTTCATATGTATCTAACAACATTTCATTGAGGTTGCATAGAGGATCAAAATACGTAGCGCCAAAGTATAATAGGAAAAATAAGTTACAACATGAAAAAAAATACAAGAAAAAGAAAGAAACAATATTCATAGTGGCTTTAAATGAACAGCTATGAAGTTTTGCAAAAATTGTCAATTACTCCATTTATCAAGAAAAACTCTTTCATTAGGAGTGAGGAGAATAATTTTGGTGCAATATAATAATGAAATGACATATATAACTGTACATTTGATTTTCGGATGACAAAAATGAAAGCCCTTCTTAAATTATATATAAACTAAAAAATATTCTTAACGTGGCCACCGCCCTTAAGACCTTATAAACAAAGCAGTTTTAATATACACCAAAAGATTACGTACTAAAACGAGTAAACTAAATAAAACATTTAACAATTGAAGTGAAATGATGTAAAGAGAACTTTTACCTATTAACTACATGTTGATTTTATGTATAGTTACAGATTCAAGTGATTAAAGTAACAATCATAATATTCGATGGTAAGATAGGCCTTATTATTGCTATTAATCAAGAATATTTAGTGGAAAATTTTAGATCTCGGCAATCGAACACAGTTTTCACTTAATTCAAGGTATTAAAATAAAGGTCCGATACAGACAAAAATTATACAGTTTTTCCGAATATAATTCCGGAAAGAAAACATCGTAAAGTGGAATACAATACGACCGTGTCGTGAAAACCCCCCCGCAGTGACGGAATTGGATCCAATTAGGTTTCTCGTTGAAATATTCGCAGCTTCTTAGAGCGCCGCTCGCCTTTAAATAAGGGTACAGAAAGACTGCTCGCGTGCTTTTCACGTATTCACGTTTTTCAATCCGAGGGAAGCGACCGAGCGACGAGCGCCCCGCGGCTCGCGACTGAAAAGAACAGTTCCTAGTCGAATGCATAAGAAACGATTCCAATATCCCTCAATTGGAATGTATCGCCAGGATCGTACTTTTTTCCGCAATTTACACCAAGCGAGCGAAATTTTGGGTTCGAGATGATTCAATTCGATTTAATTCTGGTGTTCGATTGATTTTAAAGATCGAGCGAACATGACTTGAATAGTCTTCCACATTCGCGGTACACCCATTCACGCCATCCTTCCCAAGATTTATACGGAGTGCAAATGCGTATTTATTCAGTAGTGAGCAATATAAGGTAGCAATTACGGAACTGGCTGATGACTTCAAACCCCGCAGAAGTTGGCTCGAAATATCTCCCGCTGTCAACTAACGTATTTGTGAGTGATTTATTAGGTGTAATAGATTTATATAAGATTAATAACAGTGGTTGCATCCGAATGAATTCAGCGCTATAGATAATAACACTCTAGAATAAATTAGATAGATTTTTCCATTGACAGTTGACAAGAACTATCGCAGCAGGATAATTTATGAGAAAGTTGTAAGAAACAATATTTACACTTATTGCAGTTAAGTATTCAATTTTGCCGATGAAAAACTTCCTTTCGTAAAATTTTAAAGAACGAGCTGTTATGTATGTAGCGGTAGCGCTTAAAGATAAATTTTACCAATAAGTTAAACATGTAACGTAATAAATTACTTCAAGGTGTATTGAAAATCTTTTATTTTGCGAGTAAAGGAATATATTTTTAAAATTGTAATAAATTGAATTTTATATCCAGTAAAGTCCAAATATAAGACTAGTAAAGAAGAATAGACGGGTTCTGATGTAAACTAATCCTATCGAAAAGGCGATGGTTTGTACCACTTCGTATATTATCACCATCTAATCTTTACTCGTCATCCCAAAACAACCCAAATTCGAAAAGAAATATCTGAAGAGCTTCGATTTAAAAATGATCACTACTATGACTGTTACTAAGAATAAATATGTTTTGTGATTAGGATTTTGATAAGACGAAGAATAATCGTTACAATTATATAATAATATATTATAATAAAAATCGTTCGATGAAAGCATCTATTTTCTTACTTCTATACCTTATTACTTACTTTTACGCTAATGTAACTTTAGATACGAAGCGAATTTTCTAGGTGTATCAAAAAAGGTAAATTATGCTGGCAAAATATGCAAGAATTACTTCATAAAATACGAAGCATACCAGTAAAAAATTTACTTTTTTAAATTTTTATTCGAATTATTGTAAAAAGTTACCTGAAATAAAATTTGACGGCGTTACTCACCATTTTCTGCACGCAGGGAAAACCCTGAATTTCAATTAAGCAAAAGCACACCTAATTTTGGGATGAGAATCAATATAAAGATTCCGTAGGACATTTTCTTTCTAAAATTGCATGCAAGCATCGAAAAGTTTATATTATTTTTTGTAACAACATTTACCGACAATTTCTTTTCTACGAATTCGGAAATATTGCTGCATTATAATAACGTAAGCTCAGTAATTAAGGGCGAGTTACTGGATGTCTTCAAGAACTTCACATTTACACAAGCTTCACAAAATATAGAACAATAAATCTTATTTAATACGAGACAACGGATTAAAACGTTCAGCACCACTGTAAATTACTTTGAAAAAGTTAATTCAGCTCTCAATAAAACCACATAAAGAGCTAATGCTAAATTAAAACTTCTATTTGCTCCAGTTGCGACTAATAATGGTGTATTCACCGCATAAACAAGAAAGTGAACATTTTATTCATATTTCAAATCCAAGGTACTAAATTCACATATTAACACTGCTACCTATTACTTACGAAACAGCCTGACTTTTACAGATAAGCAAGCACACGAATCTTCACTTGGAATTCAAATTCTATGACAGCAGCAATTTCACGTCTTAAGTTATAGCTTCCGGAGTAGAATCCGTCTATAAATTTGTAAGTGAGCGAGTCCGAAAAGAGCAAGTGGTCGAGAGGAAGGACTTAATAGGGATGAGGCGATTATTTCGGAGACTTAGTTGAGGGCGAAAGATGTCACGAGACATAAATACGACGAAAGTAATCCATCCTGTTTACTCAGATGCAATCGTTCAACACCGCTTTCCCCATTTATGTTGTGGAAACCATAAGACGGTCCATAACCATGGTGATACACAAACGTTTGCATGGGATTTACGTTTGGGCGAAATTATCGAAATGTCAAAAAGTAGAATGAATGGAGGACATGTTGTAATTTCGGCGGTTATACGATCCAAGTAATTCAGTCAATGCGAGAAAATAAAACGGTTCTGTAGTTCTACCTTCCCACGTCGATTTCATCAGTCCTTTACAATACTGTCTATTATTCATAAACATCTTGAGGATGAGGTACGTAAGGAAGAAACTTTAAAATCTTCGACTGTTAATGGCAGTAAGCTCCCGCACGCATTGGTATACAAAAGTTCCCTCAGCCGATAAGATTTGATTTCATGGAACAAAGAGGAAACAATTAGGAAATTCAGAGATGGACGTCACATTTCTGTGGTATATCAAAGTAACGTACTTATTTGTACTTTCAAGAGATATTAATAAATTAATCAACCAAGAGTTTAGTACATAAATTTTACTTCCCATGTGGAATTGATGTGTTTTGTATAAATTGTGAGTCATGTATTGCTATAAAATTGAAAATTCGTTTTATTCATCAACAATTCTTGAAGGTTAAGATAAGAAACTTTCTTCAACTGTTTACTGTGTAACCAATACCACATAGTACAAATATGATATATAAAAAAATCAAATCTACGCACAGTTGGAAATAACTGCACTAGATTTTTTATTTATCGATAAAATCGAAGAGTTGAAAAGGAGAAATATTAGCTCGATGGAAGTTTTGAAGCAAACAAATTTTCACCATAGAAAAAAGAAGTTAATGATTTTGAAATATAAAATTATAAATACGACAATACTTTTGATCAATTAGTGCTCCCTGATCCTTTACTCGCTTGCCGTTCTTTTCTATTTTGGAAACAAATCAATGATTTGAAAAGGAACTCAAAATTAATGAAATATATGCGAGGGAATTATTGTTCAATTAATTTTATCGTATCCATAAATGGCCAATGTAGTTGAAGTGGTTTATTAGTGATGTAAAGAGGTGATGAAAGAAAGTTGATGAAAATTCACTGCTGAAACTTTAATCCAAACTTTAGGCTAAGATTGCGAGAAAGTAATTTCGCGAAATTCGCAATATTTCGGAAAGCATAAAATGAAAATAAATTTTGACGCAGAGTTATAAACACGTCGTGCATCTTTATGATGTAAACCCCATTACAACGAGTTCTCATTAAGCCCACGCCATTTCCGACTCCTTTTACATTCCGAGGGACAGCTCTATCGACAAATAAACCACCGCCGCATAATCTGCACACTATTGTGAGAAAACAGATAAATTTTATTTAATTGGCCCTATTTTGCCGCGACATGTTTATGTTCGGCTGATTATCGTAGACGACATAGAGGAGCAAAAAGCAAAATTCTTCCAAAGTTTCCTTTTCTCGCAATATATCACGCAAACTGCGCTTATGCAGATCCCTAAATCTCGCACCTCTTTGGATTTTCTTGTGGTGCTCACCAACGCCCTTCTGGCATCCGCGCACGCCCAACATCCTCACTCGCACCTTCAATTGCTGCCATCCATCTTTACCACAGGCGTGGTTCTTCACCAAAGCACGCAATTTTTCATTTAACCGTCTCAATTTCTCCGCGTGTCGCCGTGCCCTAATAATCTTTCGGCGGCTTATCCTCCTCAGATCAACACCGCTTCATTTTTATCAAATTTACGGATGGAGAGTTTGAATTAGTGAGTGCTAAATAATTTGGCTTCGGTTTTGGGTGAATCAAATTCACCGAGGGAAAATTAACTTCATTCAATTTAATGTCTTAGATGTAGGAGAGAAGAAATAATAGAGGGTAAAATTCTCGGAAGAAATAGAGGTGTAGACAAAGACGAAAGATGGCATAAACATGGCATGGCTGAGATAAAAGGTGAGGTAAACTACCAGGAAGTGAAGGAGATGGCGGTTAACAGTGTTTATTTTGTACATGAACCTACTGAAAGGTGAAAAACTCATTTATGTTTACATATAACGTTCCTTTAACAATATCTGTGAATATTTGTGGAATACACACAAATATCGTGAAACGATAATGATTAATAAATAAGTTTAAACAAATCGCAGTCAAAACCAAAATCGATACGAAAGCATTTTATGGAGGAAATTAGTGCATATGGGTGTAATTATTGGAATTATAATCATTCTTCGACAGAACGCTTGCGGAATCTTTATTTCCACAGGCGTTCTACAGAAGGAGACTCAAAGACCTTTCGCAAATAATTTGAAAACAAATACCGTAACTGCAACTGCGAAAATAATTTCAAGGAATAAAATGAAGGAAACAGGAAGGTACTTTTTCCACAGGATATTTTAATTTGCTACCGGTTTCAACGGAGGCCCGAAGATGACAATTCTCCGTGTGGACTGTGGAAAAAGTACTTTCCTGTTTCCTTCATTTTACATGATGAATTTCTTCCACACCTCGCCTGAACTCCAAGGAGGATAAAGAGGAAAAAACTCGTACGTGGCTAAGCAGCAGACGACATTTTGGAGGTAAATCACAGCTATTATCAAACAGCGATACATTTCATTAGATAAGGAAATAATCACTAGAGATTTATCTATTAATTAAGATTTATTTATTAATATTTAAGTGTGAAAATTACACTTATAAAGTTCCTTCAGGTAAGTAAACTAAGCTACAGGTATCCATAAGCCGAATCACGGATTGTTGATTTTATGTAAATGTAAAAAACATTAACCGTCATATAGAACATTAGTTTCGATCGTCTATTATTCAGATTTAGGTCCGAACTCTATTTGACGAGGTATCAGAGTTTGATGAGGCATCAGACGTAACCAGGACAGCGCAACTTTAAATTACTGCACGGCAAGCAGTAGCTATTATTTCTAACTTCGAATACTTTCTTATCCTTTGTCGGAATAGTTCAGTCGAGATACTTTTAATTTCTATTCCGTTGAAAAGAACGTAAGTAGAAAATCGTAAAAGAATGCTTGTGATACGAAAGAGTGCTCTGATGAAGGAAAAGGCCGCTTATAATTAGTTAGACAACAGCAGAGATGATTACCAACATCAGAATGCGGAATCCAGATATTTAAATGTGAAGAGTAACTGATTTTTTAAATTAAAATACAGCCAAAAACAAAGCCTCATAAAAGAACATAAAATACGAACGTTTTTTCCATTCTTAAGATTTAATAAGGCAATAATCTTCGCTTTGGACTCGTTACTAATCCTAATCGTACAGTATAACATTTGTCATATATTTAATCATTTTAAATATTGAAGCATTTTCCAACTTAAAATTCAAACGATTTCATGCGATCAAACTACGGAAGCAAAACCTTCCACGTCAACGAAAAGCTGGACACTCATGCGCGAATGGAGGTCATCTCCCAATTATAAATTCGCAAATGCTAATTTGGCGTGTGAGCATAATATCATTCATTCCTGAAACATACATCGGAGGTCTAATTGGCGATGGAAATTAAAAAAGGAGTGATAGGGGGACCACCCAAAGACCCAATTCGAACGAATGTCGTTAAAAGTGCAATCGATCAAACGAAGGCCATTGGTCTCGCAGTGCCTTACCATTTACGTCGTCTTTCCCAATCGCCTTTTTCTCATCTTCGGGTCGTAACCCTATCTCCTTCTCCACATGACGCACTCCTAATGTGATTGGCTGTCCCTTAAACACACTTCGGCTTCCCTTAATTCCTTACCCTTTTTCTCGCCAATTTGTTAGCGGCGACGAAATGTCACCTCCAATGTTTACCCTTATCATGGCCACTTCTTATGCCCGATTCCTTAGTTTAAGAGCAATTGCTGAGGGTTTTCTATGAAAGTTGATTTGTTTTAAATCCTTGAGTAAATGTGAGGTATGACGCTCTCCTTGTTACCCAAATGTAACAGCGGTAATTTACTTGTGTTATTTACGTATCTTCATTATTTTGATGATAGAAAATAAGCGGAATGCAAAATGGAATTGAGACGGAAAATTCTTCTATTCTGCTTTGAGGGTATCTAAAAAAAGAAGTCAATTCCTTATAATCTCCTGGTGACTTTTTCCTTTCGTATCATATTTTTAAAGCATATTCATACTTTATTCATTTATTGATGGCCCTGTACTTCCACTTTTGAGTGTTTCCATTTTTACCACTTTGTCCATTAAAATCTCTCTCCTACAAAAACAATTTGTAGAATTGTTTGATCGGTGATATAAAAAGTGTTATGTTTGCAGCTGTCATCTAATTTGTAAGAATACACCGACTCTGTGGTATATATTTATGTTTCGGTAAATTGTATCTTAGATGCTTAAACTTAAGTTATCTGGTATTTTCCAAGTTAAATTTTTCATCCCTCGCTTTCAATTTTGCGTATACTGGAAATCAATGGTAGTTACAATTATAACTAGGCAGAAGCTCTCTCAATAAAAAATTACAGATTAATGCTACTACTACTACGCTATGCTGCTCTACTATATATACTACTACTACTACGATGCACAACATCTAGGAATGCACCATATCTATCTATCGGCGCCCGGTGAATTGATCCGGGGGGAATTCGTACGCGGAGAATTGATCTCCCGACATATTGCTACGCGGGGAATTGATCCACCACGCTGATGTTGAACTACTAACCAAACCCAACCCCCAATTTTAATTTATTTATAATATTAACTAATTAAGGGCGTGTAGATTAACATAAGACTGAATAACTGTAGTACAACATCAGCGCAGGGAATCAATTCCCCGCGTACAAATTACCCCCGAACCAACAATACCGGCCACGCTATCTGTCAACAAGGAAATAAGTCGAAAAATTCTTGCAGGACGATAAATCAAAAGGCAATCAAGACCTAGGAGCAGCTCTTTTCTGTATTTAACAGTAAAAATCACCATTTTACGACAGAAATCATAAAAGTTAACATGGAAATATTCCAAAAATATGTTTTCCGTAGTTATAGTTCTTACTTATGAAAGGTCGTACAAGAAGTAGCATGAAATAAACACAAATGCCTTAATAATAAGCATGTTTGCAAATCATGTGAATTAAGATCTTATGAAATGAAGTTTTAAAATAGCACAGGAAAGCATGTAGTATCTAAAAAAAATAAAAAAATGTGCCTAGCGTAATAATAGGACCACTGCGGGTCTATCAGAATCAAGATAGAAAAATATAATATGTCATTTATAATTATTTAACATATAAATTAACCGCCAGATAAAAACCTTCAACAGCAGAAATTTTCATACCTAGAAAAATGGGAAAGTTTTTACTATATATTTTATCTTAAATTTATTTTAAGTTACAAAGCAAAGCAATGCTTTCGTAAAATGAGAAACATTGTCATTTAAACTTGTCTTGTTAAAGTATGAGTTAGTCACAGAAACACAGACATGTCGGATAATAAATCAAATTCCTACATAATTTCAACGAAGGAAAACGAAACCGTAAATACACATAAATACAACGTAAAATAAAACGAGGAAAACATAGAACAAGTAGCATTTATCTTCAGGTAATCGTCTCTAATAAATGTATCGACATCCATCTTCACAAGGCCGAACGTAACGGCAGAATCAGCTGCTAAAACTCTCGCGTGATATCACAGCGTGCGTGCATTCCAAGGCTAAGCGAGAATAAAGCAAATATATGCCGATCTCCGCTCAAATAGAAGTAATATCGGAATCGAAGGTCTCGAAAAGAAACTATGGCGTTCGAAAAAGGGGCGGACAATGTGCGGGAAAATGCGTAATGGCGGAGATAACGATCTTCTTTTTTTCTCTTCGGAATAATGAATCGAATCGCAAAGTGCTGCGAGTGCTGTTGCGTCACTAGCTAACAAGTGAATGCGAGAAGTGCTAGAAGCAACAGAGATCTCTAAATGGGAGGCCATAAATAAATTGCTTTTGCATTTCGCACGTGGCGTCAGAAGAGGAAAAAATAGATTCCACTTCTTTCTTCGCCGCACAGCGCGTGCGGAAAAAATGAGTCAAATTGGATGTCTCGTTCTAACAGAACCCATTCGACGGTTATGCAACTCGCCTAGCAAAGAGCCAACAGGTGAAACTGTATATCTGCCATGGAAAGGCGTTTCATTTCATCCATAGGTATGACATGACGTTGAAAGATAATTTAACGCTGATTCTTATGAATAATAAACTGACAATCATTGCTTAATTATGCTATAATGAGACATTATAATAAAATCATTCTTTCAAATGTGACTTTTTAATAAAGTAGGAAAGAAATAAGCAACAATAAGCATTTCCAAAAGAAATAAGGAGAGAAGTCTGTGACCATTTCATATTACCGTGGAAATGTTATAACGCAAAAAAATTATTTCCAATTTCTCATAAAAAAGGTGGATATGGGGATTATACATTTAAAAATTAGACCATAGAACGCACCAGACAAAAATAATTTAAAGATACTTAGTAAACTAAACTACACAATTAAATTACAAAACTTCAACTAAAAGCTCGATTCAGTGAAAAGAATAGTTCTTACAAACCAAAGAAATTAAGAGTAAATAATATTGAAATACCACATTTTCAATAAATTTACTTACGCCTTCATTCTTAATAATAGAATTTCGCTAACTCAACCAATCCAAATAATGAATAAAAAATTAAATCTTACCTAGTATAAATTATGAGGATAATTTACACAAACCCATCTCCGAATTTCTTTTGCTTTTTACATTCAATTTAAAACTGGTTTTATCCTTAATTAAGGGGGTATTTGTTTTATAGTACAGTGAAAACCTTTAAACGAGGGCAACTTCCTTTGAAACAAAGGCTAAGAAATTCAGAAATGAAATTCTTACACCTGGCAAATTCTCAATTCATTGTTTGAGTTGGAGGAAGCGTAGATTTCTGGATAAGTTCACGCAGGACAAGACGTCACAACAAACGATTTCAAACAACTCTCCAGTGGATGTAAAGTTCTCTTCCAGAAATGATGAGATGAGAAACCACTGATATTTATGGATCACTTTATTTAGGGGCGCAATTAAAATCTCTTTATGAGGAGTAATGATAGTAATACATGGATACTGACCAATAACGCTGCTAATTTAACACTAGAAATTTAAGCATAACGATCAATTTCCTTACAAAGAGATTTAATTCCGACGTAACGGTGAAAATGTTCCATTACTGTAAATAGAGAATGAGGTTCAAAAATGTGCTGAAGATTCGTAGATGCGGGTGTAAGTTGGACAGCCCACACGATGATGCTCCTCATTCGATTTAGTGCTATTAAGAATACATTCATAGTAGAATTTCCTGAGTTTGAATGCATGTAATATTATGAAGTTGATATTTGCTTCAGAGTAAAATTTGTATGCAGCAAAAAATAGAACAAATAAATAAAAAACGATAAGCATAATAATCTGTACACATATATTGTGATTCAATGACATTTGCTTAGGTTAATTAAACACAATGTTCGAGGATTAGGCAAATTTGTTTTTGCGAAATATTCTAACATAGCAATTCTTCCAATGCGTGTAAATATATCAAAATATAAAGGCACGTAACAAAGGGAATCAGCTTGGTGATGAGATAGTTGCAAGAAAATAGTTACGATATTTGATTTAAAGTATTGTAATTTGAAAAATTAACACATACGATATTATGAAAGAACAACCATATTTAATTTGATAAATAAGTATATGCATGGGTGGTCTGAAAAGTTTCCGACATTTCGTCATTTCTCAACATGTTTTCTGAAGATTTCTGAAAAATCTGGGGTCGGAAACTTTTCAGACCACCCTTATATAAATTATAAATTTGGTAATAAGAATATAAAAATGAAACGATCAAGAGTAGTCACTTACCCTCAAACGATCGTTTAGGTGAAATTCAAAGAAAACTCTTTCGATAAAGACTTATTCGGTTCGACTGAAATAAACCAAAGGAACAGCGCGAACACATCAAAAGGACTGAATGATTTATGAAATGTTTTCCGTCTTACGATCTCTTAATTTCCGAGCGAATCTCTTTGCCGACCAACCGCTAATAGGCTTAGATAAACAGCCCACTCTTCGACGGAATTTGTCGCCTTCCAAAGCCCGGAAAGAGGCGGAATGGACGACCTCCTTGTTTCTCCAAACATCCCCTTCCCGCAAAGGATCCCGCGGCCACGTGTTCAATCTCACATTTATAAAATCCCTACGCAGCGCCGCTAACCCATTTCTACGAGGTATTGCAACATCCCACAAAATGGATGTGAAGAAGACCTCTATCTCATACGTGGTGGTATTTGATGAATCCCTTTTTTGTTACGGTTATAACATCACAAGCATCACATCGGTTGGCATTTAGAACACAGAAAATACTTTTTATTATAGAAAAACAGAATAAGAAAAGAGACAGTAACCAGTAGATACTCTAGTACTCAGTAAACAATGAAAGAAGAGTTTAATTTGTCTCCATGATATTCACTGGGACACTCTCATATGTAAATTTTTCTATAGCATCGACATTATTATATAACAAAGAAGTAATTAATCAAATATTCCTTTATATATTGGCAATATATAGAAATATCTAAATTAACAGAAAATTTTAAAGTCTTCATCAAACTCTTGGATGAATAAACCTATTACATCTCACCTTCCTAGATCCCTTTCGCCAACGTTTCGTGTATTCACGGAGAGAAATGAAGCAAAAAAGAACATTCAATAGAGATGTATGGTGGATGTTGATAATTTTATTGAAATATTATAGTTAAAGTATCTCCACAGTTCCGCATAGTATTAAATAATTTTACTTTCCGTAACTATGCAGATTTTGTAACTTAAATAGTTAGTTTAACTTGTTTTTTTCTTTTAAGCTTCAGTAAGAGAAGGAACGAATGAATGAGTGAATGAATGAATTACAACGTTTTTAATGTTTCAGCAAACTTTAAAAAATATGATCGCGTCTACACATATCAGGTTATTTTGGATAATATTTGGGTGCATCAAGAGATTTTCAAAATTAAATTGGCCTATCTGCTGAAGAGGCAAATACAAATATCAACAAATGAAACTTAACTGTGTGGAAATCCTTGACAGGTAGTTTTAGAGAGTATCATATATACATATTTACATTATTTACCAGGGGAATGTTGTTAGTGAGATTCTATTAAAAAAAGCTCCTCGTATTGAGGCGTATTCCACAATCGGCCTAACCAAGCTTCCTGCCCAGCACGACTACCCCTTGGAAATGCCTCGTGAGACGCTTCGACTTTTAAAGGTGTTGCCCAACTCCAGCGGCTTCGAAAAAGAAAACCCGATTCATTTTCATCTCTTCGCATTAACAAAGCAGCTTCTGAAGAGCAGCATTAATCTCGCGGTTAACCCACGCCCTAACGCCTTCAATGCAGAGTTTTTGCGCTTTTTCGGATTCACAGGGGCGGAACCTGCTTTCCTTCTTAAGGGCGATGAAGGAATGGCCGTTATTTACGCGGAAGGAGGACGGCACTGGGCTGGGGAGAGACGGCCCAGGGCATCATTTCTCAAGATGAAGTCATCTATCTCCGGTGAAAGGGTTTGTCATGGGTTTGGAAATATGTTCGGTAAAAAATACGATACTTTCATACGATTAGTTCACAGAGGCAGTTTGCAATTGGTGGATCTGAACGAAGTATGTAATCGTAAGTCATATATCTTCAAGTTATTCCTCAATTTAGTCCATTTATTTAGTTAGCATTCCTCACAATATAGATCATTTGCAACACATTGGCTTACGGTGAGTTCAGTCGGATAAGCAAATTAAGTCATGGGTCTTGATAATACGAACTCCGATTTACAAAGGTGATATTTGTCGATCTGTTCTAGGTGAGACGATCTGATTATCGACGGAAACTCTTCAAAAAGTCATCGGTTAGGAGCTCTTAGGCGAAATAGATGACGTAGTAATTCCAGCCAGAAACGAACGCGATCTCCGAGAGTCATCGGGTAGAGCGTTACATGGAAGTAATCGCTGAGAGAGAGGGCTACTTGTGGTAGTTACTTCCGCAGATCATTAGAGAAACTAACAGAATGGATTAGGATCGGATATTTGTATTGACGAACTCTTTACAGCTGACGGATCGCGGTGCATGAATACACCTTTAATTAGGAATTAAAATTAGATTTGATAGTTATTTTTAGTAAGGATAAAAAAACTGTGGCCGTAAGTTGTATCTCATGCATGAAAGTATGGGGTCTTCTGATAATTCGTATACAAGGACAAGTTCACAACGGTGATAGTATATAACCCCTCCAAATACCGTCGAAAATGTAGCTAAAGATTTCTTTTTGGCATACTAAAAAGTGCTGAGTGGCACAACCCTCTTTTCTCCAACTGAATCCACGTAGGATATAATCAAAATAAAATATTCAACTTCTCATTGAGCTTTGAACTCCAACAGCTGAAGATATTGGGAATTTCTCCAGTACTGAATTCAACGCATGCATTAGAAAATATTAGATCATAGGTTTTAATCATAAATAGGTACTGTAATAGTTAATAGACGACGCACAGTGGGCTAGAATCGAAAAAAGCTGGCCAAAAATAAAAAAGTGCTTTTTTTGAGTGCGGACTTTGAAACTTTGCATAGTCGTTCTTGAATAAATTCTGCATATAACTGTGAAATCATTTGCGTTGGTTCCCACGCGTTACAATTCTATAGGGGGTCAAAGTTGACCAAATTTTACGAAAAATGCCGGTCCTCGAGTTTTCTCAAATTTCTTCCATTTCAAGCGAATCCTGAACTAAAATGAGCTAAATCATCGGGTAAAAAACGATTTAGTATTATAAACCTAATCTTCATGCTTCATAATACTGGGTTTGAATGATCACAGTTGAATATTTACATTATTTATACAACAAAATGGCGAACCCTTATTTTACGGCAAATTTCCACCTAAAGTGAGAAAAATAGTAGTGAATAAGCGCGGTGTACGCGGAGTTATTCATACCAAAATGTTCTTTGAAGGTTTCTAAAGGATAATCTGAAATAAAATCCTACGACGATTTGCGACGCCGATAAATAAAGCGACTTTTCGATGGCGATGCAAGAGCTATGTCCGTGCGGCGGAGCGCCACTTTCTGAGACGACCTCGGTTTTGAGAGGATGTGCGGATAAAAACGATTCTGAACAGCGTTTATAGTGGCTTATAACTATGAATTAATACTCTATACACATTTCAGGATAGAATTACTTTAGAAAATTTTAATGATATTAAGAAAATAATCTCTTTCTGTAATGTTCTATAAAGGTTTGTCTGTACATGCCTCCATTGACATATTTTCGTTAATATTGAGATTCATAAATTTTTTGTATAAAATAGGCTTCTGATGTTTTAAGCATAAGTGCATTTAAATTAATGAGCCTTGCAGTATACCTTAAATAGAGTCATCATCAGAGGAATCTTCTTCTCGACACGCCATCTCTTCTTCATTGCTCATGCTCAGGAGCTCCTTCACTTCTTCGTCCATATTCCTTGGTTTTCTTGTTTGAGCAGCAAAGCGAATTTAATTCGATAGAAGCCCACATTTCCCGGCGTAAATTTTTCTATCTCCTTCTGCAAATATCTTTCTTCCGCCTGAATAATTGTCTTCATCTCTTTTATCCACTGAAGGCGAATCGGTCTGCAGAATCTTGTTGAAGATGGTCGAGGATTCTCTCATATTATTTCATCTGTATTAAGCAATAAATTGTGAATTTCAACTTAAAGTTTGTTATATTGTTATCAACTTCAACTACTATGAGCGAGGAAGAATTAAGGTGTTTATGTTTTACCTGATGCATCGTTGAGTAAACGTAGAAGCACCAAGGAGCTCATGAAGAGGAACTCATCTGTCTTGTCCTCCGTTTGCCACATTTGTTTATATTGAGAGTGGACAGAGCTTCCGTCAAATCCGTATTTACATATTAAACTGGAATTAACTTTACTGCTTGATGCTGAGCTGACGATACAGATGCTGCGATACGGGATGCTGTGTGCAGCAGAAGGGCTGTCAAACTGACTCCACACACATCTTCGGTAATATGTATCCCATCTGGATACGCAGCAGATTTTGCGTTTTTAACTACTTCATAGCTGGAGTACAACTTATGACCATGACTAATTGCAGTATCACGGAGAATTTTATATTGACTTTTTGTTAACTCTGACGATATAATCAGAGATACGGCCTCTTCTACTGACAACTGAGACTGAACATTATCCGTTTTCCTCCTCTTCGAAAGTACCCTCCTTGCTTTCGTAGGTGTGGCTGTCGTTATTTCCTTGACTAACTTAGAAGCAGCCTCATCTCCTTCCTCTCGAAGAGTCACATCGCAGACAATTTAGCTGCGGAGTACGTGGCCCTAATCGATTCCATTTTCCTTCGTTTAGTTCGTTCACTCGAAAGATGGAAATCTAATTCTGGCCGTCCTCTAGCGTCTACCAAAATGAATTACTTTTACATAAGATAAATTATATACAAAATTTAAAACTATCAATAAACGATATTACAAACATCAAATTAAACTTAGATTTACTAATCAGGAGTCATAGAACTACTAGGTAAGTTCTGTAGCACAATCTCGATAAAATTAGCATTAACATTAAGCCAACTGGAATTGCGCTTGATAAATCTCTCATTATTGCGTGAACTCAGTTTCCATTTTCTTGAATAGTGCACAGACAAGAAATCATGGATATAATTAATAAGAGCATTTTGCCCACTCTCAAATTCTTGTAAGTGTAGTTTTTTAATTAGATATTTCATTAAACGCTTTCTTGCAAATTAATGATTCATTATTTCCCTCCATCAACTTATTATGCATTATTAAACGAGAAATGACAAAGTTAGACATGGTATTTCAAGTAAATAGCAAAATTCTGAAAATGTAACATAGATTCCTTAAATTTTATACCTTCCTCGGTAATGCATTAAAAAAATGGCAGCAGAAAGTCTGAAAACGATGACTAGATTTAGTGACACTAATAAGGAAATAGTGCAGCTATTGAATTTTTAATTTTCATGGAAAGAAAGGAAAATCTTAAGTATATAATTAAATGTGACTCACCAAAAATATATTCCACACCGCAACAAGAGAATTCTGCAGGAAGGAATCTAAAGAAATTGCGACGCGTGAAATAGATGATCTACAGAAATATCACCAGAACACAACTTCACTCCTGCACAGCCAAAAAATAACTGACTCCGAAAGTATATTTCGAGCTGAAACTGGCGGAAATAGTACAATAAAATGAGTAACCGTTTTCCGGTACACATCTGCAGCTGGGTGTTATAAGCCTACGAAAGTTTTACTTTGGTTTTAGGGCACACTCTGGCGAGCGCCCTCCTCCCACAAGAGGGTCGTGCGAAGGACAATAGGAGTGAGTTTACTCATCTAGCAATTGAAGGTCGAACGAGGAGAAGAGAGCAGCCTCTATAGCTTTAAGGATTTACTGTAAAAAATTTAAATTTCAGAAATTGTGGCTCTATCAAGAAATCTGAGGGAAAGCAGTGACTTACCGCTAAATCCAATTTTCTTTAAGGATTAAATGGGAAAATTTTAAAATCTTATTATTTTTCATCTTAATATATAAAATATAACTTCTCTTCAGCATAATATTTCCGAATTATAACCATTCAGTTGCGTTTTTCTCCTCATGTCCTCTCAAAACCGAGGTCATCTCAGAAAGTGGCGCTCCGCCGCGCGGACATAGCTCTTGCATCGCCATCGAAAAGTCGCTTTATTTATCGGCGTCGCAAATTGTCGCAGGATTTTATTTCAG